>JAHWFO010026326.1:2600402-2626889 GCA_023313115.1 Rhysida immarginata | reverse complement strand
ATTGTTATTGGTGAATTGCGTGTTGAAACCATTGTTGATACCTATTGTTGCACAAACTTTTATTTGCATTGTTGGTCATGAGATATATATTGTTGGTCCATGCAGAGTGTTTGTGAATTGCATGTTGATACCATTGTTGCAAAAACTTTGTCTTGCATTGTTGGTCATGCGATATTTCTCATTAATATGCCCTGCCATAACCATGAATATCGATTTTTTATCAATAATTATTATTTTTTCGAAGTAGACAGTGACCTTCCTCATGCTTTGAAGGTCATGTATGCGAAATTTCATCAAGATCGGAATAAAACTGTAGATTTATATAAAAAACATACAGACAAACAGACCCACCCACCCAACCAACCACCCACAAACATCCTTCTTTATATATATAGAAGATAGATAGAAGAAGATAGATAGAAGACTAGCAGAGGACCCGGCGCACAATGGCACGTTCAAGAAAAAATCGACTCAAAATTATTTTTTTTGATTTTTGTTGCAGATTAAAGAGCATGATTTGGGCACTATTTCTGTGAAATATTAATTAATTTTGGCCATCCGTATTGCTGCTATAAAAGACTGAATGATGAGTTTGTTTTCTTTCATTGGCGAGTTACAGGCAATTATATTTGTTGTGAAGTGGTTTCTGATGGGAGCGAGGTGCTATGAGGGTAAGTTTACTGTTGGGGTAGATTTTATTGCATGTTGCGTTTCTTTACTAATTTACATAAGGAAATCGTCTCTTTTTTTGCTTTAATTGAGAAACAGGAAGCACACGCTAGGATGGTGATAAGGATGAAATGTCTCTAGCTAAGGAGTGGACCAATATGGCGCCACTTTGTTTGGAGTTAAACATTTGATACAACCTTAGAGGGTGGAATCGGTCAACGCCTCCACCTTTTAGAAGGCATCAGATTGGTTATTTCCTCGTTCCAGAAACTTTCCCTTCGTAAGATGACTGGTAACAGATGACACGACCCCTCGCTTTCCCAACTTGACAAGGCCCTAATCGTTCTTCGAAAAGTCTTTCCTCTTCAAGAAACATCACTTTGAACTCATACTTCTAGAAATAACTTCTAACTTATTGTTTGTGCCAACAATAATTAAAAAAATTTAAAAATATAATATTCCACACTATTATTTTCTATCCTTTTATATTTTTTTTTCGGTTCTGAGTTGGAATCAGGAAGGATGAAAATGGGATATGAGAGGAAAGATGGCCAATCTTCGCGAAGCTTCGAATTCGAGACGAAGAACAGAGCTAACGTCTTGAACTGAGAATTTCTGAGCACCGTTTGAGGGATGCATAGTTTTAGGTTTAGAGGCGCTAAGTTTTGGAAGTAAAATTAAACACGATTGCTTGGAAATAGCTAAAAACAAGCGACAAAGGGTAGCGACGAGAAGGCACGCCTTCTTGTCGCTTTGTCGCTACCCTTTGTAGCTTCACACTTAGGCATGATGTAGATTGGGGATCACGAAAGTGTAAGAGGATGGAGAGGTGGTGGCTCGTGGTGTTGCAACTTCAAACAGTGCAGCAGAAGCAGTCATCTCGACAGTGCAAGTTCAAACACTGTTGATGCTTTTCTGTTGACAAAATGCTGCGTTGATTTCCTCTGTAGGTCCCGATCATCAGCGATGCTCGATCGCACTGAGCAGACGGGAAATCGTCAAAAAATTATTGTTTGATATCTCAACATCGACAAAATGGATCCAAAAAGAGCCGAGATTTCGAAAAGGCAGCTCATTGATCAATTTCCGGGAACATCAGCAAAGGAAGATGTGGATAGTGGAGTGCAATTTGTTCTAAACGAACTAGGCAAATCTGCTAATAACATCGAACCCGATAGCATTACAAAACTCCGAGCATCTATTTCATCTGTCAAGACAAAGAAAAATGACAGGTGGAGAAAGGCGCGTAACTCCAAATCAAGATACGAGTCCAAGAATGGTGAATGGCTGGATAGTGCTTATGAATACGTATTTTTGTAGTGTTCAATATCACAATGTAATTTGCCGATTTTGCAGTTTACTTACGAATTTCCGCTTTGCAAGTAACTCGATTTACACAAATTTAATACTCCAATCGTATTTTGTTCTAAGGTAGCTGTCCTAATTGAATTAAAGTCTTCAACTGACTCTGATGAAGAATTACCAGCATCAAAAAGAAGAAGTACTGCTGGAAGTCCATCCTTGCCTTTCTCCGAACTTTCGGAAAGGTCAAAGAGAACTGCTGCTGCTGCTCTAAGTCATAAAGTCGCTTAGGTTAGTAATGGCAGCAGCTCATTTCGCTCGCCTTCATCATCGAACGGATCTTGCCGCTATTTTAAAAGAGTTAGTTCGAAGTCCATCCAGACCGAGAGTTATTAGGCAACTCGTTTTTAAGGACCGCCCTGTTACTCAAAAGTACACTACTGTAGAAGCGTTAGCTTTGATTCTGAACCAATCCCTTTCTAAAAGGCAGTATTTGGCTATCTCAGGAGGCCTTAAACTTAGGGGAATTGATGCTTATCCACGTTACAATAAAGTCGCACGAGAGAAGTAAAATTGCCGACCAGAGAAGAACACCATTATAACCTCTGAATTAAGTGCTGAAGTTCCACTTCAATCATTGCTTGACCACACAGCTCGAAGACTTGTACTTCTACATGACGTCATCAGTACTTGAATGAACAAAATTCTACGGATTCTTCTCTGAAATTTATATGTTCATGGGGCTTTGATGGGAGTTCTGGGCATACTCCTTTTAAACAAACTGATCACTTCTCAAGAGGTGAATCTTTATTTGCAACTTCACTATTTCTTCTCCGTCTGCAGCCTGCATCAGAACAGACAATTTTTTGGCAAAACATGTCGCCTCAATCACCTAGGTTTTGTCGACCTATTAAACTGTAGTATTGCAAAAAAACTGTGGAATTAATAATAGCTGAGAAGAAGAGGAAGGACGAAGAAATTGTGGCCAAATTATTTTAAACACCACTTTACCTGTTGGGATGTTCGGAGAGGATGCGGCAGAAGCTCAACACAAATATTACAGGAAATTTAGATTAGAACATGCAAGGAAATCCAGCGCTGTAAAGAACAATGAGGACACGTTTTGCAGGGATTTAGAAAAACATCTGATCCAATTTAATCAAGTATCGAGGCATCTAAAAGACTGAGGGCAAGGCATAGGTTAAATCTTCCTACTGAAGTTATTGAACTTTTGGAAGAATCAGAGCCAACTGAAATTGTAGATGACGATGAAGGTCCGGATGAATATAAAGAAGACCAGGAAGATTGCGAGGAGCAACGGCTTTTGGTAAATGTACAAAATGGACTCAAGGATGCTACAGTTTTTTTGGAAAATTTAGATTTCATCAGTAGTTTTTTTCCAGAAGACAATCATAGCTTGTCCGAACTTCCATGAATTACAAAGCTGTATCCCAGATGAAAACTTTCTGACAGTTTACTTCTGAAGTACAATTTGTTATTAGTGCATATTTTACCATCCACGCGTCGCCACGTATCAGTTGGTCGTTACCTTTTTCATTCCTTTGCCAAGAACAATTTTATTTTAATTCATACTTTCGTGATATTATTATCTTCTTGGGTGCTACGCTTCTTTTGTGCTACGAGATGTTTTAAACTGATTTCTCAAACATTCAAAGTGCTTTCTACGAGATCAAATATTGCGATTTTTGTGATAAGAGAAATCAACCGAAAAGTCAGCAGATGATGTGGAGGAATGACTAATAGTTTGATTACGTGCACCAACGTGATTTCTCCATTGTGATCATCTACCCGAGATCTCGCGAGAGTGATAGTTCCTCATCCCAATAAAGAAAGGCCGAGAATGCTGTGAAATTGGATTTGTCTTCGACCTTCATTAGACTACCAGACCTTTTTTTGTGCATACAATATCATGCACAAAAATTACGAGGTATTCTTAAATTTTTGTGAGCAGTGTATTTTATGGGCTATTTACGTTGCCAGTGCAGCAGAAGTAGTTTGAGATGATTTCCTTCTATGACATACAAAATTGCTTCCAATTTTAAGAAATTGTTAATTTAAAATTAAACAATGCATTACATAATATTATTTATATCCGTTATATTATTACATTTTAAATGAACGGTTGTTTTTTCGCTTTAGTAACAATTACTATCACAATTGTATTATTATTATTTAAATTGTTTGTTTAATTAAATTTTTCAGAAATAAACGATAAATAATCATTATGATAATATAATATGTTATTGTAATAGGAAAATAATTAATTCAATGCGCGTTTGATATGTTTAAGTAATCATGTTTTTCTATTTTATAAAATTCAGTTAATTTCAGTAAAATAATTCTTGATCAAGATAAAGGTGATTTGATTTTTTTATTTGATAGTAAAATTATATTAAAAATTTCGTTAACAGATATATTGTCAAAAGTAAAACTCTTAAAAATTTTTTTCATTTTAATATTATTTTTAAGTAATAATAATAATAATAATAATAATAATAATAATAATAATAATAACAACAATTTTATTAGTTAATTAGTGTAGTTTTATAAAATTCATTGGTTTGTTTGCGTTTTAGTTGATTTTTATTTTATTAGGCCTAAGCTTTTTTTTGCTAATACATAATTTATTTTTAAATTTTAATTATTTATTCATATATTTGTAACAATACACCAATTTCTATGTTAAAATGTAAAAAAAAAGTTGAATTATAATTTTAAGTCGATATTTTTACAACCGTGCCACTACGCGGCCTCGCCCAGGATGATTATATTTGTAGGAAAGCGGAACAATCTGAAGATATAAATGATAACTCCAAATTGGTCTAAAACACAGAGTGAAGAGGCTATCCATTCTATGAAAAATACGAAAGACAGGAATTCTAGTTGATATACCGGAACTTTATTTACCTCTTGTTAATTTGACTCAGATTAAAATGATATCCATCTTCACCACCGGGGAACATCACTGGATACATTAGACTCAATTTTTTCTTGCCCTTGACGTAGAAACTATTATACCCTCTTGCTCTATTCGAAACTCCCGTTGTTTAAATGTTTCCAGTGCCCGTATAGCTTTCCCTGTTTTAGCTGCAGAGTTTCTCTGACCAATACTCGTTCTATCTCTTTCCTTTCCAGACACATATATTTTTGCTGGCCGTCTGGACGTTTGATTAGGAACTCAAGGGAGAAACCCATGACTCTTATTCCTAATCAATAGACGCTGCCTAATTAATGTTCTGTCACTGCATCTTCACTTCATGCTCTTTTTCAATAATTCTTGGAAACGAACTTTCAGTCATCGCATTATCAGCATCTCAGCTTCCAAAAAATACACATTCCCACAGAATATAGTCAAAATATGTTGTTATGAAATGTTTGGATCTGATGTGCTACCAAATAACCTAGGTGATAACCTCGGCGTGGCTCGGAAATTTTCTTTTTTGGAAAAATTTTGAAATATTAAAAAAACACTTGAAAGCGCTTAGAATTAAAACAATAAAATTTCTTAATGAAATTTTGAAAAAGAATTTTTTAAAGGCTCACAATGGATGGACCTCACCAAGGATGCCACTGGTAGTCTAAATAATTTCTTACTCACGTTATCTTACGTTATATGTACACAAGATGTTGTTCCAAATCCGTTTCTTCTCTTGATGCAAAAACTTGGCCATTCATCTTTTTATGTAGTCTAGCAGTTGTCGATTATTATAATTACCATTTGCTCAATACAACACGGAGCTAAAGGGTTGCTTCCTCTGTCATCTTTCCACTCTTTCTCAATAGTCTGCCAACTCTCCATTATCTCCAGTTACTGATCATTTTTAAAAATTTTCAAGAAATTGTTAAATACTAAGAACTCTGCTTTCTAAAAAAAAGCCTGAATTACAGGAATGTTACAAATATATTGTTGGTCTGTGCAGAGTGATTGTGAATTACCAATTGCGTGTTGATACCATTGTTGATAAGTACTGTTGCACTGACCTTGCTTTTCATTGTTGGTCATGAGATAATTCTCATTAATATGCCTTGCCATAACAATGAATATCGATTTTTTTGTCAATAATTATTATTTTTTCGAAATCTGAAGCAGACAGTGACCTTCTTCATGCTTTGAAGGTCAAGTATGCAAAATTTATTTAAGAACAGAATAAAATTGTAGATTTGCATAAGAAACAAACAAAGAAACAAACAAACGAACCCACAAACAAACAAACATCCTTCTTCTTCTGTCAATATAAAGAAGGATGTTTGTGGGTCTGTTTGTTTTTTTGTTTGTTTGTTTGTTTGTGGGATTGTTTGTTTCCTATGCAAATCTACAGTTTTATTCCGATCTTGATGAAATTTTGCATACTTGACCTTCAAAACATGAGGAAGGTCACTGTCTACGTCAGATTTCGGAAAAATAATAATTATTGATAAAAAATCGATATTCATGGTTATGACAGGGCATATTAATGAGAAATAACTCATGACCAAAAATGCAACGCAAAATTTGTGCAATAATAAGTATCAACAATTGTATAAACACGCAATGCACAAACACTCTGCAGGGACCAACAATATATATCTCATGACCAACAATGCAAGACAATAAGGGTCCAAAGAGATGCGGTAGAAACCTTTTTATTTGCCTGATGCGTTTCAACTGGACGATATCTTTGGAGGCGTTTAAGCTACAGAGATGTGAGGCTGGCCAGGCCTGGTATTTATACATAGTAGAACAATTGTTAGGGCCAATTGAATAATTACAGAGTAGGGCCAAACCTTTACAGAGTAATTATGTGTTAGGGCCAAACCTTTATAGCCAGTCATCGTTTGTCATAATGTTTCCCATTACTCTGTAATTATTCCATAACAAAGTTGTCAACTTAACCAACATAGAATTTAGCCAGAATGAAATAAAACTTATCGAACAAGGCTTCAAATATAACAACCCCAAGAAGTTACTCTGGAAAACATTACTGATATTATATTCGACATAGACCGTGCCATCATCAATATCCCAGCATGCGAACGCAACAGAGTACAGACTCTAGCTCTTAACGAACTAAGATTTATCACCACAAATAGTTCCCACCAGCTAACACCCAAAATAGTTAAGGATATTCAAACCAAACTTCAAGCGAACCAAGCCATGCTCACTGTCGCCAACAAAGGAAAAGCTACAATAATCGTCTATAATAGTGAATACAGCCAAAACGTGCATGAATTCTTCGTCAGTAACCAATTCAGGCAACTCTCCAAGGATGCCACCAATAAATATGCCAATCAACTCAGACTTACATTCAAGAATTTCCAGTCCAAATTCTTTCAAGAAAAGACAAACAATCCCCAACCTCCTACACTGCGAGCCCAGATTAAAATTCATAAGGACAACAACCCCATACGCCCGATAGTGAATTGCAGAGAGGCAGGTTTTTTCAAAATTGCGAAACACGTCAGTAAATGGCTCAACGCAAACTACCCTCTAACAACAAATATGTGATCAAAAATAGTACAGAACTAACGGACCAACTACTCCAAATTAAAATAGATATCCACTCCACAATGATGTCACTTGACATCAAAAACCTCTACACCAACGTGCCCTTAGAAGAAACCATAGCCATCGCCCAAGACAGACTAAAACAAATTGATATCAACCAAGATGAATGCAGTGACGCCATCATGATTCTACAAACACTCAAAAAACAAAACTACTTTACTGTCGAAGGATCATTTTACGAAATACCAGAAGGAATAGCCATTGGATTGCCCATCAGTTTCGAGAAACGTTTCTGCAGTAACTCAAAGAACCCATAGTCGAGCAACTTATCAACAACTCATCTATACTATTCTACAGATGATACGTCGATGATACTTTCATAATATATGATAGCCGAATCACCAACGCCGAAGATATACTCACCGAGGATATATTTAACAATGCCCACCCAGCCATGCAATATACCGCAGAAGCCAAAGAAGAAGCACACCTAAATTTCTTAGACGTCAAGATACAACGCAGCAACGACAAAATACAATTCGCCATCTACCGCAAACCATTTACCACTGCGAACATCATCGCGTACTCTTCCAATCACCCAAGCCAACACAAATCCGCGGTCATCAGCTATAATTTTAGAAGGGCGCTGACGTACCCAATTCCCAGCACTAATGTTAAAGAAGAGATTGACATTACATTCAACTTGGTGCGTCAAAATGGATTTCCAGATTATGTGACCGCATCGATCCTTAACAGGGTACGGAAGAACATACGGAACCCAAAACCACCTCAACCTGACCGAAAAAGATACGCCGCACTCAATTACCTTAACCCTGATATCCATAGGATTGCAAAAGTATTCAGAAAGAAGGGTATGAGCATATCATACAGAACTAAATATTCCAACCAGAGGATGCTGAACCCCAAACCAGACACAAGGTTGAACAACACCTACAGCCAGGCAGGAGTATACAAATTATCGTGCCCAGATTGCGAGGCGTTTTACATTGAATCCATGACCCGATCGTTCCTAACTCGATTTAAGGAACACAGACAGTCGTGGATTAAAAAGGACAATGTATCCGCCTACGCCAAGCACCTAATAACCAACAAACACCGCATGGTCGATGTGTAACAGTGCATGCAGATATTATGGACCGGAAAAGACAAAGCCAAGATACTATTACGAGAAGAATATGAAATAACTAAACATAAAGAACTGAAACCAACAACTATGCTCAACAAACAAACCATGTTCGAAGGAATGGATACGATCCAGCTGCTCCTCAATTTCACCAAGATGAAAGCCACCCCCAACCGAACAGGAAGTTAAGATCTCCAAAAGGTCCACGCTTTTCCTCATATCTATTCCTTTACAACCAGTCATCGTTTGTCATAATGTTTCCCATTACTCTGTAATTATTCCATTGGCCCTAACACTTTTTCTACTATGTATAAATACCAGGCCTGGCCAGCCTCGCATCTGTGTGGCTTAACCACCTCCAATGATAACGTCCAGTTGAAACGCGTCAGGCAAATAAAAGGTTTCTACCACATCTCTTTGGACCCTTATTCATTTACTATAGATATCACGAAGATGCTCGACGAACTCCAGGTCTGTGAGTTTTTCTGTCTGATGCTGGAGCACTGAAATACTCAATTTGGCAGATGTTTGATGTGATGTGATTTCAATAAACTAAAATTGAAAAGAAGAAGGAGTATAAAAGAAATAAAAAAGAAGATGAAGAAGAAGAAAAGGCTAGAAGCAGAAGAGGTATAAGTGGAGAATACAGTTAAAATAACGGTGTTTTAGCTGTTCATACAAAATGCAGTAATTTTTTATTTACTGAATACAATTGGTGTGTTGACAATTAACAATTACTTTTAAACCAACCGAAGTATCTCAGGGTTACATTTTAAAAAGTGAGGAAAATGAAATCTCATAAGCGCCATGAATTTATAACATGGATCATCTTCAGGGTCACATAGAAGTTGTGATTTTACATGAAAATCACGAGGAAAGACAGTGAGTGATCCGAGAATCACACAAACGTTCTGCACAGGTTTGGCGAGATGATAAGCTTTCACAAACATGGTGGCCAAATCAGGCACAATCGTTAATACTTCTTTAATCCGCTTCGCAAAATGCTCGAGTTCGTTCATCTCATGTTAACCTGACAATGTGTGTTTTGTAAAACCATCATGTTCAAGACTGGTCACGGTCTTTTGAAATTGGAAATTGGAATGGAAAGCAAAAGGAAAGTAAGTAGAACTAGGTACTATCTACCCAAGGAAAGTGACATTAACACATTTATCGTAAGCAAGTGACTTTTCGTAACGTTTCACTTGAATGTATGCAAAGACGTTTTGGAATCTTTTAAAGCGTTTAAAACAGCATTCAGTTTACTCTGTGCTTCATCACTACAATATCTTCATTTTCTAGTAAAGCTGATGTCGTTTGCAAGGTCAGGAACACCTTGACGAAATGGGCCAAACCAGGTGACAGAACCATTCAAAAGGTACACGTGAGTAGTATTCGTGAATTGTATGCGTTCGAGTGACCTTTGGTTGTACTAGAGATAGTGAGAGAGAGAGAGAGAGAGAGAGAGAGAGAGAGAGAGAGAGAAGAGAGAATGAGTTAAAAAATAAAACAAAGGTTTGGTAGTTAATAAAAGCAAGAGAGGTTTAAAGTTAAGCAAACGATTGGTAGTTGATGAAAGCAAGAGAGGTTTAAAGTGTAAAGCAAAGGATTGGTTGCAAATGAAAGCAAAAAAGGATTAAAATGTAAAGCAAAGAATTAGTTGTTAATGAAAGCAAGAAAGGATTGGTTGTTAATGAAAGAGTGTGAGAAAGAGAGCAGGTGGCACAGAGAGTATAGTAATGTCAGTTATAGGTAGAGACGGAGAGAAAGCGTGACTTACAAATCAAAGTATTAAAATAAAAGGCATAACTAACTTGTACAGCTGACGTCTGCCGTTTGTCTGATTAGTCCATTTTTATTTTCTGGATCCTCGAATTCCGTAACAGAATCGTCAGCTGACTGGGAAGGCTCAGGGAAGAGATTATGAGAGCTAGATAGATGGAATGGCACACCTGGCAGGGATTCACCGTGTACACGAACGATAAATGGTGATGTACTACGATGTCATTTCTGACAGAAAGGTCCACGAGATGTGTCTCTGTAGTTGTTTTCACCATCGACATCATTGTGTTGTTTATGGTGTTAAACAAAGAAACACAACAGTGAGTACTGATAGTGCAAGTAAGCGTCAGAAAGGTACGCTCATCAAACATCAAAACATACCAGTACTGCATGGATGAAACTCTCAGTACATACACTGCCCGTTTGGTTTTGTGGATTCAGTTGGCTGTACTGGGTGTTTTCACCATTGTATTCACAACTCCTCTTCAAAACAAGAACGGGTTCGACACCGGCCGAGGACGACGAGGATTTTTTCATGGGGGAAATCCTGAAATCACGCAGTTCCTTTGGAAGGGAAGTTAAGCATTTGGTCTCGTGTAGTCGTTTGCCAGCTGCACGTTAAAGAACCCTTGCGAGGCAAAATTTGCGGCCCCTATAACGCTGTCCTGAAATGACTATGGCAGTTGAAAAGGACGTTAATACCAAACAAACCAAACCAATCACAACAAGAATAGTTTGGTTTGATTTGGTTGGTATTAACATCCTTTTCAACTGCCATGGTCATTTCAGGACGATGTTATAGGGGCCGCAAATTTTGCCTTGCAAGGGTTCTTCAACATTCAGCTAGCAAACGACAACATGGGACCAACAGAAAAAAAAATCCTCGTCGTCCTCGGCTAGGGTCGAACCCGCGTCCTCGGGCATCAGAGGCAATCACGCAACCACTGAGCCACCAAGGCCGATCAAAGCAAGAATTACAAAACTTTCAGTGTAAAAGTTAAGACGTATTGAGAGTACAGAATTTTTGTAAAAAGCGAGACATATATCAAGCGCAGTGAGTGATGCTGTTCAAAATGCGTGTTGTCAGAATTTTGCGAGTTTGGTTACGAAACAAAATCAACTATGGTATTTGCCACTGTGCAGAAGAGTAAAAACGAAATGAGGCGAGGTGGTTAGTAACTTTACGTAGGGAAAGTTTAGAGAGTAAGTAAGAGAAAATGAAGTTTAAAAAGTAACCAAACGAATATTGTAAAAGCATGCAAAACGAAGCACAGAGTACAGCGCGAAAACAATTGCTTTTAAGGGAAAAAAGGAAATGCAACAAGTAAGTAAGTAAGAAGGGGAAAAGACAGCAAATAAAAATTGGAAAAATGCGCAAACCTAATGTACAATGACGAAAAATTCAAGAATACTCAGTCTTTATGAGTAAAACGTTGAAGAAATCTGGAGATTGTGATGAAGTCAGAAAAAACAATACCTGTCTTTAACCTATGAGAGTGCGAGAGAAAATTAGTAAGCAAGAAAGCAAAAATATTTCAAAAAAAATTTAAATATTAAATTAGTAAATATACAATACCAATACTCACTCGTAAACACAGAAGAACAAATGTTTTCAAGAATACTAAGGCGCAACCACTGACATAAACGTTTGTACGGGAAAATGTATGTGCGTTGAGCAGGAGAGAGAGAGAGAGAGAGAGAGAGAGCGAGCAAGATGAAAATGAAGTGGATGAGACAGTATAAAAAGCAACCCAAAAAAAACATCTGGTAACATTTTCCATAAATTAAACTGAGTTTCCAACAATCAGCAATTTTAAAAATTTTATAAGGGATTATCTATAGTTGCTGACCTCAATTTTATGGTTAGGTCATAGGTCGATGAACTACCAAATCTTAAAAAAAAATTGCCTTTAGCAGCAAGAACCAAAACCGGTATGTGACATCAAAATTAAAACATATTACTATGATGCGTTAGCACCAACCGAATTTGATATACAGTAAATAAAAGTAAAATTGCAAAATTTTAAAAAAGCAGAAAATGCAAGACAAATCACACAATACATCGTGTGTTGCAAATGCGTAATAAATGCGAAAAAATTTATTGAGGGGGCAATGTTTAGTCAGTACAAAAAATACAACCACGCATTAAATATATACTGTAAAGTAAAACTGACAGATTCAAAAACATGGTATCAGACATGTTGAAATGTGAATAATTAAAACCTCACATTCTATTAATTCACTTAAACCAAACGTGTACGAAAAACATTACACTTTTCAATTGCAAACAACCAAAATGTGAGTTGTACAAAATTTCTTTAATTTTTTTTTTAAAAATATTAATAAAAACGCAATAGGCAGAGGAACAACAAACTCATGGTCCTGGAAAACCCAAAAATATCAACCCGGTATAAACACCAGGCATACCCTTTGTAATATTTATTATTATTATTAAACAATTAATTTTTTTATTTTAAAATTAAAATTTAAAAATACCATTTAGATCAAGTGTCAAAAACAAGTCAAATAAATATTTCAACGTATTGAAACTTATTTGAATGAAAACGGGTGAAAAATCAAAGCAGAATAGTTAATATTAGTTTTATTTGTGAAAAACATTGGAAAAATCACCCTGTGTTGAGGCCAGTGCGAACCTTTGAATGCACTCTTAAGTTACATGAACCTAAACATACAAACAATTGAATGCACTAATATAATCAAAAAAATTAACATTGTCACAATACAACAGTATTGTTTAATACAAATAATTTTAATTTAAAAAAATTCAACCAAACAAACACGCAGAAAAGGTTATTTCATATCAACTACACATCAAACAGTACTGCCCTCCCGTCCTCAACACAAACGCTCTCTTCAACTGGAAAGTAGAAGAGTGAAATACGTCATACGACCCGACCAGATGACAGGAACAATAGCGAAAGGGTCAATTTCTCAGAAAACAGAGCCATATGAACGGGAAAGTTATTTTTGAAAAGACAGACAATACATGAGACTAAAACTGTCACGAACATGCGCAGTGGAAGGTGTGAGTGTAAAAAGAAATCATGTACATTTTTTGGAATTTTAATAACCATTAAATAAATTAAGCTTACAGATTAATAAATTTGTATCAATCCAAATTTTAGATGAAAGGAAATTCAACCTGAAAGAGATTGAACTTAATATGCTGTAAAGCAAATGGTTATAAGGAGCATACCCCTAACACGAGGAAAACCCCTAATATTACAATACAATGTAATAAAGATAATCTTTCCAAATAGCTATATAACTATGCAAAGCTACTTTAAAGTCTTTAGCATATACTTAGGGAACAATTAAGGCCCATAGTCTTTAATATGACTAAACACAGAACAAAGTTAACTGGCCCAACGACTTGGTTTACTATTCAAATTACAATTGGTTAAATACAATTAAATAAATGTAATAGCATTTTAAATTGAAGTTTTGAACAAAGTCTGATGCCTTTAGTTATTGGCCGCATTACACTTCGCGGTTACGCATAGGCATTGAACGTCTTGATCCGTCTGACAAGGGAAGCTGCAAAATTAATTTAAGCAGCTATTAGCAATAATAAAAACTACTTTGTAAACTCTTCGCCATTAAGCTTTAAAATAATGTCTACTAACACCAAAGTTAAACAAAGTAAAATTTAACGAGACAACAAGACTCTATTACGGAAAAGAAATGACGCAACCCACTCTTTTTACCTTGCTTCTATTGTGTAAGGGTCATTTAACTTTACATTGAACTCTGCTAAACATTACGTGCAAATACAAACCGCAACAAGTGACAGATTTACATTGAATTCAACTTAAAGAGAGTGGAGCAGGGAGCCAATTACATTTAAAATCCGTTTCACGTGGTGCAAGATTCTATTGAATGGCATTATGTCACGTCAATGTTAGCATGAGAATAAATCTTTAAACAGTTTACAGGATATTCGGCTTACCTCGAGATTAGGGTGAAAGTTTCGAGACACTCTTTTATAATGCCTCGAACAAACCAAGGAAATATTCCTGCGACAACGTCGCTTGGCGAGTAGCTTGATAATTCTTCCTTTGTGAGAAACGGTTGATGTACACTATGGCGAAACTTCTACTCAGCGAGAAATTTTTGCAGTCAAATCCTGGTCCAAAGGCAGGTGGAGTTTTTCCTGGAAATGAAGCCTTCTGCTCTGCGGGAGTGTTTTCATATATGGAAAGAAATTTGACGGTGCGGTCCCTACCAATGGCTGATGCTACACTTGCTGTTCTCGGTTCGGCATGTGCTTGCTTTAATGCTTGCAGCCTGTCTCTTCCACAAAATGCCGCTAATGACGAACAGGCAGGAACCTTGGGAGCATCCACCTCCACGGAAATAGCTGGAGAACGAACTAAAGCAGATTTATCGTTATTTACAGTATCGAGAATGACGCACTTAACTTGAATCGCATTGCTAGAATCACTTCGCTGGTGATGCTTGGTTTCTCGTACTTTCTCCGTCGTTCTCTGGCTCTGCTCACATTGAAGCAGAATGGAGATTACATTTGCTCCTTTTCTTCAGCAAAATCTCAGGCAATCTTTCCCCAACGATCTCTGAGGCCGAATCCTAGTTTTGAAGCTCCCGCTTGGCACTCTCCCTCACGCACAGCCATTTACGACGCTTCCTTTACCTCCTTCCGCTCTCAGGGACTATATAGAAACAGTTGTCTCTTGTTTGATCAAAGCGACATCTGTTATCATTAACAGGCGACAGCCAAACTCCAGCATTATTTCTTGGCTTAATATTCCTGCTAAGAATACTGGACTCGACACCGTCGCAATCCTTTTTGACATGCTCGTCCCCCAATCACGTTTACTATTAAACATGGCCAGTGTGGATTGTTCTCCCTTATCCTGCTTACTAATCAATATAGGATTTCTAGATCGTGATTCTTTCGCATTAAGGGCTTATCGAAGAATCTCGCTAATAATCCTTACACCGGTGAAAATTACTATCCGGTCCCCAAGTGGGTTCTGTGTGGCCTACCCACTTTAGAAGGAATTGTCTCTTGGGTGACTTCCCTTTTACATCCAATATATCTTTGACTTTGTATATATCGGAGTAATTTGGGTCTTTAATAGGCCCTGGGGCTTTACATACACTCTCTCTTAATTTTCTCTCTTTGTGTTCTGGTCCTTATTTAAATATGAGCAATGGAGGGTTTTAGTTCTTCCCTACTTTCTAGGTATTTGTATACGAGCTGTGACCTTATTCAAACCTTTAATTACCTTGAGAGGACCCACATATTTACTTTAATTTTTTTCCTATTATATGCCTTGCTTCTTTTATTCGCGATGCTGAAACCCATACTTTTTCACCTTCTTTGATTTTCCTCTTAGTGTGCTGCTTATTATATTGTTTTCTATAGTGCTTGTTGCCCTAAGTAATAGTGCTATGCGCTTATTTTAAAATCTTGAACAGATGTGCCGTATACGCTCCCTTACTTGCACTAGCATTAGCAAACTTATTTAGAGATCGGGGTATCGTTACTTCTCTTCCCAGGTCAGCGAAGAGTGGGGTCTTTTTAGATGCTTCAGAAACCGACGCATTGATAGCAATTTTTGCCATCGTTAAAAACGCATCCCAGTTTGCCTTTTCGAAATCAATATAATTCTGAAGGATCTGAATAACTGTCTGGTTGGTCCGTTTGGACTGGCCATCAGATTGGGGATGATAGGTGCTGGAAAATCTAAGCGATGTCCCCAATGCCATGAAAATGAATTTCCAGAGTGCAGGTGTAAATCTTACATCCCAATCTGACAATAGCTTGTGGAAAACCATGTATCTTTATAATATTATCTACTAACAGTTTTGCGGTTCCTTCAGCCATAATGGTCGCTTGACACGGGATTAGCTGGACTCTTTTTATGATTTTGTCGGTGATGTCTCAAAATAGGGCTCTTTACAACACGCTTTGATCGCCCTCATGAACGCACATTTATCATAGTATTCCTGTATTTGTTGTATTAACTTGGTGTCTTTTACCCAGGTAATCACAATGGGCATTTGATTGATTACTCCTGTGCGGGTGCTCGAACCGATTCCCTGAGCTATTAAACGCTCAGCTAGTTCCATCACTTGCGTTAGGCAATTGAATACTAGACGATTCCCCAATTTCCTTTGAACAGCTGCCTTATACGTGGAAATTTCTTGGCTATCGAGGTATCGTCCAACTGCTTGGCTAATACTTTGAAACACCAATTAAATTGTCCCAAGTCCTGCTTGTCCCACCTAACAGATTATAACTTTTTCTATATTTCATTCTGCGTTTTAAAATCAAACTAATTAGCAAACCAACTCCATATAAATTAAACCGACCTAACCAACTAGATCCAACACTGCTATGCTCTAAATATTTTTATCCCAGAGCTCTAAATATTTTCATGTTATTCCGGAATTTTTTTGACTAATTCAATCCTTTGTGACAAAAACGTTAAAAAATTTAAAATAACAACGTTAATGAAAAAAAAGGGAAATTAAGTTAACCGTAAATACAAAATAAGAGAATTTTTTAATTTTTAAAAACCCAAATTAACAATAAAAGATGGCTTATAAACGCGAAGTAACTCCATCGCATTTTCAAATGAGAAAAAAAAAATACAGACAAAAATGAAAAACGGTAAAACAGAAACTAAACGTTTGTATTTATTTATTTATTTATTTTTAACGAAAACACCCACAAGAAAAAAAACGGTATGTCAATGAAAGAAATTTTGGAAAAATTAAAGCATATCAGTAAAAAACGTGGGGGATAAAAAATCAATCATCAAAAATATACGACCACCCACCTGAAAACAATACAACCAATTTGAATTGCATGTTGAATTATCAGGGATGTCATCTGTAAAACATTAATCACTGTCCCATGTTTGTAGCAGGGTTAACATATGGTAGCATTTTAAAATTGGTAAGTAACACAATTTCTGGAACATGGGAGTCACATATCTTTTGAACAGCAATGAATGAACGGGGTCAACGAACCTACTCTGAGTGTAACGCAGACAAAAATGTTGATGATGACCCAATAAAAGAACTCCACCACAATGGAAACACATTAAAAAAATACAGTAACGATTAAAAAATTTAGGAGAGAGAACCAAAATCAAAACATTCGGTATGTAAAAGAATCGGGTATGGGATGGTGAAACTGTACCGCTTGCTCCTTCAGCACCTCCTCTCAGGGCTAGGTGACGTCAGAAAGGGGTCAGTGGGCTTTGAGAAGCTGTGAGAAAAAGGGTAAGGGGTGCTGCACTGCAGATCGCACAGCCACGTAAAAGAAGCTGTGAGAAAAAGGGTAATGGGTGCTGCACTGCAGGACGCACAGAACACCTTTTGGCAGGTGAGGGTGGTCCAGGGAGGTGCAGACAGGTCGGACAACACCCAAAATTATGAAAAAACATTCCTAAATCAGAATTAAGACAGACAACACCCCCTCCAAAAATTATTATTAATCACATTTAATTCATTTTTAATTAGGGGGTGGGCTTTTTAATTAAAAATTACACCTGTGGGTGTAGCCAGGTGTAAATTAGATGGGACACCCCCTCCACATTCCATTCCCACCATCTACGGGTATCTTCTGCTGCCATGTATATCTTGACATATGCTGTCACTGACTCGAGTTTATCTGGGTGTTTGGATATCCAGCAATGACAGATGTGAATTGTGGTCCCTATATTTAAAATGAGAGATCGAAGGGAGTTCAGCTCTTTGTTCGCCATTCCTGGGAAATTTTACACTAGTATCCGGAGAGAAATCGGAATATGGTAGACTCCAAACCCTCAAGGGGTAGTTTGGTTTCCGACCTCACTGAATCACAATGGATCCGATCTTCACTGTATGGCAAATCTTTGAGAAATCCGGGGATTATGAAATTATGTATATGATCGTTTTGCGGATTTCACTGAATCATATTGCATAGTTCATTGGGAGAAACTATGGTGTGTTTTGCTAGAGTATGGAGCAGATAGACTATAATTGAAAACCTTCAATAAGCAGTCGGCTCCAAACTACTGTCTAAACACTTATTGTAGTTTACCACCAATGCCATTTGAAAAATCCCCTCATAGAATGATTCAGGGCAATGTCAATTTTGGAGCTACCTTCTTGTTGCACCTCTTGAAAATTTTTTATTTGGTTTCTCTAAAATTGTTAAAAAATCAGAAAAATAAAGCCTTTTATATTTATGCTTACTCAGTTTATTCAGTCTTCATCAAAAAAAAGTGTAGGATTCCTGGGGATAATTATGGAAATAAGTGGTCGAATGAATAATTAAGCATTTATAAAGGACTGCGCCAGTGAATTATACTATTCACAAAGTTTATGATATTTTAGGGTTTATCCCACTTACATAAAGATACCTCCGCTTAAACAGGCCTGGCCTAGAGGAAAGAATAGGCACTTAGACTGACTTAACAATTTAACATATAATGTTTATTCAATATTCAACAAATGTATATAAAACAAATTTGTATGGAAGGTAAGGCAAAATGATAATGATAATTTAAGATATGAATTTCAACTTGGTCAAGCTCCAATTAAGATTCAAATAAAATAATACAATCTGTAATTAAGAAATGACTGGTGGCAATATGACTAATTATACGTTTCAATGAGTAATCACAATTCCAAATAATGACTTGTAATTAAATTGTGTGACATACAACAGAATGATTATCAATTAAGGATTCCTTTTATACTAAACTTATAAGACAATGATCAAAAGTTCTGGGTATAACAATAAGGATAAATTAGTAATAGTAATACGTAAATTAGGTATGAATATAAATCTCAATTGTTCGATTATATAATTTACTAGAAGAGGTACCCGGCGTTGCCCGGGATATTTACACTTGGATGTAAACAGAACAATCTTACAAAATTAAATTAAATTTTGCAATATCTTAAAAATAAACACATGAAAATGCTTAGAATTAATACAGTAAAAATTCTTAATGAAAATTCGAAAAAAATCTTTTAAAGGCTCACAATGGCTGGACCTCTCCAAGGATGCCACTGCTAGTCTAAATAATTTCTTACTCACGTAATCTTACCTCTAATGTATACTTAGTGTTTTTGCAATTTGTGCACTCTTCTCTCGTTGTGTTGAAGCAACCCTTGGCCTTTCATCACTTTGTGCATTCTAGCGGTCGCCGATTCTTCTAATTACTTGCTTCCCATTTGCCCAATACATCACGGAGCTAAAGGAGTGCTTCCTCTGTCGTCTTTCCACTCTTTCTCAATAGTCTGCTAACTGTCCATTATCTCCAGCTACTGATCATTTTTAAAGATTTTCAAGAAATTGTTATGTACTAAGAACTCTCTTTTTTAAGAAAAACCTGAATAACAGGAATTCTATGCATTGTTACAAATTGAAACTTATCCATATTGCATCATCATTCTATGTTCATTGTTATAATTCTTGGAAAGGATTGCTTTATCATTGCATCATCATTTTGAGCTCATTGTTATTGGTGAATTGCGTGTTGAAACCATTGTTGATACCTATTGTTGCACAAACTTTTATTTGCATTGTTGGTCATGAGATATATATTGTTGGTCCATGCAGTGTGTTTGTGAATTGAGTGTTGATACCATTGTTGCAAAAACTTTGTCTTGCATTGTTGGTCATGCGATATTTCTTATTAATATGCCCTGCCATAACCATGAATATCGATTTTTTATCAATAATTATTATTTTTTCTGAATCTGAAGTGGACAGTGACCTTCCTCATGCTTTGAAGGTCATGTATGCGAAATTTCATCAAGATCGGAATAAAACTGTGGATTTGTATAAAAAACAGACCCACAGACCCACAGACAAACCCACAAACATCCTTCTTTATATATATAGACTAGAAGAGGTACCCGGCGTTGCCCGGGATAATTACACTTGCACAAACTTTTCCTTTCATTGTTAGTCATGAGATATTGATTGTTGGTCCATGCAGAGCGTTTGTGAATTGCGTGTTGATACCATTGTTGATACCTATTGTTGTACAAACTTTGCCTTGCATTGTTGGTCATGAGATATTTCTCATTAATATGCCTTGCCATAACCATGAATATCGATTTTTTATCGATATTTATTATTTTTCCGAAATCTGAGGTAGACAGTGACCTTCCTCATGCTTTGAAGGTCATGTATGCGAAATTTTATCAAGATCGGAATAAAACTGTAGATTTGTATAAAAAACATACACACAGACCTACACACCCACAGACCCACAGACCCACAAACATCCTTCTTTGTATATATAGAAGATAGATATCTCCAGGAAATCCGGGTTATACTGAATTTAAGTTTACACAGTGATAACAATGTTCAACAGGAACTCTAATCTGTAAATTGTTCTATTTCTCTCAGAATGTAAAATAGAAATATTGCTTTAATAGCCACTGTTTGATAGAATAATCCTTTCCCAAAATAAGAATGTAATATATAAAATAGAAAGAATGAAATCATGTGAGGAATTAAAGAATTGGCCATTCAGACATTAAATTGGAAATGGGCTATACCGTGTCTTCTCAATCTGTCCGCTCTTGGATCTCTCTCGTCCTCTCTGCTACCACAGCTTGGCGGGAGGGGGGTCCTTCTCTTCCAACGGAGTGGCTCACAGGAAGATCGTCTCTGGCTTCTTGTACTGGATCGGGTTACTCCACGGAGCTCGGTGCACATTCTTGCAACATCCCTCACAAACCAGGAAATGATTGTAATTGATGACGCTGGTTCTCAGCTCGATAGAATTTCCTCAAACCAGCTCGATAACGCGAGCTAACTAAATTTCAACCTGGCGGTTACACCATCTGGAATCCGAGGACTACCAGTAGTTCTGGGCCACGGGAATCATTACGTTGCTACTGACTAAAAATTTTCACTTAGCATCACTGACAAAACAATTTCGATTTCGACAACCAATCAAACTTTGGCATCCACGTGATCATTCCCTGTCTCTTTTCTCTCTTCAAAATCCAAAGTTCAATCCTTACATTCATCTTTCTATCTGTTCACCCGGTTCTCCGATTTACTTGTCCAACTCTGGCCATACTCTTTAGGTCCTTGAATATGATTCTAACGATCAAAACAAAGCTGTGTAAACTGACTCTTACTTTTTCCTTCTGACAAATCTTAAAACTTGGCTCTCTATTGACAACTCCTAACACCCACGCATAAAAAATATTTAAAACAATTAATAACTGAATCGGTCATTTCAAAAACCTCATAAGTCACTCAATTACAATTTTTCAGGAATCAATAAAAACTGTTTCACGCACAAACAAATGAGTTTTAAAGAACTTTTTTAAGCTTAATTTAGTATTTGAGTGGTAAAAAATTTAAATAGTGAATAACCTTCACAGTTTATTAATAAAAATAATGAAAAAAACCTGAAAAACTGTTCTTGACTTATGTTGTTTTAGCAAGAAATAAGGTTAGTGATATATAATTTAATCAAAATAATCATAGCAATCACATTTTTTATCGCTTACTATTGAAAATTACACTTAAAAATAACCTTATTAACATTTTACATGTATTAATTTGTCATTTTTCAATATCTTTAAGGTACATAGTCATATTCTCCATCATTCTCATCTGGATTATCTTCAACATCATGTTTTGGAATTTAAGAAATGTTGGCCAGCTAAAAATGAAATTATAAAATGGCATATGCTCTTCCAGAATGCTATCCTGAACTTGCTTTAAATCGTCTAATTTTATCTGCACTTTTACCTCTCCCCAAGTTTTTTTTAATCAATAAATTGATTTTCTCGAACGTAATACAGTATGTAAAAAATGTAAAAAACCTCGTAACTTCTTTCCTTACTCATCATTTCCGAACGTATGATATATCACATGCCATATGTTGCCATAGTTTCTAAGGACCAAGTGACTGCCACCCCCGCAAATCCGATCCCACTGGAGCAATTGGACCTGAACTTTATAGTAATGTAGATCTTGCCTACAGGAATCTCCCCCCCCCCCTTCTGGGTACGGCCATGGAACAAAGCAAATTTAAAACGTCAAACTCAGTCATAAAAATACTCCCGCCATCTAGTATTGCATGCAAAAACCTCTTAAGTCACTGACTAATGTTGTTTATGCAATGAACGTCTTTCACACGGTATTATTTGAAGAGGAAGGAATGTATTGACTTACGTGCTTTTTGCCCAAATACGCAGTTCCCTTTAAGGAACTATTTTCAGAAAAAAAAGCATGTTGGAAAATTGTGACTTAAGAGGTTTTTAAAATGAGCGATTCAACTTTATTTAATCTTTCTCTACATAAAAACTCTTCTAAACTTTATATAAACTCTTAACTTCTGAATCTAAATAGACAATCCTGAACGCGAATAATAAAATAGCTCATTTGCATAAATAATCTGCATATTCGAATTCTAGCTAATTAATTCTCAAAACCTTACAAAAGTAACGAGGAACAAAAAAATTTTTATTAAAAATCAAATTACATATTTAAAAATTGGTTGATTCAACAACGAACACAAGAGCACGGTGACAAAAAATCTGTATAAAAGACATCATTCCTCGAATAATTTGCTCGCTGTGTTCTCAGGTGTTACATTATTCAACCCGTTTGTATGAACATAATACATTGTAATACCCCATTTCGATGTATCTAACATACTGTTTTCGAGATTTATAACATCTTCATATTTCATAGTCTTTAAGAGAAGGGTGTCGTCATAAACGGGATGCAAATCATGCAAAGTTATTTTTGTGCAACATCTAACATTATGGCAACTGTTTCACTAAAGCTGATTCACCTCTCATTAATCATATTGGTATCATGAGAAAATACTTTGCTTTTATTAATGATATTTTTCTACATTTTTTAATATGTAAAATGTATGACTGCTTTTAGAAAAAATGAAAAATTTTACACCATTTTTTTCTCCATCTCAAAACAAAGAAATTTATGCTTGATTTTTTTCATAACTCAGGTTTATTTGATAGGTAGAAAAAACTTTATCAGTTTTTCGCAACTGTTGTTCAATATTCGCGAATGCCTAGTTCTTCAATATTCGCAAAGGGTATAAAGCTGTGGTCTGATGATAATGTTGAAAGACTTTGTTAAGCTGTTATTTTATGCGAGATAAAAAATATATTGGGTAAGAAAAAGATTCTTATTTCTCCACAAACAGTTCTCCACGTATAAGTAGAGGACTATCACCTAAAGATATAGAACATTAACAATCTAATGATTAAGAAGGTTTTTGGTTCATTAGGGATTTTTCTTACAACAGTCTCATCGTAACGGTAAAAGCGGTGTTTCCCATTCTTGACAGAGGTAATGACGAGATTATATAACTTCCTTTCTTATGTGCTTTCTTTATATCTACTGCTTCTCTTCATCTGGCACATGTATCAATCTTTTTCCCAATTCGCTGTATCCGTTTTGAAAAAATTCTAACTGTTTCATTTTTTCCTTGATTACACTCTGAGAAACGTTCTTCACTTTTTCCTCAAGGTCCCCTTCTAAATTTTTCTATTACCGTATTTTTTTAATTCTCTATATTCATTTAATACTGCCATAGCCTGTATCACGACTTTTATTTAAATTGTAGATAAATTATTTAGCTTGGTCAAGGTATCAACTGATCGTGAATAGAGAAAGGAGGGGATATGACGTTTTGATAATTATGTAATCAAAGTTTAATTAGATACTGAATAAAAGTAATACAAAAGCATAAGTGCTTAAATGCAATATGGATTACAAACAATTTTCAATAATAATTTACTGGTTCCTGCTACGGTTGGTGAGGTGAGGGAGTGAATCGGAAACTGTGCCTCTAGATAGGTTTACTGCAGAATCCAATGTCGTCGTAGTTCTGGGTTGCTTGTCACTGCAATTTTGGAAGGCGGCAACCCCGCAGCGTTTCAAGGAACGTGACCCAGAGCTATTTGTAGAGATAAATAAACAAAAATACGACTATTGACTACATCGCTAATAACTTTGAGGGAGACAGCAAAGTTCGTAACGAACATTTTAATGAATAAAGCATGAAAGTTCTTTGAAGAAAGAATTAAGTCTGGCACATAATTAATGAAACAACTTAGCACTGATAACTTAACATCAATAACTGACGACAATAGTATACCCCTTGCTGGCGATGCAATAGCCAAGCACGGCTCGCAGGTAGAGATCTCAGTGTGGCGTGTGCTTGCAAAGCAGCAGTCGTCGTGGCTCAGGCTATGAGGGGCTATCAGTGTATTGGGCTTCTCTCTGTCCGGAATTTGTCTGGCCCAATGGTGTAGTGGCGGTTGGATATGATTTCTCCTTGTCTGGCACAAAGGGGAGTGGGTGAGCGGGCACGTCCCTCGCTGCAACTATGCTGCTGGTGGCAGCTGAGGCGTTGTCGGCGTTCGTGGCATGGCAGGGCTCGCCTCCGTGGCTCGCAACATATCATCCGCGCGCTCTTCCTCGTGTTTCGGAAATTCTGGCACCAATAGGTCCTGGGTTTCATCCTCAGTTTTGGCAGCAGTTGAGGTGTGAGACGCTTTTGTCAGTCAACTGCTGCCTCCCGGCGGCCAGGCGAATCGGCAACTCCTCACAGGTATCCGACACTCCGCAGTGGGCTTTCATATGAATTAGACAATGTTCGAATATAAAAAGTTCTGAATGTATTACATGTTGTCGGACTTTTTCACCTTTGGCTGGGCTTGTCAGGCATTGTACACCAGCCAGGCTGATGTTGTCCTTCCTGCGGCTGAATTGTTGAGAGAGGTTCCGTGTGCTTGGCTTGCCTTTGCTCGTGGAGAAACTTCTCTCACGTCGAACCTGCTGAAATCCATTCATAGGCTCCTGGCGTGGGCGGCAATCAACTATCTTCCTTATCTTATTGAACCTGGATGCCATCCCCTTGCCTCTCGAAACGAACACCACTCTCCTTTCTGCTATCGAAATGTAATCCTTTCTGACTTTTTCTCTCTTCCTTCTACCTCTTATCCTTCTCCTTAATGAGCTGCTCTTAAATAATTCTTTTCTTACCCAATGAACACTTCGCTTCATTTTTTTCACTTTCTATGGCTCCTCTATTGTATTCTTTAGGTGACGGGTAGCTAATTTTCTTATCTTTCCTATGCTTTCTTTGCTTGTTTCTTTCTCTCTCTTTTTTCTGCTTCTGTGTTAGGTCGAATTTATTTTTCTTAATTTCTTCTCCAGTTTGGCGATCTAACAGCCTGGTCTTCCTGACAATGAAAGTGAGCATTGGGCTGGAGCATAAATTTTAGTAAATTTATTTAACTTCTGGTGTCTAATTACACGCACTTGCAATTACGTCAGTCCTTTGAAAAAAGAATGCAGGATCATTTGATCCATCATAGTTGTTATTTTTACTGGCTAACGCCAAATATTGATGATCTATCTTTAGGTTCCATGTCTATACCGCGAATTTCAAATTTTTCACCTTTGGATATTAATTTAAATGGCGAATGCCATAAATTTTGATACCCAATTAGAAATATTAAACTCGGCCTACATTTATTATTTTTTTGCAGGGATTCCGGGTTACTTGGATCCAGTGTCTAGTAATTGTGCCTGCAGTACTAGGACAGAGTTACTAATTAATAAGCTGCTACCCTATCGATCATGCAAGTCTCATTTTTGGGGATAGATTAAATTTTTCCTCTCAGCTCTGAACAGTTAAAGGAGGCTGAAAGCGACCAAAAAACACGTGACATTATGATTGCATTTCACATGCCAAAATATGAGGGTTCATTTGGAGGAGTCAATTTGAGTATACACTATATGATCAAAAATATCCGAACACCCCTCACAGATCATCGATTGGCCCAATGTCACATGATAATGACTTGCACATCATTTAAATAGCTTCCCACACCTTCAGA
The DNA here is from genome assembly GCA_023313115.1 of Rhysida immarginata. NCBI lineage: Eukaryota > Metazoa > Arthropoda > Chilopoda > Scolopendromorpha > Scolopendridae > Rhysida > Rhysida immarginata. The sequence goes on along the minus strand of JAHWFO010026326.1, from coordinate 2,600,580 downwards.
CACAACTCTGCTTGGACATTCGGCAGAGCTCAGTGAGTTCCAACGTGGAACCATCGTTGGATGTCACCTATGCGGCAAGTCCGTGCGTGACATTTCCATCCTTCTTCAGATACCCAAGTCAACAGAAGGCAATGTCATTATGAAATGGAAGACCCGGGGATCAACAACAGTTCAACAA
>JAHWFO010026326.1:2534137-2600002 GCA_023313115.1 Rhysida immarginata | reverse complement strand
ATGTCATTATGAAATGGAAGACCCGGGGATCAACAACAGTTCAACAACGAACCGGTAGACCCAAGAAACTAACGGACAGAGACTGTCGAGTGCTTCGTCGTGTCACCCGCAGCAACCGGAAGTCCTCGGCGGAAAAAATTGCCACAGAGTTTCGAAACGCCTCTGCAAATGATGCCAGTACCATGACAATTCGTCGGGAACTGCACACGATGGGATTCCATGGTCGTGCTGCTGCCCACAAGCCCCACATCAGCAGGGTCAACGCCAAGCGACGTCCGGAGTGGTGCAAAGCCCACAGAAACTGGACAATGGACCAATGGAAACGTGTAATGTGGACAGACGAATCTCGCTACACACTCTGGCAATCCGATGGACGAGTTTGGGTTTGGCGCATACCTGGAGAACGCTTCTTACCTGAGTGCACAGAGCCCACAGTCAAGTTCGGAGGAGGAGGAGTCATGGTGTGGGGCTCATTTTCATGGTACGGACTGGGCCAGCTCGTTCCTGTGCAAGGAATCATGAACTCCGACCGTTATCTGAATGTTTTGGACAACTGTGCACTTCCAACGTTGTGGCAATTTTTCGGAAACTGGCCATTTCTCTACCAACACGACAATGCTCTGTGCCACAAAGCGAGGCATGTACAGCAGTGGTTTGCGGACTCTGGGGTGGAAGAAATGGGTTGGCCGGCACAAAGTCCCGACCTCAATCCTATAGAGAGTCTGTGGGATGAACTGGAAAGTTGCTTGCGGGCCAACTTCTGTACCTGAACTGATTCTCACTCTTCGGGAGGAAAATTCCGGAAAGTACCTACCAACATTTGGTGGAAAGTCTTCCCCCAAGGTTGGAAGCTGGGATTCGGGCAAAGGGATGTGCAACGCCGTATTGATTTCCATGAAATCGTGGCTAGAGCGCAAACGTGCATGTGTCCGGATATTTGTGATCAAATAGTGTATTTGGGACTCCTTCCCATCCATCCCATTCGCCTAACTGGCTTTAGTAAATTATCCTCTATCCACCGAAGTGTTTTTGGTCTATTAGCGCCCATTGGATCCCAAGGGTCACTGGCTTAATAGCTTAATTAGGATCTCCTCCCCCACATTCCAGAGGATAGTTTCTCATTTTCCATCTCTCTATTCAACCCTAGCAGTTCGTTTGTACGGAGGTTGACTCAAAAGTAGTGGCCGATCACCATGTAAACTTTTAAATGGGAACCAGACAGGAACCACTCATTGCTAATTTTCAAAGTAGAGTCCATCATGTTCGATGGTCTTCATCCAATGATCAGCCAGTTGGCAGATGCCCTCTCCAAACCACTCCTCCAATATCTGGATGAAAAAGTCACACACGGCGTGTTAAACCTCACTGAAATTGGCGACGCGCCATCCACGCAGGAAGTGCCCCATCGACCGGAAGAGATGATAGTCGGAAGGTGCCAGGTTATTCTTCTATGGTGGATGTGGCAGATTCTCGATTTTTTCCTGTTGTTGTGCTTGCGCACGCGTCAGGTCGTGGGGCACAAATTGGCAGCTCCTGTTGACCACTCCCATGGCATGCAGATACCAAACCATGCTCGATTGTGTTGTCCTGATGTCTGCCACCAGTCCACGGGTGGTGCTGCCTAGGTTGGTTTCCACTTGTTGCTGTAGGGCTGCTTCATCCACTTGCTTGGGTCTTCCGCTACTTGGCAGATTTTCCAGGCCCATGTCTCCAGATGAAAATCGGAAGAACCACCATCATGGTGTCCGTTAATTGGTCACACACTGACCTTCCACCCTTCAAAAGTCGGCAGCTGCTGCTCGGCAGTGGTTCCCTTTTTCCAACACTAACGAAGGAACCCGCGTATCACAGGAAGGAAACCTAAGCCATGTCATAGATACAGACTTAAACTAATGTGTACAAAGCGATATCTCTGGAAGGAATCTTGTTAAGGAGGATCCTCATCGTTCATAATGCTCAAGGGAGGAGGGAGTGTATTGGAAAACATTATGCAATATTATGGAGGGATAGGGAAGTATCAGGTATAATCTTTCTATATACAGGGTGTTTCATAATTTGTGTCCCGTCTTAAGGTCCAAACAACGACTCAAGGGTAAGAGATTGGGGGAAAATGAATATTGATGATTTGGTTTTAATGGTCAGAATAAAAACATTTCGCTTACCTGGGGGTGAAGGGGTAAATTTTGAAAATTTTAATTTTGTAGGGGTAGTGGTTAGATGCCATGTGTTATTTAGAAAGTTGTAGAGCATCATGAAAAATGTGGGATTAGCAAAAAACCCGGTGAAAAAATTTCACCCCCTGCACTTTATCGAGTGTGTGAAGTGAAAGGTCCTGTACTTTATTAACCGCTTCCTCTGTCGTTATTCCATTCTTTCTCAATAGTCTGGTAACTCTACATTATCTCCAGTTACTGATCATTTCTAAAGATCTTTAAGAAATTGTTAATTACTAAGAACTTCCATTTCTAAGAAAAGCCAGAATAACAGGAATTCTATGTATTGCTACAAATTGAACCATATATATATTGCACAAACTGCCTTATATTGTTGATACTTGCATTGTTGATACCTGCATTGCTTGTTGATATCATTGTTGATAAATATTGTTGTAGAAACTTTTCCTTACATTGTTGGTCATGAGATATTTCTCATTAAAATGCCTTGCCATAATAATAAATATCGATTTTTTTCAATAATTCCTTATTTTTCCAAATCTGAGATAGACAGTGACCTTCCTCATGCTTTGAAGGTCAAGCATGCAAAATTTCATCAAGATCGGAATGAAACTGTAGATTTGCAAAAGAAACAAACAACCCACAAACAAACCCACAAACAATCATCATATTTATGTATATAGAAGACTAGCAAAGGTATCTGGCGTTGCCCGGGAGAATTACACTTGTAGGTCAACAGAACACACTCAAAAAATTAAATTAAATTTTGCAATATCTTAAAAATAAACATATGAAAATGCTTAGAATTAATACAGTAAAAATTCTTAATGAAAATTCGTTAAAATTTTTTTTAAAGGCTCACAATGGCTGGACCTCTCCAAGGATGCCACTGCTAGTCTAAATAATTTCTTACTCACGTAAACTTTCCTCAGATGTATACTTGATGTTGTTGCAATTCCCTTTCTTCTCTCGATGTCTTGAAGCAAAACTTGGCCATTCATCTCTTTTTGCAGCCTAGCGGTCGCCGATTCTACTATTTACTTGCTTCCCATTTGCTCTTTACATCACGGAGCTAATGGAGAGCTTCCTCTGTCGTCTTTCCACTCTTTCTCAATAGTCCGCTAACTCTCTATTATCTCCAGTTATTGATCATTTTTAAAGATTTTCAAGAAATTGATAAGTACTAAGAACTCTCTTTTCTAAGAAAAGCCTGAATAGCAGGAATTCTATGCATTGTTACAAATTGAAACTTATCCATATTGCATCATCATTTTATGTCCATTGTTATAATTCTTGGAAAGATTGCTTTAATATTACATCATCATTCTGTGCTCATTGTTATTGCTGAATTGCACGTTTGATACCATTGTTGATGCGAACACGATGAGCCTATTGTTGCACAAAATTTGCCTTGTTGGTTATGAGATATTTCTCATTAATATGCCCTGCCATAACCAAAAATATCGATTTTTTATCAATAATTATTGTTTTTTTGAAATCTGAGGTAGACAGTGACCTTCCTCATGCTTTGAAGTTCAGGTATGCGAAATTTTATCAAGATCGGAATAAAACTGGAGATTTGTATAAAAAACAAACAAACCCACAAACAGCCCACAAACCCACAAACAAACAAACAAACATCCTTGTATATATATATATATATAGAAAGATGTTATCAACACGCACTTCACAACCACCCTGCACAGAACAACAATACATTGGTTTCGGTTCAAGACATCCAGAGAAGAAAGGGCATTGCAACAGTGTATATCTAAAGTAAGATTACGTGAGTAAGAAATTATTTAGACAAGCAGTTGCATCATTGGAGAGGTCCATCCATTGTAAGCCTTTAAAATTTTTTTTTCAAATTTCCATTAAGAAAAAGTTTGGTCTAAAGTATTCTGTGATGTTATCTGGTGGTGATTATGGATATCTAGAGGAAAATAATGTCCCGGTATATCACCTAGAAGTCCTGTTTTTCTTATTTTTATTAGAATGGATAGCCCCTTCGTTCTGGGTTGTATTGTATGGGTTATTATTTAACTAATTTGGAGTTATAATTCAACTTCTGGAGATTGTTCTGCTTTCCTGCAAGTATAATTATCCCGGGCAACACCGGATCCTCTGCTAGTCTATAGATATACAGATAGATGTTTGTTTGTTTGTGGGTTTGTTTGTGGGTTGGTTTGTGGGTTTGTTTGTTGGTTTGTTTGTTTGATTGTTTGTTTTTTATGCAAATCTACAGTTGTATTCCGATCTTGATGAAATTTTGCATACTTGAGCTTCAAACCGTGAGGAAGGTCATTGTCTACTTCAGATTTCAGAAGAATAATAATTATCGATAAAAAATTGATATTCATGGTTATGGAAGGGCATATTAATTAGATATATCTCATGACCAACAATGCAAGGTAAAGTTTGTGACACAATAGGTATCAACAATGGTATCAACACGCAATTCACAAATATTCTGCACGGACCAACCGATATATATCTCATGACTAACAATGAAAGGAAAAGTTTGTGCAACAATAGGTTTCAACAATGGTGTCAACAAGCAATTCACACTACGCTCGGACCGGCAACAGATATCTCATGACCAACAATGCAAGGCAAAGTTTGTGCAACAATAGGCCTGTCGTGTTCGCATCAACAAGGGTCTCAATGCGCAATTCACCAGTAAAAATGAGCACAAAATTATTCAAACAATTATAATAATGACCATAAAATGATGATGCAAAGTCAGAAAATTCATTTCCAAGAATTATTGACAATGATTAGGAAATGGATATAATAGACGATATAGATAGTGCAGTCTCTCTCGATGAGGCAAAGGAGGTACACGCGTCTTCCTTCAGCTCCCTAACAAGCGTAATTATCCTGCGCAACGCCAAGTCCTCTGCTAGTCTTCTATATATATAAAGAAGGATGTTTGCGGGTGGGATTGTTTTTTATACAAATCTACAGTTTTATTCCTATCTTGATGAAATTTTGCATACTTGACCTTCAAATCCGAGGAAGGTCAATGTTTACCTCAGATTTCTGAAAAATAATAATTATCGAGAAAAAATCGAAATTCATGGTTATGGCAGGGCACATTGATAAGGAATAACTCATGACCAACAATGCAATTTAACTTTTATGTAAAAATAGGTATCAACAATCGTATCAACGCGCAATTCACCAATAACAATGAGCACAAAATGATGAAGTAATGATAAAGCAATCCTTTCCAAGAATTATAACAATGAACATAAAATGATGATACAATATGGAAAATTTTCAATTTGTAACAATGCATATAATTCGTGTTATTCAGACTTTTCTTAGAAAAAAGAGTTCTTAGGACTTAACAATTTCTTGAAAATCTTTAAAAATGATCAGTAACTGGAGATAATGGAGAGTTAGCAGACTATTGAGAAAGAGTGGAATAACGATAGAGGAAGTACTCCTTTAGCTCTGTGCTGTATTGAGCAAATGTGAAGCAACTAAATAGAAGAATCGGCGACCGCTAGACTAAACAAAGTGATGAATGGGCAAGTTTTGCTTCAAGACATCGAGAGAAGAGTGGAATTGCAACAACATCAAGTATACATCTAAAGTAAGACTACGTGAGTAAGAAATTATTTAGACGAGCAGAGGCATCCTTCGAGAGGACCATCCATTGTAAGCCTTTAAATATTTTTCAGGGCCAACAAAGCAAATAAAAGTTTGTGCAACAATTGGTGTAAACAGTGGTGTCAACATGCAATGCACCAACACTATGCAAGGATCAACAATCTATGTCTCATAACCAACAATGCAAGGCAAGTTTGTGCAATATAGAATTCAAAGCATACAATTCCTGTTATTCAGGCTTTTCTTAGAATAGAGAATTCTTAGTACTTACAATTTCTTGAAGAGGTCCAACCATTGTGAGCCTTTAAAATGTTTTTTTTCAGTAAATCAAGTTTCGGTATACCACTTAGAATGGATTTTTTTCAGTGAAGAGGTAAATTCCTGTCTTTCGGATTTTTTTTAGAATAGATAGTCCCTTTCCTTTATATAGTAGTCATTGAGTTATTAATTAACCAATTTGGAGATTTAATTTAGCTATTTGAGTTTGTTCTGTTTACCTATAAGCGTAGTTATCCCGGGCAACGCCAGGTCCTCAATTTATATAAAGAAGGATGTTTGTTTGTTAGTGGGTTTGTGGGTTTGTTGGTTTGTTGCTTATGCAAATCAACAGTTTTATTCTGATCTTGATGAAGTTTTGCATCATTGACCTTCAAAGCATGAGGAAGGTCACTGTCTACTTTAGATTTCGAAAAAATAATAATTGTTGATAAAAAATCGATATTCATGGTTATGGCAAGAAATATTAATGAGAAACTAGAAAAGGTACCCGGCGTTGCCCGGGATAATTACACTTGCAGAAACTTTTCCTTTCATTGTTAGTCATGAGATATATATTGTTGGTTCATGCAGTGTGTTTGTGAATTGCGTGCTGATACCATTGTTGATACCTACTGTTGTACCAACTTTGCCTTGCATTGATGGTCATGAGATATTTCTCATTAATATGCCGTGCCATAACCATGAATATCGATTTTTTATCGATATTTATTATTTTTCCGAAATCTGAGGTAGACAGTGACCTTCCTCATGCTTTAAAGGTCATGTAGGCGAAATTTTATCAAGATCGGAATAAAACTGTAGATTTGTATAAAAAACATACACACAGACCCACAGACCCACAGACCCACAGATCCACAAACATCCTTCTTTATATATATAGAAGACTAGAAGAGGTACCCGGCGTTGCCCGGGATTATTACACTTACACAAAATTTTCCTTTCATTGTTAGTCATGAGATATTGTATGTTGGTCCATGCAGAGCGTTTGTGAATTGCGTGTTGATACCATTGTTGATACCTATTGTTGTACAAACTTTGCCTTGCATTGTTGGTCATGAGATATTACTCATTAATATGCCTTGCCATAACCATGAATATCGATTTTTTATCGATATTTATTATTTTTCCGAAATCTGACGTAGACAGTGACCTTCCTCATGCTTTGAAGGTCATGTATGCGAAATTTTATCAAGATCGGAATAAAACTGTAGATTTGTATAAAAAACAGACCCACAGACAGACCCACAGACAGACCCACAAACATCCTTCTTTATATATATAGAAGAAGACTAGCAAAGGTACCCGGCGTTGCCCGGGCTAATTACTTGGATGTAAACAGAACAATCTCAAAAAATTAAAATAAATTTTGCAATATTTTAAAAATAAACACATGAAAATGCTTAGAATTAATAGAGTAAAAATTCTTAATGAAAATTCGAAAAAAATGGCTGGACCTCACCAAGGATGCCACTGCTATTTTAAATAAGTTCTTATTCACGTAATCTTCCCTTAGATGTATACTTGATGTTGTTACAATTCTTTTTCTTCTCTCGATGTGTTGAAGCAAAATTTGGCCATTCATCACTTTCTGCAGTCTAGCGGTCGCGGATTCTTCTATTTACTTCCTTCCCATTTGCTCAATACATCACGGAGCTAAAGGAGTGCTTCCTCTGTCGTCTTTCCACTCTTTCTCAATAGTCTACTAACTCTCCATTTTCTCCATTTTCTCCATTTACTGATCATTTTTAAAGATTTTCAAGAAATTGTTAAGTACTAAGAACTCTCTTTTCTAAGAAAAGCCTGAATAACAGGAATTCTATGCATTGTTAAAATTTGAAATTTATCCATATTGCATCATCATTTTATGTTCATTGTTATAATTCTTGGAAAGGATTGCTTTATCATTGCATCATCATTTTGAGCTCATTGTTATTGGTGAATTGCGTGTTGAAACAATTGTTGATACCTATTGTTGCACAAACTTTTATTTGCATTGTTGGTCATGAGATATATATTGTTGGTCCATGCAGTGTGTTTGTGAATTGCGTGTTGATACCATTGTTGCAAAAACTTTGTCTTGCATTGTTGGTCATGCGATATTTCTCATTAATATGCCCTGCTATAACCATGAATATCGATTTTTTATCGATATTTATTATTTTTCCGAAATCTGAGGTAGACAGTGACCTTCCTCATGCTTTGAAGGTCATGTATGCGAAATTTTATCAAGATCGGAATAAAACTGTAGATTTGTATAAAAAACATACACACAGACCCACAGACCCACAGACGCACAGACCCACAAACATCCTTCTTTATATATATAGAAAGATATCTCAAGACCAACAATGCAAGGCAAGGTTTGTGCAACAATACTTATCAACAATGGTATCAACACGCAATTCACAACCACTCTGCACAGACCAACAATATATTTGTAACAATGCATAGAATTCCTGTTATTCAGGCTTTTCTTAGAAAGTAGAGTTCTTAGTACTTAACAATTTCTTGAAAATCTTTAAAAATCATCAGTAACTGGAGATAATGGAGAGTTAGCAGACTATTGAGAAAGAGTGGAAAGACAACAGAGGAAGCAACCCTTTTGCTCTGTATTTTATTGAGCAAATGGTAATTAGAAAAATCGACGACTGCCAGACTACACAAAGAGATGAATTACCAAGTTTTTGTGTCAAGACATCGAGGAGAAGAAAAGGAATTGCAACAACATCAAGTGTACATATGAAGTAACATTACCTGAGTAAGAAATTATTTTTACTAGCGGTGGCACCCTTTGTAAGCCTTTAAAATTTTTTTTTTATATATTCATTAAGACCTTTTACTGTATTAATTCTGAGCATTTTCATGTGTTCTTTTAATATTTCAAAAATTATTCCAAAAATGAAAATTTCTGAGACACGCCAGGGTTATCACCTAGGTTAATTGGTAGCACACCAGATCTAAACATTTCATTAAAATATATTTTGACTATATTATGTGGGTATGTGTATTTTGGAAACTGAGATGCTGATAATGTGATCACTGAACATTCGTTTTCAAGAATTATTGATAATAAGCATAAAGTCTAGTGATTAGGCATAAGAGTCGCGCGTTTCTTCCTTGAGTTACATATCAAACGTCCAGACGACCTGCAAAAATATATGTGTCTGGAAAGGAAAGAGATAGAACGAGTATTGGTCAGAGAAACACTGCAGCTAAAACAGAAAATGATATACAGGCACTGGAAATTTTTAAAGAATGGGAGTTTCGAATAGAGCAAGAGGGTATAAGAGTTTCTACGTCAAGGGCAAGAAAAACTTGGGTCTAAAGTATCCAGTGATGTTCCCCGGTGGTGAAGATGGATATCATTTTAATTTGAGGCAAATTAACAAGAGGTAAATAAAGTTCCGGTATATCACCTAGAATTCTTGTCTTTCGTATTTTTCGTAGAATGGTTAGCCTCTGCGCTCTGTGTTGTATTGATTGGTTTATTATTTAACTAATTTGGAGTTATAATTTAACTTCTTCAAATTGTTCTGCTTTCCTACAAATATAATCATCCCAGGCAACGTCGGGTCCAGTGTTAGTCTTCTATATAAATAAAGAAAATTGTTTTTGAGTTTGTTTGTGGGTTTGTTTGTGTGTTTTTTTGTGAGTTTGCTTGTGCATATTGAATACAAATCTACAGTTTTATTCTGATCTTGATGAAATTTTGCATAGTTGACCTTCAAAGCTTGAGGAAGGTCATTGTCTACCTCAGATTTCGGAATAATTTTGGATAATTTTTTACTCACGTAATCTTACTTTAGATGTACACCTGATGTTGTTACAATTTCTTTTCTTCTTTCGATGTCTTGAAGCAAAAATTGGCCATTCATCCAGTGGGTTTGTTTGTGGGTTTGTTTGTTTGTCTCTTTGCTTTTTATACAATTTTACAGTTTTATTCCGATCATAAAATGATGATGCAATGACATTCGTTTCCAAGAACAGGAAATAGATATAATAGACGGATAGATAGGTCAGTCTCTCTCGATGAGGGAAAGGATGTACACGTGTCTTCCTTCAGCTCCCTAACAAGCGTTCAGACGATTAAGAAAAGTGTGTGTGTTTCTTTGTGTATGTTTGTGGGTTTACCTACAAGCGTAATTATCCCAGGAAATGCCGGGTTTTCTGCTAGTCTTCTATATACATAAAGAAGAAGGATGTTTGTGGGTCTGTGCGTCTGTGGGTCTGTGGGTGGGTCTGTGTGTACGTTTTTTATACAAATCTACAGTTTTATTCCGATCTTGATGAAATTTCGCATACATGACCTTCAAAGCATGAGGAAGGTCACTGTCTACTTCAGATTTCGAAAAAATAATAATCTATCTATATATATAAAGAAGGATGTTTGTCTGTGGGTCTGTGGGTCTGTGTGTACGTTTTTTATACAAATCTACAGTTTTATTCCGATCTTGATAAAATTTCGCATACATGACCTTCAAAGCACGAGGAAGGTCACTGTCTACCTCAGATATCGGAAAAATAATAAATATCGATAAAAAATCGATATTCATGGTTATGGCAAGGCATATTAATGAGAAATATCTCATGACCAACAATGCAAGGCAAAGTTGGTACAACAATAGGTATCAACAATGGTATCAGCACGCAATTCACAAACACACTGCATGAACCAACAATATATATCTCATGACTAACAATGAAATGAAAAGTTTGTGCAAGTGTAATTATCCCGGGCAACGCCGGGTACCTCTTCTAGTTATTGATAAAAAATCAATATTCATGAGAAATATCGCATGACCAACAATGCAAGACAAAGTTTTTGCAACAATGGTATCAACACGAAATTCACAAACACTCTGCACGGACCAACAATATATATCTCATAACCAACAATGCAAATAAAAGTTTGTGCACCAATAGGTATCAACAATGGTTTCAACACGCAATTCACCAATAACAATGAGCTCAAAATGATGATGCAATGATAAAGCAATCCTTTCCAAGAATTATAACAATGAACACAAAATGATGATGCAATATGGATAAGTTTCAATTGTAACAATGCATAGAATTCCTGTTATTCAGGTTTTTCTTAGAAAAGAGAGTTCTTAGTACTTAACAATTTCTTGAAAATCTTTAAAAATGATCAGTAGCTGGAGATAATGAAGAGTTAGCAGACTATTGAGAAAGAGTGGAAAGACGACAGAGAAAGCAAACCTTTAGCTCCGTGCTGTATTGAGCAAATGGGAAGCAAGTAAATAGAAGAATTGGCGACCGCTAGACTACCCAAAGTGACGAAAGGCCAAATTTTGCTTCAACACAACGAGAGAAGAGTGGAAATTGCAACAACATCAAGTGTACATCTGAAGTAAGATTACCTGAGTAAGAAATTATTGGAGCGGTCCATCCATTGTGAGCCTTTAAAAAGATTTTTTTCGAATTTTCATTAAGAATTTTTACTGTATTAATGCTAAGCATTTTCATGTGTTTATTTTTAAGATATTGCAAAATTTAATTTAATTTTTTGAGATTGTTCTGTTTACATCCATGTGTAATTATCCCGGGCAACGCCGGGTACCTTTGCTAGTCTTCTATATACATAAAGAAGGATGTTTGTTTGTGGGTTTGTTTGTGGTTTTGTCTGTTTCTTATGCAAATCTACATTTTTATTCAGATCTTGATGAAGTTTTGCATACATAACCTTCAAAGCATGAGGAAGGTCACTGTCTTCCTCAGACTTCGAGAAAATAATAATTATTGATAACAATCAATATTTATGATTATGGCAAGTCATATTAATGTGAAATATCTCATGACCAACAATGTAAGACAAAGTTTCTGCAACATTACTTATCAACAATGGTATCAACACGCAATTCACAAACACTCTGCACGGACCAACAATATATATCTCATGACCAAAAATGCAAGGAAAAGTTTATGCAAGAATAAGTATCAACAATGATATCAACACGCAATGCAGGTATCAACAATGCAGGTATCAACAATATATACCTCATGACCAACAATGAAATTCAGATTGTGGAATATAGATAAGGTTCAATTTGTAACAATACATAGAATTCCTGTTATTCTGGCTTTTCTTAGAAATGAAAGTTTTTAGTACTTAACAATTTCCTAAAGATCTTTAGAAATGATCAGTAACTGGAGTTACCAGACTATTGAGAAAGAATAGAAAGACGACAGAGGAAGCAGTCCTTCAGCTCTGTGCTGTATTGAGCAAATGGTAAGCATGTCAATAGAAGAATCTGTGACCTAAAGACTACACAAAGCGATGAATGGCCAGTTTTTGCTTCAAGACATCCAGAGTGGGAATTGCAACATCAAGGGGAATATCTAAAGGAAGACTACGTGACTAAGAAATTATTTAGGCTAGCAGCGGCATACATGGACAGGTCCGTTCATTGTGAGCATTTAAAAAATTTTTTTCCGAATTTTCATTATGAATTTTTACTATATTAATTCTAAGCGTTTTCATGAGTTTATTTTTAAGATATTGCAAAATTTATTCCTAAAAATAATCCGAGAGAAAGAACGAGTATTGGTCAGAGAATCTATGCAACTAAAACAGAAAACGCTATACGGGTATTTGAAACGTCTCATCAACGGGAGTTTCGAATAGAGCAACACTTGCTTCTATGTCAAGAGCAAGAAAAATTTGAGTCCAAACTATCTGGTCCCGGTATGTCAACTAGAGTTCATGTTTTTCGTATATTTCGTAGAATGGATAGGGCCTTTGCTCTGTGTTGTATTGAGTTATTATTTAACAATTTGGAGTTATAGTTTAATTTTTTGAGGTTGTTTTGTTTAGCTAAAAGTGTAATTAACCTGGGCAACGCCGGTTACTTCTGCTAGTAATATACAACCTGTGAAATAAAGTTAGGTGAATTATGGCATATTGAGAATGGATTGCTTGCTTACATGAAACAGCAGTTACTATTCTTCAAATTAATCCCCGTCGATGGTAATTCACTTCTGGGAACGCCTGTACAAGTCCTGGAAACTCCTGGCGTAGTCGTTTTTAGGGATAGCCTTCAGTTGGTTCATAATATTACGTTGGATGTCTGGCCACTTCGGGGGGCGTCTTCTACCGTGTTCCGGCCTCCTCGGAACCGTTTTAAACAACCAATAAACACACTTCAAAGTAATAGCACTTTGTTTGTAAACTGTTGTCATCATTTCATGAGTCTCTAGCGTTCGCTGATCCATTTTGGGTTTCCACCGCGCGTACTATGCCTTCTCTCTTCAATGTCTGTTTATACGCAATAAACACACTCGTAGCACTGATTCTCTCAAATTTGTTTCCACATGTCTCGACCTGTCTGGAGAAGGATACGACGATGGTGCACTTTTACGACCGTTAGCAATTTGATTTCATTCACCGAACTTTATTGTCACAGGTTGTATATAGAAGAAGAAGAAGAAGGATGTGTCTGGGTGGGTTTGTGGGCTTGTTTGTTTTTTATTCAAAGATAAAGTTTTATTCCGATCTTGATGAAAGTTTGCATACTTGAACTTCTATGAATGATGAAGGTCAATGTCTGCCTCAGATTTCGAAAAAAATGTAATTATTGATAAGAAATCGATATTCATGATTATGGCAAGGCATTTTAAAGAGAAATATCTCATGAACAACAATGCAAGGCAAAGTTTGTACATCAATACTTATCAACAATGGTATCAACATTCAATGCATCAACACTAAGCAAGGATCAACAATATATATCTCATTTCCAACAATGCAAGGTAAAGTTTGTGCAATATAGATAAGTTTCAATTGTGACAATGCATAGAATTCCTGGTATTCAGGCTTTTCTTAGAAAGGAGAGTTCTTACTATTTAACCATTTCTTGAAAATCTTTAAAAATGATCAGTAACTGGAGGTAATGGAGAGTTAGCAGACTATTGAGAAAGAGTGGAAAGATGAAAGAGGGCACTCCTTTAGCCCCGCTATGTATTGAGAAAATGAGAAGCATGTCAATAGAAGAATTGGCGACCACTAGACTACACAAAGTGATGAGTGGCCAAGTTTTTCTTCAAGACATCGAGAGAAGAAAGGGAATTGCAACAACATCAAATGTACATCTGAAGTATGATTACGTGAGTAAAAAATTATTTAGACTAGCAATGGCATTTTTGGAGAGGTCTAGCCATTGTGAGGCTTTAAAAATTTGTTTCGAATTTTCATTAAGAATTTTTGTTGTATTAATTCTAAGCGTTTTCATATGTATATTTTTAAAAAATTACAAAATTTAATTTTATTTTTGAGATTGTTCTGTTTACCTACAATTGCAATTATCACGGGCAACGCCGGGTACCTTTGCTAGTTAATGAATAAACGTGATCATGTTGTACCTATCTGTGTGGTGCCTTACTAAAGAACTTTCTGTCTGAACTGTTATTGAGGGGGGGACTACTAATTAAACAGTAATCTGAATTATCCCGGAAACCAAAATGTAAGTGCCCAATGATTTCAGATAACAGGTTACGCTATGATTTATAATATAATAAATATAATGACTACAATATAAGATCTCCGGAATAATGTATTTTTATCAAAGTTTTATAACGGAATTTGATAAGTAACATCAATTAAAAAGCAATCCTCAATGCATGGTGTTTTTTCACAATGAACATTTCAGATGCAGTGAAACTTTTCAAAGCAAATTTTTTAGACTTTGTCTACATGCATGATTATTGACAGCCTTTTTTCTATTTCCTTCATGCTGCTCGGTTCAGTTTCTTCAGTCGTTGCTAATTAATGTTGTATTTTTTAGAATTTTGGCATATTACATTTTATAATTATATTTCACTGAAAACTAATTTTATACATATTTCTCTGTCGTATATATATAGATATTTCTTCCTCAAAATTTCCGTTGTTCGGGGTATAATTGTACAATTTCCGCATAGACATTTTTCTCTCACTAGAGCTTGCTATTGTTTCCATTTTATAACATTATACCATCGTCTGTGCACAAGCATTGAATTCCATTGTTTTAGTCCAACAATTGAATTGCTGTATTTACTGAAGAGTCGTTTTTTGCCCCCTCTCTTGAACGCAATTTAACGATCGTACTACGTAACAAAACTGTCAGCTACTATTACGTGTTCAGCAACAAATACGTAACATTACCTGACAGTTTTTTTACGTTGTGAGATCGTTAGAATGCATTTTTAAGTTTGAGCTGTAGCCAAATTCATTAAAGAGAGGGGGCAAAAAACGACTCTTCAGTAAATACAGCAATGGGGAAGTTGCATGGAATTTTTTTTTACAAATTAAAGCGCTGTTTCATACAGATTGTGTTATGCTGAATACGAGATCGTTGTTAAATTTATTAGAAATATTAAAGAAACCCATTAAAATTAGCGCTAAAAACGTGAAACCACGCCTCCCAACGAAAACGATATCTGACGTCACTTTCCATCAAACGCAATGAATTTATGTGTACGTGAAGCTCGATCTGATTATTAAGCATTGTTGGCTGTAAGCTTTAACCATTGTCGATGATGGTGAGCAGTAGGCAACTGACATCATATTCCTCACAGGCTATGACGTACCGTTTTCTTGTGGTGTCAACTTTAACATCTTTTTAAAAAATAACTATAAATTTTTTTCACAAACGAATAACTATTCCTTGATATTGATAACGAATACTATAGAAAACAATAATTTAAAATTTTCATGCAACTTCCCCATTAAATTGTTGGACTAAAACAATCCTGTGCACAGACCAGGAGATTAACCAACACCTCCTAAAGAGAAAGCCTCCACACGGAAACCATCATACATTGTTACATCATCATAGTAGTGCAAATTCAGGGCTTATTATTGGTAGAAATACGAATAACAATGCACTACTTAGATGATGCAACAATGTATGACGTTTGCGTGCACAGGCTTTCTCTCTAGGAGGTGTTGGATTAACAGACTATGATTACACTACAGTAGTTGTTGCTCGATTGATAATCACGCCTTCAACAAAACGAAACCGAAAGCGAAAATCTAAATGTCGGCTCTGTTATTGTTGGTAAATTACCTTTTTATTTGGTTTTTCTCATGAAAGTAAATGTTATAATGGTATTTTTGGTAATTTCTTAATTTGCATGTTGAACATTGAATTGTCGTTGTGTAGTGCATAGGGAGGTAACAAATAAATTCAATATGTGATTGTTGGTGATCCGTTCATCTGATTTTGGAAACTTTTCTTTTATTTGTTCGGAATTTCATGGTGAAAAAGTCTTCAATTGGAATTTTTCGTGTATCTGTTACGGTGTATCTTAATAAAAATAAATAATTTGTTACCTTCCTCAAATGAAATATAATATGCAAAAATTATACAAATATGTTTTAAATTAATATTAGTTTTTCCAATCTAGTTTTGTAATGTTTGTTGGTCAGTAATGCACTAGTTAAATAAAGGCTTTTACCAGTTTAAATCTTTTGATGAAAAATAGGAAAGAAAATTCCGCAGTCCGGGATCGAACCAGGAACCTTTGGCGCTAACCAACTGCCAACGCGCTAACCAATTGCGCCACTGCGGCCATGAAAGCAATTCGCTATTTACATGACCTTAGGGCTTGGTAGAGCAGTTACCTAATTCGCTGGCTGGGACTAACTTTCCTAAGGCGAAATTCTTAAAGAATAAATCATTAGATGGTCTGTGAGGGTTTTAATGGTTCGCCTACCTCAGCTGTTCGAAATAATGATGAAAAATAGGAAAGAAAATTCCGCAGCCCGGAATCGAACCAGGAATCTTTGGCTATAAATCTTTTGTTTACTCTCTTTATGTCACTTGGCTATACTCCTTTCTTTTTCCATACCCCTATTCCTTTTTGCCAATTTAACTTACGTGATGTATTTGGTTTATGATTTTTAATACACAATTTTTTTGATTTTGTTTTGTTTTACAAGTTCCTGATTTTGTTAAGTAATAGCACTATTTACTCTCCCAGTGAGTATTGATTCTTTTAACTCACAATGGCATAAAATGCAAAATGTTGCCTCCAAACCACTCTAGTTAATTTAGAAAGTATGTCAATTAACCCTAATATGCTAATATTCACAGAAACCTGGTGTCGTGATCCCATCGAGATTCCGATTATCCCCAACTTCCGCATCGTTTCCATTAATCGTTACGATAAACGGGTGGGAGGTATCTGCATTTACCTCACAAATACGTTCACGTCTTGTATAATTCCCCAATTTACTTTGGTTACAACTAATTATGAAATATTAACGGTCATTATCTAAGTTATTCTATAAATATAAAGAAGCATGTTTGTTTGTTTGTGGGTTTGTAGGTTTGTTTGTGGGTTTCTTTGTGGGTTTGTTTGTTTGTTTTTTATACAAATGTATAGTTTTATTCCGATCTTGATAAAATTTCGCATACATGACCTTCAAAGCATGATGAAGGTCACTGTCTACCTCAGATTTCGAAAAAATAATAATTATTTATAAAAAATCGATATTCATGGTTATGGCAGGGCATATTAATGAGAAATATCTCATGACCAACAATGAAAGGAAAAGTTTGTACAACAATAGGTATCAACAATCGTGTCAACACGCAATTCACACTACGCTTGGACCAGCAACAGATATCTCATGACCAACAATGCAAGGCAAAGTTTGTGCAACAATAGGCCCGTCGTGTTTGCATCAACAATAGTCTCAATGCGCAATTCACCAATAACAATGAGCACAAAATTATTCAGGGAATTATAACAATGAACATAAAATGATGATGCAATGACAAACATAATAGTCCCTTCGCTCTATATTGTAGTGATTGAGTATTATTTAACCAATTTGGAGGTTTAATTTAGTTTTTTGAGGTTGTTCTGTTTACCTACAAGTGTATTTATCACGGGCAACGCCGGGTCCTGTGCTAGTTAACAATAAATTTGTTGTCAATGCTATTAACCCCCCCCCCCCCCCGATAGGACACTTAGCTTTCTATCTACTTTGTTGCTGGATTGGTAAAGATTAGGTAAGTCCATGATTTTAATAGGTGATTTCAATATAGATTTCAGTACACGTTCTTCAATGCTAAACTTGTTTCTTGATCCTATTATCTGTTCAGCCTCCCAACCATATCTTCCTCTTATACGCATTGCTCTTCTTTTTCTGTTTCCTTTTCTGAGATAGCTGCTTCTTTTTCAAACCAAAATTCTATTTATTTTTGTAATGCTATTGATTCTGCTATAATGGACCAATTTCCATTATTAACTATCTTTAATACTAATATCCTTCAAGTGCACCATCTAAACTCTAATTATAAAATGATTATTTCTCATAATCAGATTGCTGTCCTAAATTCTTATTTGTTGCTAACTGATTGGCAGTATATATTAGCTAACAATAAAGATATCAATCAATTATTCGATAGCTCTTTAACTGACTTTAGATACCTGCCACGTAGTCCTTTAAATCTTCGTAAATACCAAAATCATATCATTCATGATTTTTGAATAACGCCGCAAATCTTGGTGTTAATAAAATAGGAAAACGCACTCTATCGCAAAACCCGGCGAAATCCTTCCTCTAAGATTTCATCTATTTTTAAGAAATTTTAAATAACTTGAAAAAACAATTTAAAAAATCAAAATCAAATTACTGCTATTCCCAATATTTCCGGCTTAACTCTTGTAAGGGCAAATGGTACGCGTTAAAGAATCTGTCTCTGGGATCCGATCCTTACCATTCACCTTTTAAACAAACCGATCAAATAACATCTTCATCTCCTTCGGACTTTTTCCAAACTTTGTTACCCTCTTCTTCTGTTTCTTTAAATCGCCCAAATCTAACCTATCCTTATTCTGTTTCGAGCTCTGCTCCTGATTTTTTTGCCTTTCCTGCAACGGCCGACGAGGTTTGCTCGGCTATATTTCACCTGAAATCCACTTTAACACCTGATCCTTTAGATTTTTAGCCAGAAGTCATTATAAATCTTTGTTTTGCTATAGCTAATCCTTTCACAGTAATTTTTAACCGTTCTTTAAGTACTGGAATCTATCCTGAGGCCCGTAAGTGGGCACACTTTACACCCATTTTCAAGCAGGCCGACACCCAATAATTTGCCAACTATCATTTGCCGCCCTCTCTACCTGTGCAAAAGAATTTGAAAAGCTTTATTTTTGCGCTTGTCCCAATATGTATATGACTATGGACTTATCAATAACTGGTGTAAATTTTTTATTTAATAGAAGGTATTTTATGTCATATTTTGAAATATCTTCTACCGTTTAATTAGAAATTCCAAGGGTCGGTCCTCTCTCCCTTACTATTCAACATTTTTATTAAAGATTTTCCTACGATTTTTTCTATTGCCCCTTTTTTAAAGTGAAATTATATGCCGATAACGTCACCCTTTTATTTGCCAAACCTGATATTCTCTGTCTTTTGTCTGCTCTTAAATAAGCACTCGATAAGTTAAAAAGAATGGAATACTGCTAACTCCAATAGTAGTAAATATTGAAAAATTTTTACTGCCAATCCTTTATGATTATCTGCCAATTTTTACTGATTATCTGCCAATCCTTTATGATAATTTACTCATCACTATTGTAAGATCATTTAAATATCTCGGAACGGTTATTACTCATGATCTCACCTGGAACCTGCACATAGACACTCTTTAAACAAAATTGAATAAGCAAGGCCCAATTTCTGGATTATTATCTCCCATCTAACATTCCACAACTCCTCTATTATTATTGGACTAGCTGAGATGCCGTCTTCGTCGAGCTTTTCAAGGCAAAACGAAGTCGGGGTATCAGTATCAACCGAATCTACGTATACACACACATTCCAAAAGTTATGGGATAGCACCTAATAACCAGTCTAACCCTGCGAAATGCCACTGTGCGACTGGCATTGAATCCACAAGTCCGTGGCAGACATCTGAAGACATTGCCAACCATTCCGACTAAAGAACTTCCCACAATTGCCCAGTACGGAGCCACCACCTGCTTGCATAGTGCATGCCTGACAACTTAGGTCCATGGCCTTCATGGGGTCTGCGCCAAACATGACCCCTACCATCAGTTCGTATCAGCTGGAATCGAGACTCATCAGAATAGGTCACACGTTTCCAGTGGTCAAGTGTCAAATAGGCCCTGGAAAGACGTTGCTAACGTTATCTTGTTGTTAGCAAGGGCATCCTCGTGGGTCTTCTGCTTCCATATCCCATGGACACCAGATTTCGTTACACAGGTCGCATCGATACGCTTCTAATATCACCCTGGTTAAAATCTGATGTCATCTGAAGTAATGTCAGTTGCCTGTTAGCGGTTACCATCTTATTCAGATGACGTTGGTCCCGTTCATTGAGAAGGTGTGGTCAACCACTGCGTTGTCCATGGTTGGAGGTAATGCCATCAAGATGGTACTCTCAGTAGATTTTTCAAAACTGTGGACAGAAGAATGTTGAATTATTGAGCCACCTCCGATAATGAATGAACCATACGTCGTGCTCCATATACCAGACCACATTCTAACTCGGTTAGCTTATGTCGTGTAGCCATTGTCACACTGAACACCTCACCGCTTATTCATGACAGTGTAACTAAACCTGATCACACTGATACTAATGCCACTTGAAAAATAGTCCACTGCCACTTCATGGCTTTTGGTATGTGAGTGTATATCAATGTTGTATAAGGTTAGATCCTGGGACTAGTTAATTGTAATTGCATAAGCTGGGCGGACAGGAAATTGTCAACATTTGAACTATACAAAATGAGCTTAAAACGAATGAGCTTAAAAACTATCGCCTGTATGGCTATTACTTCTATTAAAACGAATTGTCTGCGTCATTCACGCTGAATATTGTAGATTGTATGCAAACGGATTATTCGGAATTGGCTGTTGTATGCTTTAATACCCAAAACGATCAACCTTATGACCGTCGACCCTATAATTTAACGACAACTTCGAACTTACGCTGTCGAACTTCGGACTTACGCTGAAAATCAATAAAAAAGACGGAATGCGATAGATATGTATCGTTTGCAGCCTTATGCCTAGGAAATCTGGGAATATTATCCCACCAAATTTCAAATATATATCCATATGCAAACAAAGGGTGGCATATTCTTGTGCCGTAGAAGTAAAATGGTCATAACCATGTATTACATACACCAGTTTTATGTTCATGTATTCCAAATTAGCAAGGTATATATTTCAGTTCGGCAACGTCAGAAATATATATTAAAAATCCTACCTTCCCATCTGCGCCGAGTTTCTCAAGGGAAAACGAAGACGGGAAACACAGTTTTTTCTATTCAAAAAGCTTTTTCTGAAGGATTCGATCCCGCAATATCAAAGTTGTCGGACACGCCATGTAAACAACGTCTCAAAGTAACATTGCAAAAATGAGAGTAATTTTTTTGATGACACATGTGTTGTGTCCGGCACAACCGAACAGAAGCAAGATGCAACATTAAAGAAAAGAAATATACGAAAAGAAATGTATTTAGTAATGTCCAAGTTCTGCCTTTGCATAGCAATTCTGCATGTTGCGATTGAATAGAGGTATTACAGGTTGAAGTTACATTTAGATCCAGTCCCAGCTTGAACATTGAATGTGCCGTTCGTTCAACGAAAGTGCTGCAATTCCACTCGTTGCCATTGCCAGGTCAATTTTGCCTTGCAATCGGACAGTGGCCAGCACCTTTTCCAGCAAACTGATTTACCGGTATCGCCAGGACCGTCCAAGTGAAGGTCGCCTTTCTGGCGTCTCATTGCATATCGCATTTAATAGGTGATTGTACACAATCAGCTGTTATTCATTTAAGAGCGATAATTGATCCAGCGGCTCTTGGAACCTTGCCGAAAGGTTTGCAGTCTTCAGCAATACCAGTGAATTTTAATCTTGGAGCTCTTCAACTTCTTGATCAGCGAACTGAGGTAATTGAGGCATCCCTGGACAATCCTTGTCAATGTTTGTCAGATATTGGTTCAAATATCTTAATTAGAGATATAGTACTCGAAGGTTGGTTGCTTCTGAGTTGAATTGATGATGATGGTGACTTACAGTAAGCCAGAATGACTGCAAATAAATATCTGAGTTGTCAAATCTGGAAAGCAACTCTTCATGCCATCTTCATTGTTTTTCAGCAGTCTTAGAGCTTTTGAAGCCTCCTAGAAAGTATCTCGGAATACACCAACAACTCTTCGACGTTCTTCCAATATGTTGGATATCGAATATAGCATAGCAGTCAATGTTGTCGACTTCCATACTCCGTTGGATTCGCATAGGCTTCTTCGACTTCAGAGATTGTCTGAAATTTCCCCTTCATCGGCGCCATTACCCTATTCATGATGAATCGTTAATTACACTGTTTACTGTACTCTGTCCAACAAAAGTTGGAGTGGGCGTATCCAGCTAAACTGTCTATCTTAATTGTTAGACAATGTTGATTCTGCTTTGGCAACAATGTCTAACAATTGAAATATGAAGTTTAACAGGACACGCCCACTCCAACTTTCGTTGGATAGAGTATAATTGTTATTACACGCATCCAACGATTATCGAGCTAAATTTCGTATCTCCCACACCTAAAATTGAAGTAGATAATTAATGTTCTTTTGTTAAAAAAGGAGATTTTTAATTGTTTTCTTTTGACGCGTCATTTACTTTTGTCAGCATTAAAGTCCATAGTATGACGGGTAATACAACATTCGAATTTGTAAATTAGATATTAATTTAATGCAAATAATTTCTTTATTATGGCCTATTGTTGGAGAAATTTTGCCTTGCATCAGAGATACATTGTTGGTCCGTGCATATTGTTGCTGATGCATTGACGCTTCATGACGGACGGATCGCAAAATTTAATTTAATTTTTTGAGATTGTTCTGTTTACATCCAAGTGTAATTATCCCGGGCAACGCCGGGTACCTTTGCTAGTGTATATACAGTATATATATTTAAACTAGAAGAGGTACCCAACGTTGCCCGGGATAATTACAATTGTAGGTAAAAAGAATAATCTCAAAAAATTAATTTATAACTCTTAATTGGTTAAATAATAAGTCAATCAATACACAGAGCAAAGGAACTGTCCATTTTACGATAAATACGAAAAACAGGAATTCTAGGTGAAATTCGCGACCAGATACTTTAAACACAAGTTTTTATTGCTCTTGACGTAGAAACTCTTGATCTAATCGAAACTCTTTGCTCGGATGTTTCAAATACCCGAATAGCTTTTTTTGTTTTAGTTGCAGAGTTTCTCTGACCAACACACTTTCCTTCTCTTTCCTTTCCAGGCACATAAATTTTTGCCAGTCATCTGGACTTTTGATAGGGAGCACAAGGTAGACGCGCGTGACTCCTTTGCCTCATCAATAGACGCTGCCTTATTAATGTTCTATCATTGCATCATCATTTTATTTTTATTATTATTATTAATAATTCCTGGAAACGAACTTTCAATCATCGCATTATCAACATCTCTGTTTCCAACATAAACACATTCCCACAGCATACAGTCAAAATGTATTTTTATGAAATTTTTGGATCTGATGTGCTACCAAATCAGCTAGGTGATAACTCCGGGCGTGGCTCGGACTGATTTTATGATTAAATTTTGTAATATCATAAATATCAACACATGAAAACGCATAGAATTAATACAGTAAAAATTCATGAAAACTTGGAAAAAAAATTTTAAATGCTCAAAATGAATGAACCTCTCCATGTATCCCGTTGCAAGCCTAAACAATTTCTTAATCAAGTAATCCCTTGATGTTTTTGCAATTTCCACTTTTGATGTCTTGTAGCAAAACTTGGTTATCCATCTCTTTGTGTGGTCTAGTGAGCGCCAATTCTTCTATAGACATGATTACCATTTGCTCAATACACCACGTAGCTAAAAGACCGCTTCCTCTGTCGTCTTTCCACTCTGTCTCAATAGTCTGCTAACTGCATTTTTTCCTGTTACTGATTTTTTAAAAATTTTTAAGTACTAAGCACTCTCATTTCTAAGAAAAGCCTGAATAACTGGAATTCTATGCATTGTTACAATTTGAAGCTTATATATATATTGCACAAAATTTTCCTTTCATTGTTGGTTATGAGATATTTTTTCTCGTATTTTTTTGATTCCTGCATAGTGTTGTTGCATTGCGTGTTGTTACCATTGTTGCACAAACTTTGCCTTGCATTGTTGGTCATGAGATATTTCTCACTAGCAGAGGTACCCGGCGTTGCCCGGGATAATTACACTTGTAGGTAAAGAGAACAATCTTAAAAAATTAACTTATAACTCCCAATTGGTTAAATAATAACTCAATCAATAAAAAACAGAGCAAAGGGACTATCCTCTATATGAAAAATACGAAAAACAGGAATTCTAGTTGATATACCGGGACTTTAAACTCTTCTTGACTTGCCTCACCACTGCGGACCATCACCAGTTAATTTAGACTAAACTTTTTCTTGTCCTTGCCGTAGAAGCTCTTATGCCCTCATGCTTGTGTTCGAAACTCCCGTTGATCACATGTTTCCAATGCCCGTATAGCTTTTTATGTTTTAGTTGCAGAGTTTCTCTGACCAATACTCGTTATTTCTCTTTCCTTCCCGATAAATAAATTTTAGCCACTAATCTGGAAGTTTGATAGGGTGCTCATGGGAGACACGCGTGACTCCTTTGCATTATCAATAGACGCTGCGTTATTGATATTTTGTCACTCCATCATCATTTTATGCTCATTATGAATAATTCTTGGAAAAAAACGTTCAATCATGGCAGTAGCAGCATCTCAGTTACCAAAATATACACATTTTTACAGAATATAGTCAAAATGTGTTTTTATGAAATGTTTGTATATGATGTGCTACCAAATAAGCTAGCTGATAACCTGGCGTGGCTCAGACTGTTTTTTTTTTTGGATTAAATTTTGCAATATCTTAAAAATAAACACATGAAAAAGCATAGAATTATTACAGTAATAATTCTTAATCAAAATTCGAAAAAAAAATTTTTGAAGGCTCACAATGGATGGATCTCTCCGAAGGTGCCAATGCAAAATAATTTGTTACTCACGTAATCTTACTTTAGATGTACATTTGATGTTGTTGCAATTCCCACTCATCTCTCGATGTCTTGAAGGAAAACTTGGTCATTCATCACTTTGTGTAGTCTAGCGGTCGCCGATTCTTTTACATACTTGCTTACAAAGGAGTGCTTCCTCAGTCGTCATTCCACTCTTTCTTAATAGTCTGCTAATTCTCCATTACATCCAGTTACTGATGATTTTTTAAAGATTTTCAAGAAATTGTTAAGTACAAAGAAGACTCTCTTTTCTAAGACAATCCTGAATAACAGGAATTCTATGCATTCTTGCAAATTGAAACTTATCTATATTGCACAAATTTTGCTTTGCATTGTTGGTCATGAGATATACATTGTTAATCCCTGCATAGTGTTTTGAATTCCGTGTTGATACCATTTTTGATACCTATTGTTGCACATATTTTCCTTGCATTGTTGGTTATGGGATATATATTTTTGGTCCGTGCAGAGTGTTTGTGAATTGCGTTTTAATACATATAGTTGCACAAACTTTGCCTTGTATTGTTGGTCATGAGATAGTTCTAATTAATATGTCTTGCCAAACCATGAATATCGATTTTTTATCAATAATTATGATTTTCTCGAAATCTGAGATCAACATTGAACTTCCTTATTGTTTGAAGGTCAAGTGTGCAAAAGTTCATCAAGATCGGAATAAAACTGTAGATTTGTATAAGAAACAAACAAACCCACAAACAAAGCCACAAACAAATATCCTTCTTTATATATAGAAAGAGAGATTAATATGCCTTGCCATAACAATGAATAAAGCCAGCGTTGACTGTTTACTTCTAGGTAAAGAGAACAATCTCAAAAATTATATTATAACTCCCAATTAGTTAAAAAATAATTCAATCAATACTACACAGAGCAAAGAGGTTATTCATTCTCCTAAAAATATGAATAGACACGCGTGACTCCTATTCTTAATCAATAGACGCTGCCTTATTAATGTTCTGTCACCGCATCTTCACTTTATGCTCATCTTTCTATCTTTCTATATATATAAAGAAGGATGTTTGTGGGTCTGTTAGTTTATTTGTTAGTTTGTTTGTGGGTTTGTTTGTTTCTTATGCAAATCTACAGTTTTATTCCGATATTAATGAAATTTTGCATACTTGACCTTTAAAGCATGAGGAAGGTCACTGTCTACCTCAGATTTCGGGAAAATAAGAATTATTGATAAAAAAATCGATATTCATGGTTATGGCAGGGCACATTAATGAGAAATATCTCACGACCAACAATGCAAGGCAAAGTTTGTGCAAAAATAAGTATCAACAATGATATAAACACGTAATGCACAAACACTCTGCTCGGACCAACAATATATATCTCATGACCAACAATGCAAGGAAACGTTTGTGCAACAATAGGTTCCAACAATGGTATAAACAAGCAATCCGCAAACACTAGGCAGGGATCAACAATATATAATAAATTTTGAAATATCTTCTTCTATCTCTATATTTAAAAAAGGATGTTTGTTTGTGGGTTTGTTTGTTTTTTATACAAATCTACACTTCTATTCAGATCTTGATGAAATTTTGCATACTTGACCTTCAAAGCATGAGGAAGGTCATTGTCTACCTCAGATTCCGGAAAAAATAGTAAATATCGATAAAAAAAGGCATCGATATCCATGGTTATGGCAAGGCATATTAATGAGAAATATCTCATGACCAACAATGCAAGGCAATGTTAGTACAACAATAAGTTTTAAGAATAGTATCAACACGCAATTCACAAACACACTGCATGGACCAACAATATATATCTCATGACCAACAATGCAAGGCAAAGTTTGTGCAACAATAAACCCATCGTGTTCCCATCAACAATGGTATCAACGCGCAATTTACCAATAGCAATCAGCACAGAATGATGACGTAATGTTAAAGCAATCTTTCCAAGAATTATAACATAGAACATAAACTGATGATGCAATATAGATAAGTTTCAGTTTTTAACAATGCATAGAATTCATGTTATTCAGGCTTTTCTTAGAAAAAAGAGTTCTTAGTACTTAACAATTTCTTGAAAATCTTTAAAAATGATCAGTAACTGGAGATAATGGAGAGTTAGCAAACTATTGAGAAAGAGTGGAAAGACGATAGAGGAAGTACTCCTTTAGCTCAGTGCTGTATTGAGCAAATCGGAAGCCAATGGTAAGCAAGTAAATAGAAGAACCTCGATAGCTAGACTACACAAAGTGATGAATGGCCAAGTTTTGTATCAACACATCGACAGAAGAAAGGGAATTGTAACAACATCCAGTATATATCTGAAGTAAGATTGCGTGAATAAGAAATTATTGGAGAGGTCCATCCATTGTGAGCCTTTAAAATTTTTTTTTCGAGTTTTCATTAAGAATTTTTACTGTATTAATTCTAAGCATTTTCATTTGTTTATTTTAAAGATATTGCAAAAAAAAATTTAATTTTTTGAGTTTGTTCTGTTTACCTACAAGTGTAGTTATCCCGGGCAACGCCGGGTACCTTTGCTAGTCTTAAATATAAACACATGAAAACTCTTAGAATTAATACACTAAAACTGCCTAAAAATATTTGAAAAACATTTCTTAAATTCTCACAATGGATGGACCTCGCCTAGGATGCCACTGCTAGTCTAAATAATTTCTTACTCTCGTAATCTTACTTTAGATATACACATAATGTTTTGTAATTCCCTTTCTTCTCTCTATGTCTTGAATCAAAACTTGGGCATTCAACTCTTGATTTAGTCTAGCGATCGCCGATTCTTCTACTGACATGCTTTCCGTTTGTTCAATGCAGAAGGAACTAAAGGAATGCTTCCTATGCTCTTTCTCAATAGTCTGCTAACTCTCCATTATCTCCAGTTTTTAAAGATTTTCAAGAAATTGTTAAGTATTAAGAAATCTCTTTTCTAATAAAAGCCTGAATTACAGGAATTCTAATATTACGGACCCAGGCCCCAACTTATGCAGTCGTTTACCTCAAAATAAGAATTAGTTAGGACCTGGCCGCTCCTTCTGTTCGTATTTTTGAACATATAGCCGAGGTTTTTATTTGTAGACCCGGTCGGCAAAGTGCACCGGGGTTTTAATACCTTTGTTTAGAGAGACAATTGAAACTGTTTTTTAATTATAAAAACAACACACATTTATTCATTATAACCAAGATGATATACATTTATTAAAATTTAAAAATTATTTAAAGGTATGTTTAATTGGAATGGACTTTAAATCTTTAAATGAACATCTATGATAAACTCTTTACATTTAATGTACAAAGATATCTGAAATTAACGTTTATTAAATTGTTATATTCTATCAAAAATTGTGAAATTCTTGAATCTCTGCATTCAACATTATTCTGTGCATTGAAACTACTTAGAATTCTCTCAGTTACTTTTACAAAAGATAGTTGTTTACTTCAAACACTGCTTGTTAAATATATTTCACTTTAACTTTACGAATTATTACTTCATTTCTCGCATCAAGTTAGAAATCAATCAAAACAGGGTTTTTGTGACCATATGATATTGAACATGAGAGGATGTATGCACATTATTACTCGTTCTTCATGCCGTCGTCGTCGTCGTTGCTCGCAGTGGTGGGTGGCGGGGGTGGCATGATTTCTTCTTCGATGGGCTCCGCGAATAAATTAACTATTTGTAGGCTTAATTGATAATAATACTCATAATAATAATCATTGTTTTCATTGGATTCTCAGTAGGGAATAATAAACTGGTACTAAAGTAAAGTATGTTTTTTTAGTGAAAGTGTTTCACTCTAGAAAATATAGCGACTTTATCGTAGATTGCTTCATCTTCTCTCATTCTTTCTAGACAAACTCACCAAGTTCTTCTGTAGAACTCGCTAATGCCAAGCTCTCTGTAGAACTCGCTAACGTCAGGTTCTCCCTGGAACTTTCAAAAAACTGATAATATCCCTCTAGAATTGTAAGAGAACGCCGCTCACTGACGGTAAAATTATCATCGCTGATTGGATAGAATTCAATAGGTGTTCAAGAGTTGAAAGACACGGCACAGAGCTCGCTACCGAGGAGGAGAGGGGGGGATAGGGTGAAAAGATGATCTCCACTCAACTCGACAGAGGTAACGGTAAATTAACTCCGCTGTCAACTGACCCCGATGATAAACAATACATTCACCTGGTTAAAATATTGAAACTATTTTAACGGTTTCAAATAAAATCTGTTTTATAACAAAGTTATAAAATCGTCACAAACTGTTAATAATCTGCATAATAGATCATTATTGTCCTTTAAAGTTAGAATAATACAAACAAAGGGGGCTGGTCACCACATGGCTCCCGGAAATTCAAAGTTTGTCCATCTAACTGATGACAAATTTTTAACGAACGTAAATAAACTTTAAGTCTTCCGAGACATACTTTATCCGAAGGCACTACTGAGATCTTCCTGAAGTCTTCCTTGATGGGGCATTTACTCACCTGCTCATATCATAATGATCTCTTCGTCTCCTGCACAGAGCTAATAAAGACTTTTTATTGAAACATCAATAAAGAAATTGATTGAATTCAAAAGGTACAGTCATAATTCTTTGTAAGTCACAGTATTATAAAAATTGTAAAATCGATACAAAAGGAGAATTTTAATTTTTCTTTTTACAGATATTCTCTGAAAAAAGTCTGGGCAATGCGCCTTTATTGTTTACATTATAAAAATTATTCAGAAAATGAATTGTTTAAAAAATAGTCACTGTCATGTTCATGAATATTCAAGTCGGATACGCGAAAATTACACGAAAAAGTTCACAATAAAGTTCATAATGATTGACTCACATGTTTAAAGTTCATTTTCGCATGATCACGAAAGTTCTTGAAGAACTGGAATCAAAGTTGAAGCTTGAAAAGTTAAAAATTCGTAATTCACATTTACTTGCATATAGTTCAAAGTTGCTCACTATTCATTTGTAGTAGTTGATAATTCCTTGAGAAATCGCTTAATTATTGGCTTCCATTTCATCCGCTTG
This sequence comes from Rhysida immarginata, assembly GCA_023313115.1. NCBI lineage: Eukaryota > Metazoa > Arthropoda > Chilopoda > Scolopendromorpha > Scolopendridae > Rhysida > Rhysida immarginata. The sequence goes on along the minus strand of JAHWFO010026326.1, from coordinate 2,569,820 downwards.
GAGAAGAAATAAAGAAATTATCGTAGTCACCAAGTTTTTCATCCATCTCTCTCGCACTGCTAGTTGTGTTGAAGTCGATCCGCCTGATAATGGAAAATCATGGCAAAGAGGAGGGGGGGGGTGATTCCTCATCTCCAATGGTTGAAATCGGTCCAATGTCGTCATGATGTCTCTCTGCTATGCTCCGTTTATCTCCTCGTGTTGTCATGAAATAGAAAGAAAAAACGAGAAAAGAGGAAGACTCTCGTACAAAGTCAATTATGTCATCAAAGCTCATTTTTCAAGTAATAATGTACTACACTCCACTCAATTCATATCATATTTTTGGTCACCAAAACTTTATGCAATGACTTAATGAATAAAACTATTCAAACTCAATAACAACGAGTATATTAATAACAGTGCATAAAATATACAACTAACTTCACTCTCATCAATTCAACGTTAATAAACTACGCAAAACTCTGAATTGTTCAACATCATATCACTAGTTATTCTTAAAATATAAACAACAGTTTATTTTGAATTCATTCATTCACTCTCAACTAAAAGAAATGATCCATTATTAATATAAGGATCTTAAAATTATTCATGACTTCTTAAAAAATTTTTTTCCATTATTTCTTCTTTTTATTCAAATGGATCTCGCTTAGAAGTATTTCCTGCTTTTATTTATACTACACAAAGAAATGAGAAGGAAAACCTTCTCCTTATTTTATAACCCTGGAGGGCGTCTGACCTCCTTTCACGGGTTATGTTTGGCATTTTTTGTCTATCTCTCTATCATTCTCTGAAAAAGAACTCTCTTCATTGAAGTCTATTTCAGTTGAAGTTGTGATGTTATCAAATTCCAGTCGCGCTCTTTTGCGGATACCAAAATTAAATGCGCTGCTCAAACGTGCTTTAAAGAGTTTCAAAAGAAGTATAAAGACAACAATGATAATAATTATGACGCAAATAATAGATAACACGTCATAATGAGTAACTTTCGATTCATCAACGCTTCGCCTATGCAAATCTCGTGTCAACGCTTCTGTTTGCTGTCGAATCTCACGCAACGAAACGCTCGCTTGCTCCAACGACATATGCTGAGAATTTGCGGGTAAGTAATCCAATAAAGATTTATTTAGTTTATTTACTTCATTATTAACTTCACGGAACTCAGAATGAATAACTATTTCTTTAATGTCAGGCTCTATTAAAGTATTTAAATTCAAAACTGGCGATCCTATCATAGTGATGCCTTGTAAAAATGGTGATGGTACTACGTCATCACCCACACCAATGCTTGCACTCGGAATTTCAATTCTTTCCGTGCCGCTTATTTTAATCGTTTTATTTTCTTTAGAAGGTTGTAATCGCTGTGCCGGACAAGTTATTGTAATACTTGTTGGCTTTGATATACTCTTAACAAAGATTGGCAGGGGGGTGCGGACAATATGCTTCTCACACAATTCATAAATTGAAATTTTCGCCCCGCGAAAAAGTGAAAGCTCACAGCTTTGACTTGGTACTTTAAAAATTGCTGATGAGGGTGAACAAATCTGGAAGAAAGCTCCAGTTATGTGTTGTAGCATGTCAATATGATTTAAAACTAGATGAAGTTGTTGATCTTTCGAGATCGCTAAGAAAGGTGCACGCGCATAACAATATGCATATGCGTTCACATTAGGAATTTTAACAGGTAAACTGATTATTTTATACACTTCAAAAACGTAGTGTGATGTAATTAAAGGATTGTCTATAAATAAACGCATATGTTGCTCCAAGGCAACTGCTGTAACAGAAGTCTATGTATAATAATGATACGTGGTTTCCCAATCTGGCGAAGTAATTAACATGATGTTTTCTGGAAAACGCTTCTCTATATCATTCAGAGTTTCTAATAAAGTATCTTCTGATATAATATAAGTGTTTAACTTACCTTGCCTCAAACTGTGTATCGGTTCCTTCTAGTTGAAATCTAAAAAATATTTTTTCTGTATAACTCAAAACATTAGATAAAGCATTATATGCCATAGTACGATTCTTATCTGTAAAATACTGTTTAATCAACCAATTCTCTACTCGCTTAATTATAATCATTTCTTTAACGGTTTCATTCAATAACATAGTTTGATAATTGATTAAGTGTAACACTCCTTGATTTTCTCGCAAAATATTAATGTTATTGTTTAAATTAACTAGCTCTTTATTAGTGGCTACACCAAACAAAGTTCTCAACATATCTCCTCCTAGATTGATCAATCCGCGCCTAACGCGTTGATGAGTTAATAAATTCTGTACTCCCATAATATCATTTCTTAAGATTCTAAATTCTCGCTCTAAAAATCGTAATTCCTTATTCATTACTCTAAATGTTCTCTCGCTCTAAAAATTCGTAACTCTAAAATTGCTTCATAATCACTTCTAATTTGTCTTCTAATCACGCATAATACCTGTTGCAAACGACTCAATTGAAATTTCAATAACAATTCTCCAGTTATTAGCAGATATCATAAGCTCATTCTGCTTTGAAAATACTACTCCCTTATCTAACTTTAATTCTGACTCGTAACTCAATTGCATAACTATTAGCACTATCAAAATAATCATGAACGCTGTCATGATTGACTCACCTTATTTTAGCTTTAATAGCAAATACGCAATAAGGTTTCTTTTTATCCCTTGTTGTTGTGAATAACACAGGTTAAATGTTTCTTCAAGATCTAAAAATAAAATATAACCTTATATTAAAAAATAATCTATGTTTTTCAATAATGCAAAATTTCAACGGTAAAGAAGATTAAAATGATTACTTCCCAATCCACACACTCACAATAATAATTCACCCACTCAATTCTGATGTACGCCAATACAAGGGAGGGGAAATTATAATAATAACCCTAATAATATTCTAAAAATTTTGACGATCACTCCCTTAGAATATGCCTAATTGAAATAACAATTACATGGCTTTCTTTCGATTACAGGTTTACTCACACAGGTCCCAATCTTTCCCGATGTCTTCTATTTCCTCTTTCTTCCCTTGGTTTGGGTTTTTTTTCAGGACTTCTTCTTGCAGACGTTCTAGTGCCTCCTTTTCTTTTATTTTCTCTTTTATCAGTTTAATCAACTTGTTATTTCTCGTGGAGGGTTTCAACTCTCCTCCGGACTTCACTTCATTCTTTTCCTTTCTTCTCGGACCCGGGACTTGTGATAATGTTCGATCATCTTGCTGCACTCGAACGGCTCTTGCATTGTTAGCAGGCAAAGCCCTCTGGCGTCCTCCATTTCTAGGATTGCACACAGGGGTGGAGGGGGCAAGAAAACCACGGCAACATCAATTTCTCTCTCTATCATTCGTCGCTGCTCCGAGTCGGTCCACTGGACGTGTCCTTTGGGATTTTCAAAAACAAACCTCATCCTATCACCCAGGTGGTCGTACCAAATGAGGCCCTGCACGGCAAAACGTAGCCGCTCCTGTGCCTCTGCCACCTGTTGCAGAAGACGGGCCACCGTAACACGGGCTCTCGCTCCTGGTAGCGGTGTATCATTCCAGGCCTGATTTGTGCGGCGTACGTCGCTTCATGACCTGCTGGCGCAATATTCCGTCACGACTCATTTTTCCCAATAAATCGAACGATGCCTATTAAACTCGCAATTACTTCATCCTACACTCTTTTTCTCACAAACGTCACCAAACTCTCAATCTACCCAAGAATACAAAGAAAACGCAAAGCGATAGTTACCTATACAAGAAAACAAGACAGTACGATACGCTCATCTTGATGACCAAGAGGATTGTGACTTCATTTCAACTCAAGGTAAGTGCTCAAAATTTGTCTCCTCCCACTTCTCTAATTTCAGGTCTGGCTTTTTGCAAAGACAATACCTTTTGGCTTGTGCCCCGATACCTATTTGGACACCCACCCTCTAGATCTGGACTCTGTCACCAGGTCTGGGTGTCATCTTGAACCAAACTTCAAGGCTTGTCACCAATTTCCTCTCAAGGCTTGTCACCTATTTCCTCTCATCAATTTTCACTCGGCTCGAATATAACCCTTATTCTAAAATTTTAATAATATCTATTACCTGACAATCCTCTACTTTCCCAACACACAGCATACGATATCCGAAACTTCCTGTTTTCTCCTAACCTTCTTGAAAATTTTCTTGAGAACAAACTTCGTAGCAATATTTATGACCTCTTCTTTATAAATCCCTTATAAGCAATGCTCGTACATAACTCCATAATCTTTAGCTTAATAGTTCAGACAATAATGCTTATCAGTAAAGAGTTGATATTCTCTCAAATCGACAGTATTAGAGAATATCCGAATGATCTTATTGATCAACCAGAAACAATTCTGTTTCCTTCTTATTGTTACCGAGAAACAGAAGAAGAAAAAATGAAGAATAGACAGTTAAATGATCCTATAGTGCAAACGATAAACAGGCATAATGAACGACATTAGTGAGGAGCGTACCCATACTGAATAACTTCTTAATTTTTTCTCTCTGTATTCATTACTTCCAAACCGCAATTGGCTTTCAAAACAGAGAAAACTACTAGACTCACAAATAATCAATTACAAAGCAACACTCTGATCTATTTCAAAGGAAAACAAAATGTAATTATCGGAATTCTTGACTCTAGAGAAGAACCTTTTAAATGTTTCCTATGTAACTTCCTTTCCACAAAACTTCATCTCGTATCACAGGTCAACTATTGACTTCTCGCTCTTACTAGAAAGAAAATTTAAATATTCAGTGGATTCCACAAAGGCGTCCGAACAGGAACTAAAATTCGAGTGAACAATGGTTTTGTCATTATTTTATTTGTTTCTTCACATCTCGCAATTATGATCAAAACTCATGAAATTTTCATATGACTAGATAACCGAACTCAATCGTTTAAACGCACTGGAAAACAATAAATCCCTACGCATCTCACATGCTTAAAGACCACAATTTATGAGCGGAATTGCATTCACATTAGCGATTATACAGCACTATTTATTGAGTCATAAGAGCGTTAAAACTCTTTACTTATTTCTTCACTACATCCCCTAATTTCCACCTAATGAAGCTAAATCGAGAAACGGGTCAACGGTCGTAAGCGGACCTGCATTCGATCCAACTCCATTTTCGAACTAAAACTGGCAGTAAAGACAAAATGCCAAACGAAAAATAATGAATTTCTCAAAAGTTAGAGAAATTGACAAGGTTGCGATTTCATAAAACTTTAGCAACGAATTTTGAGTTTTGCCAATTAGTTTAACAAATACGCCAATTAAATAATTGCCAATACGTTTCTTCATGAAAACGATCTGGAACAACTTCTCAAACTGGAGGGGCGGAAAACGAAGTCCCCTTCAGTAATCCCTGTCGCTCCCGACCAACAAGGGAGGGTGGGTGATGGCTAACACTCGTCCACCATCCGTCCACCCATATCCATGTGGTTACGGTACTTCTCTTTCTCTTCATCTCTTGCTTTAGAAGCAACACTTTGATTTTCGAAATAGAACTCCATAGAACTTTTATTTAATTCTCAATGAAAACTGTAAACGTGTCCTCCAAACAAATCTCATTAAAACGAACGTTATAAAAGCAAAACTCATTTCGCGACTCCAATTTCTTCCAACAAGAGCGGTAGAACAATGGGCTATTCTCTGCTCCATCGCCTACGCAATCTGTAATTCAACTCATCTGTGCTCTCACCTATTACCTAAACGTTTAATAATAATATAATAACACTTCTCTGCCATCACTAAGGACTCTCAACACCCTAATAATAACTCTCAATAATGATAATAAGTATCAAAACAGGAGATGTCACCATCCCGATCTCTTTTTTGTGAAACTAAACAATTTTTGGGTGCTTTCATCTCACAGACAGAAAAGTCTCCTCTCTTTTAAACACATACTCGCATCCCTCGTGATGCGATCGGGTGCATCATCCAATCCCACCATTTTGACAGTTCTACTCTTTTCTCTAATTCCTCCTTGCCTATATTAATTATAGTTTGATTATTTCTTAAAGGAACGATCATCATAGTCCCTTGATTTCCTCTAGCATGATTGATGATTACGGAATCACAAGGTGATATTCTGACCCAATCTTCCTCATTGACAAGTCCTCGACTCCTTAGATTATATCTTTGTGGAGGGCGAGCAAGCTCGTCTTGTCTGACAGGTTCCACAGGAGGGGAGGTGCAATGTTACCTCTAGTTATCTGCCTATTCCTATGCCAATACGTAAGATTGTCAATTGGAGGGTGAGGGGTTTCTGTCTCTGGTTCTGGTGTATCTTTAGACTCAATATTTTGAGAAGATTGTTTCTCTGTTTGTCTTTGCATTCCATGTGCTGGTTTAAGTCGATTGGCGTGAACCAACTGTTTATCATGTCCATTGACCTCTTGTATAATAAAATTTACTGGAGACAATTGTCTCACTATTTCATATGGCCCTTTAAAATTGTCAGCTAAGTTTTTCGTTAAGCCCCTTTTTACTAAGGGTGAATGTAAATAAACATAATCGCCGACTTTAAATGTTAAAGGTCGTTGCTTGGGGTAATGATAACTTTTTCTTTTTTGTTGCTGCTCTTCAAGAGTTTTACTCGCTATCTCTTAGGCGTCTTGCAGTCTAAGTTCGGCTTCATGAGCATAATTGTCATCAATATCATAAGTTATACGCCTGGGGGTCGTTAATATTTCTAACGGTAAAGTAGGCTCTCTTCCGTAAAATAAAAAGAAAGGTGTTTCCTTCACTGCACTATGGGGAGTTGAGTTGTATGCGAAGCTGATGTACTGCAAAAAAATGTCCCAATTACATTGCTGCTTACTGACATAATGTTTCAACATTGCCACCATGGTTTTGTTATCACGTTCTACAGCTCCATTTGACGCCGGATGATACGCTGTAGTAAATAAATTCTTTATTCCCAAAAATTTATATAATTTCTTCATTAATGCTGAAGTAAAATTCGCTCCACGATCCGTGAGCAATTGTGTCGGGATCGAATAACGAGCAAACACCGTCTCTACTAACGCTCTCGCCACCGTCTCAGCTTTCTGATCAGGGAGGGCAATTGCCTCCGAATATCGACTAAAATGGTCGAGTAGGACAAGAATATATTTATTTCCTCCGTCAGATACCGGAAACGGACCCACCAGATCGGCACCCACTCGATAAAAAGGTTGTTCCGCCTTAGGAAATTTTTGAGGGGGGTCTTCTTCCTTTTCAGAGGGGGGGTCTTCTTCTGACAAATTTCACAATTACGACAAAATTCATGAATATCCTGATTCATTCCCTTCCAATAAAATTGTTTATTTACTTTCTTCCTCATTCTTTTTGCTTTAATGTGCCCACTCATTGTAATATCATGATACATTCTCATAATATACTTTTTATATCTCTCAGGAACTACTATTCGCTCTCATTTTTCTCTCCTAGAACTACTGTCTTTTAGATTGCATAACACATCATCATCATCAAGAAAATATCGCTCAGCGTCCATAGATCCATACTGCTTTAATCTCTCAATAACAAGACTTAGAACTGGATCCTTTTTTGTTCTTCTGCAATTAATCCACGGGAAATGACTGGGTCATACTCCATGACTGCACCAATGGCTATACGACTGAGACAATCAGCATTGCCATGTATGCAACCCGGCTTATGTATTATTTCGAAATCAAATTCTTGGAGCGTCATCTCCCATCTAGATAGCCTCGACCCGGGAGTTCGGATATTAAATAAGCATTTTAATGGTCGACGATCCGTAATAAACTTAAAATGTAGGCCATATAAATATACTCTGAATTGTTTTACGGCATAAATAACTGCCAACCACTCTTTAATAACCACTCTTTCAGTGGTGCTATAATTTATTTCGCTCTTTTTTAAGAGACGACTCGTATATGCGATAGGAATTTCTTCCCTGTCTATCTTTTGTGAGAGAATTGCTCCGAGTGCTAAATCACTTGCATCTGTTGATACAATGAATACTTTAGAGAATTCTGGGCTCCTCAAAGCTAGCGCTGTAATAAGAGCATTTTTTAAAGCTTGAAATGCAGCTTCTGTGTCTTCTGTCCATTCAAACGGAACTTCTTTTTTCATCAGATTTATTTATTTATTTATTTATTTATTTATTTATTTATTAAAGAAAAAAAAAAAAAAAAAAAAATTAAGACACCACCGGGAATTAATGACCGACAAGTAAATACCCGGTGGATTACAGGAACAATAAACTAAAGAAATACATACAAATTTGCATGAATAATACAGACAAAATCTGAAATAAAAAAAAATAGAAAAAAACAAGACAGTAAAAACAAACCAGTATCAATGATAGAAATTAAAATTATACTTTAAAAACTGTCAAGTAAAAATTAATAAAAAAGAAAAAAGAAAAAATACAATAAATACAAATTTACAACAACAATATAAAAGAAAAATCAAATAAGAAGTTACGTAATATTGTAACCAAGAATAAAAAGGCGCCCAAAAGGCCAGTGGGCCTGTCTAGGGGCATCCATAAAAAAAAATTATAAAATAATTTAAAATTGTATAAATTTGTAAAAGTTTGTATTGCATTAAACGGCAACGACAATATTACCAACAATAATAAAAGTAATGATAATTTGTTATAACTAAAAACATTACAATATAACCAATAATAATAGTAGGAATTATGATAATAATAATAAAAACAGTAAAATAAACAGAGGCCTGTGAAATCGGTTTTAATTAAGAGTAAATAGACGTTAAATCAGAAGTAATTAAGCCTGAACGAACGTTTTTAAGGAGACGACGTTTAAAAAATTGAAGAGAAGGTGCCTCCCGAAGTTCCGCAGTTAATTTTGACCAACAGATCACGCCGGAAATCGAAATAGATCTTCTTAAGTAATTTACTCTATAAAATGGGATTACTATTTTTTTTTCTCTTGTGAGATAGTGATGATATGGACTGATTAACATAGGGGGGTTTCTAATATTATATATGTTATGTGTGATTTTATACATAAATTGAGCTAATTGAATAAAATAAAGATCATCAAATTTTAATAAGTTGAAGTTTTTAAATTCTGTACTAACGGAAGAGAAAGCGGGCCTATTTAACAATATTCGTAAAAAACGTTTTTGAAGTTTAATTATAAGATGTTTATTTTTCTGTGTGGTCGATCCCCATAAACATATTCCAAAGCATAAATTTGTATGAATTAGGGTAAAATATAAATTTAGTAAGATATTACGTGGAAGATGATTGACTCTATAAATAATACCTAAAGAATGGGATAGTTTAGTAGCTAAATGTTTTATATGAAGGCTCCATGACAAATCGGGGGTAAAATAAATTCCTAAATATTTATAAGAAGAGACTCTAGATAAAATTATATTATTAACGCAAAGTTTAATTTTGTTGTAGTCAATTAGTTTATTAGGCTGATGAAAGATCATGTAGTATGATTTGTTTAGGTTTAATGGAAGATGATTTAATAATGACCAATTATAGATTTTCATTAGCAAAGAGTTCATTATATTTTCAACTTGTACTTCGGAATCGGCTGAGGCTATAAATGTTGTGTCATCAGCAAATAATACGCATTGTGCATTATCAGTAATATAAGAGAGGTCGTTTATAAAGAGAGAGAACAGTAGTGGCGACAGAATGGAACCTTGGGGTACACCCTGATTTCTGATTAAATTTGGAGAAAATTTTGAATTGATATTAAGTGAATATTTTCTATATAAAAGAAAGGAAACTATCCAATTCAATGGTAGCCCTCTAATGCCATATAATGAATTTAATTTATTTATTAATAAAGCATGGGGAACCATATCGAATGCTTTTTTAAAATCAAGAAACAAAGTTAATACAATTTTTTTTTGAGCCATCTGAATATTAATATATTCGGATACTTCATGCAGAGCTGTGGAGATGTTTTTATTTGGGCGAAAACCGTGTTGTGCATGAGATATGAAATCATGAGAATGAATGAAATTACTTAAGCGAATATAGAATAGCTTTTCAAATATTTTGGAAAAGAAAGGCAGAATAGAAATAGGTCTGTAATTGTTAAGATCATTACTATCTCCTTTTTTGAAAATTGGAATGACTTTTGCGCATTTAAGTAATTTTGGGAATTCTCCTTTTCAGAGAGACATATTAAAGAGAACACATAGAGGATATGATATATAAGGGGCGATACTAATAATCACATCTTGTCGAAGACCATAAATATCTGTTGTTTTAGAATTTGAGAATTTGTTTATAATTGCTAAGACTTCATTGGGAGTTGTTGGGGATGGAAAAAAAGATTCGCGTGAAGAGTTGGGAGGCTCTGGACATGAACATGAAATAGAATTATTGATAATATTATTTCTTTCAACTAGTGAGCATGGAAAAAGCGCTTCCAAAAAAGACAGAAGATTTGGACTCGAACATTCATTATTAAAGCAGGAAGGGAGTCTTCTATTTTTTGGGAGCGATAGAGCCTTCTGAATTTGATGCCATTTCTCTTTGGGGCTGGTTATTAAAGAAAAAAGCTTAGCATAATAATTTCGTTTAGCAGTTTTAATGGAATTTTTCACTAGTTTTGTAATAGCTCTAAGATGATTTCTTTTAATATTTGTAGGATTTTTGATATATTGTTTATAAATCTTGCGCTTCTTATTAATCAGTCTTAGTAATTCTTCTGAGATCCATGGTTTTTTCGGACTAGATGAGGACCGAATAAAGGTTATTATAGGAAAATATTTATTATAGCCACTCATGAAATGATTAAAAAATGTTTCAAAGTTAAAATTAGAATTGAATTCGTTTAGCAATAATGTGTCCCAATCCGTTTGTTGTAGGTAAGAAGCAAAGATTTGTGTTCTGTTTAAAGATTTGTGAGGGGTTTAGCTATATGACTAAACAAATCTATGTGACGACGATAATATCCTGCTAGTCCTAAGAAGGATTGCACTTCTTTAATTGTAGTTGGCCTAGGGAATTCTTTAACAGCATATATTTTATCAGGGCTCAAAATCTTAACTTCTGACTTTATGCATTCAAGTAAGAACTCTAGATCCTTTAAATGCTGTAAATAATCAGCTGAATAAATCAAAAAATCGTCTAAAAGACAAGTGCAAACTTGCCCTTTATCTGTCTAATAATGTGTTCTGCAGTCCTTTCCCAAACACTTGGCGAATTAGCCAATCCCATAGGTAATCGCTTGAATTCATATTTGCCTCCTGGGACCACAAATCCGGTCTTAAATCCATACTCTATACCTAGCTGAAAATATCCCTGATTTGCATCTAAAATGCTAAATATCTTAGCATTACCTAGCACTGAAAGAGTTTCTGATATCAGCGGCAAAGGGAAAATGTCAAGGCGTGTCACCTTGTTTAATTTTCTATAGTCAACAACGAACCTAAAAGTTCCATCCTTCTTCTTGACTAAGAGGGCTGGTGCTGCCCATGGAGATGTTGATTCTGTAATTACATCATTCTTCAATAAATTATTGATAATCTGATACATTATCTCTCGCTGTGCATACGGAATACGGTACGGTGCTTGAGCTATAGGTCTCGCATCTCCAGTATCTATACTGTGATGAAATGCATGTGTATATCCCAGATCAAATTCACTCTGTGCAAAACAGATTCTAAACTCCCATAGTAGTTTCTCAAGTTGCTTGCTTTCTTTCTTTTCCATATGATCTAGTTTGAATAAGTTTAAATATTCCTTTCTATTTAGTGGAACTTTCGTTTTCTCATTCTTTATCTCAATAGTATGATTCATTACATAAGGGGGTTGTTCTGCTTCTTGTAGACTTCCTACTCTCTTTCCTTTATCTAAAGTTAATTCTTCTTGGGAGCAATTTCTTATTCGAATTGGTACAGTATGTTTATCTGTCACCTCCACCAATACATTGGCAGTCTTTAATCCTGGCACTCTCAAATCATAAGCTTCAATTACTCCCTTTTCCTTTTACTACTTCTTCGCTCACTATTTCAGATAATGGAGGGATAATAACTTTCTTCTTTAAGTGCACAATTGTTCATTTTTATCCGGAGCAGGACGCGAAAATCTCGCAATCATTATTCTTTTAAACTCCTGATATGTGTCTATACCAACCATATCCTCACTCTCTCGGGCATAATATAATACCTCACCATAGCTAAAGTAACACCTGGCTCCCAATGACCTGCTGCTGCTATCTCCTCTGCTCTACGAAAAAATTCCGTGATGCTCTGATTTACATCGAATATTGGGATCTCACATAGAGACCCAATAACTGTACGTTCGCCTGTACGTGCACATCTCCTCTCATAGCACCTTCTCCCTCTACATTCCCTTCTTTGCCTCGATTTGCGTCATTATAATAAAAAGAAATCCCCAAAAACTTATAATAAAAATTTTAATGCAAACAATCTTAAATTCTAAATAAGCAAGATTCAAAAGATTTTAAATGCTGAAAAATGTTCCCTTAATTTGTAATTAAATATTTCATCAAAACCAATGTAATATTGATCATTTCTTTTTCAAAACACTCAGTTTTCCGTTGTCTCTCTAAATAATAAGTGACAAAAGTGACAGAATACAATATCCTGTGTCCACTGTTTCAATGTAACGATAGCGCTTTATCTCTAAAAACCTAACAATTAACACAACAATCCTGTTGCAACTACTCCATTGCAACGATTGCGGTATATTTCTAAAATACTACTATTTAACAAACAACAACAATCCTGACGCCGCTGCACCATTTTGTTCGATGGCGCTTTATTTCTAAAATATCAATAATCCTGTCGACTGCACCATTTTGTGCAGTACGGACCCAGGCCCCAACTTGTGCAGTCGTTTACTCCAAAATACCCATTCCCAAATAAGAATTAGTTAGGACCTAGCCGCCCCTTCTATTCGTATTTTTGAACAGGTAGCCGAGATTTTTTATGGTTCGACCCGGTCAGGAAAGTGCACCGGGGTTTTCATACCTTTGTTTAGAGAGACAATTGAAACTGTTTTTTAATTATTAAAACAACACACATTTATTCATTATAACCAAGATAATATATACAATTATTAAAAGGTAAAAATTATTTAAAGGTATGTTTAATTGGAATGGACTTTTAAATCTTTAAATGAACATCTATGATAAACTCTTTACATCTTTATTATACAAAGATATCTGAAATTAACATTTATTAAATTCTTATATTCTATCAAAAATTGTTAAATTCTTGAATCTCTGCATTCAACATTATTCTGTGCATTGAAACTACTTAAAATTCTCTCAGTTTCTTTTACAAAAGATAGTTGTTTACTTCAAACACTGCTTGTTAAATAATTTCACGAATTATTACTTCATTTCTCGCATCAAGTTAGAAATCAATAAAAACAGGGTTTTTATAAAATAACATTTTGACAAATTAATAGTTTTTTGACCATATGATATTGAACATGAGAGGAAGCATGCACATCATTACCCGTTCTTCATGCCGTCGTCATCGTCGTTGCTCGCAGTGGTGGGTGGCGTGGGTGGCATGATTTCTTCTTCAATGGGCTCCGCAAATAAATTAACTATTTGTAGGCTTAATTGATAATAATATTCATAATAATAATCATTGTTTTTATTGGATTCTCAGTAGGGAATAATAAACTGGTACTAACGTAAAGGATGTTTTTTAGTGAAAGTTTTTCACTCTAGAAAATATAGCGACTTTATCGTAGATTTCTTCATCTTCTCTCATTCTTTCTAGACAAACTCACCAAGTTTTTCTGTAGAACTCGCTAACGCTAAGCTCTCTCTAGAACTCGCTCACATCAGGTTCTCCCTGGAACTCGCAAAAAACTGATAATATCCCTCTAGAATTGTAAGGGAACGCCGCTCACTGACGGTAAAATAATCATCGCTGCTTGGATAGAATTCAATAGGTGTTCAAGAGTTGAAAGACACGGCTCAGAGCTCGCTACCGAGGAGGAGAGAGGGGGATAGGGTGAAAAGATGATCTCCACTCAACTCGACAGAGCTAACTGTAAATTAACGCCGCTGTCAACAAACTCTGATGATAAATAATATAAAATATTGAAACTGTTTGAACGGTTTCAATTAAAATCTGTTTTATAACAAACTTATAAAATCATCACAAACTGTTAATAATCTGCATAATAGATCATTATTGTTCTTTAAAGTTCTTTCAATACAAACAAAGGGTGCAGGTCACCACAGATATATATTTTCGGTCTGTGCAGAGTGTTTGTGAATTGCGTGTTGCTACCATTGTCGATGGACTTTGTTATGGCTAGACATATTAATGATAAACATGCAGAAGTACCCGGCATTGCACGGGAATGTTACATTTATGGGTAAAGAGAAAAATCTAAAAAAATTAAATTATAAACCCCAATTGTTTAATAGAAGATGCCTTAAACGTCTGGATGTTTGATAGGGAGCTCATTGGGGACATGCGTGACTCCGTTGCCTCATCAACAGACGCTGCTTATTTAATGTTCTGTCAATATGTCATCACTCATCACTCAATTATGCTCATTATTAATCATTATTGGAAACGAACATTCAATCATCTCAGTTTCCTTGCTAATTTTGCATTAGCAATGGGGTCATAACAAAGCATCCCATATGTTTTCTATGGTGCAACGTTTTTTTTGACGTTGAGTGTAATTATAGCATGCAATAAGGAGTATTTTTCTTACAAATCCTCGCAGTTATTCAAGCGATATATCCAAAATATAAACATTCCCACAGAATATAGTCTAAATGCATTTTTATGAAATGTTTGGATCTGAAGTGCTACCAAATAAGCTAAGTGATAACCTCGGCGTGGGTCGGAATTTTTTTTATGGACTAAATTTTGCAATATCTTAAAAACAAACACATGAAAACGCTTAAAATTAATACAGTAAAAATTCTTAATGAAAATTCGAAAAAAAAACTTTTTTAAAGGCTCACAATACTTGGACCTCTCCAAGGATTCCACTGCTAATGTATTCCTTTACTTACTGTTCACAGTAAAAAAATGAACTAGTAATTGTTTACTCGTAGTGATTAGCTTAGGCTTTACTATATTCTGTCTTTAGATGTACACTTGCTGTTGTTGCAATTCCCACTCTTCTGTCGATTTCTTGAAGCAAAACTTTATGTAGTCTAGCGGTTGCTGATTCTTCTACTTACTTGCTTACCATTTGCTCAATACTGCATGAAGCTAAAGGAGTGCTTCCTCTGTCGCCCTTCTACTCTTTCTCAATAGTCTGCTAACTCTCCATTATCTCTGGTTATTGATCATTTTAAGTGATTTTCAAGAAATTGTTAAGTACTAAGAACTCTCAATTCTAAGAAAAGCCTGAATAACAGGAATTTTATGCATTGTTACAAATTGAAACTTTTCTATATTGCACAAACTTTGCCTTGCATTGTTGGTCATGAGATATATATTGTTAATCCTTGCATAGTGTTGGTCCATTGCGTGCTGACACCATTGTTGATACATATTGTTGCACAAACCTTCTTTGCATTGTTGGTCAGGAGATATATATTGCTGGTCCGTGCAGAGTGTTTGTGAATTGCATGTTGGTACCATTGTTGATAAGCATTGTTGCACAAACTTTGCCTTGCATTGTAGGTCGTGACATATTTCTCATTAATATGCCTTACTATAACCATAAATATCGATTTTTTTATCAATATTTATTATTTTTTCTAAATACGAGGTAGACAATGACCTTTCTGATGCCTTGAAGGTCAAGTATGCAAAATTTCATTAAGTTCAAAATAAAACTGTAGATTTGAATTAAATACCCACAAACAAACATCCTTCTTTATCATAGATAGAAGTAAAGATATCTCATAACCAACAATGCAAGGAAAAGTTTGTGCAACAATAGGTATCAACAATGTTGTCAACACGCAATGCTCCATACACTATAAAGTATCAACAATATACCTGGTGATTCAGTCAATTTCTGACCATTTCACTCAAATGACCTTCATTAGGGATAAACAATTGAAAGAATATGAGCACCATATCGAATTTCTAAATAGATGGAGTTTGCATTGTTGCAACGGCGCTGCATAAAAATCATATTGTTGAAAATGGCACCCACTTTATCAACATAGCAGAAATGCAAGGTTGTCGAATGGTATTTCGAGACAAAATCACCTGTAACTATGCAAAGAAAGTTCCGGAAGGAGTATAAGTGTCGAGACGCACCAGGCAGGCAAGCAATCATGGATTTCGTCAAGCAATTTCGTGCCACTGGTTGTGTTAAAGGCAAGAAAAAAAGCGGGAGCGAAGCTCATGTTCAAACGGACGAAGTTGTCGAAAATGTTCTCACAAGGTTGGTCGATTCCCCTACCAAAAAACTGTTTGCCGCCTATCCATTGAAGAAGGGCTGTCGTATACCACGACGTGGTGAATTTTGAGAAAGGATTTACACCTGCTCCCGGATAAGATCCATGTTTATCAGGAGTTAACAGACACTGTAAGACAGAAGCGACAAGAATTTGCGATGGAGTTTGGAGCAGAAATGAAAGCCAAACAGGACATTATGGATCACCTGTGGGTGTCGGATGAGGCCATCTTCCATCTGTCAGGTGACGTTAATAAACACAACGTTCGTTTTTGGGGTTCCCTGCACCCTCATGATATCCATAAGTCACCTCTTCATCCACGAGAGGTTATGGCTTTTTGCGCGATTTACAAAAGAGGCATCATTGGTCCGTTCTTTTTTGAGGGCACGGTAATGTCACAGGCTTACCTTAACATGTTGGAAACCTTCTTCATCCCTGAGCTGCGAAGGAGGTGTATACCGCCTCGACATCAATGGTTTCAACAGGATGGGGCCTGTCCTCACACAACTAACGAAGTGCGAGAAGTGTCATTTCAAACAGGTTTGCAGATCGATTCGGGGGTGGCTTTCTTTGGCCCCCTATGAGTCCTGACCTAAACCCATGTGATTTTTATCTCTGGGGTTTCCTTAAAGACAGTGTGTTCACAAAGCATCGTCGACTGCTGCACCCTTGTGGGTGCAGAAATCCTAGAGAGAGTTATGAACAACTTGGTGCACCATTCGGCTGCGAGCAGTTCAAAACATTCGTGGTGGCCACATTGAGCATATCATCAAGACTTTTCGACGGGAATAAAAACTCCGAACTGCCTAAAACATCATACTGAAATGCAATGTTTGTAAACATTAATGGGTTAATAAATCATAGTACTGAAATGGACAGAAATTGACCCTGTATATCTCATGACCAACAATGAAAGGCAAAGTTTGTGCAATATATATAATTTTCAATTTTGCAACCATGCATAGAATTCCAGTTATTCAGGCTTTTTTTTAGAAAAGTGAGTTTGTTGTACTTAACAATTTCTTGAAAATCTTTAAACGGATATTTATAAGAGAAAAGGACGAGACACAAAAACCCTGGAATACAATAAATAATAGTAATTAAATAAAAATAAAAAATAAATAATAATTAACAAAATAATTAATAAATGATAAATAAAATCAAAATAAAACTAGAAATATAAAATCAAATAAAAAGCTGACGTTTCGGATAGAGACTATCTTTACATTGTTGCAGGATTTTGAAAACTGAAAGTGCTACAGTGCCATCTGAAATATGCTACTTTATGCTACATATAAGCCTGTCAAGAAAAGAAATAAACACAAAAGAAATAAACTAATACTTATAATTTAAACATTTTATTAATAACAAAGTATCAAGCAGTTGCATTCATACATTCCAAAGTTTCTTTTCCACGAATATTTTGATGCATATTGTTATTAAAACGTGATAACATTTCAGTTAATGGAGGAAATCATGTGCATGAATTTAACCTTTGCTTAACTGTTATAAGGTGTGTCATCGCTTCTACAGAAAGCCTCTTGGGCTTTTTATTTTTTATCATTATCAAAGATTTCCTTTCACTATCTGCATTTGATACTGGAATGGAAAGCAGCGCACTGGGTATTCTTGTCAACTGAGCATAGACTAAACTACCATTGGAATTTTCAGTTTTTAAAATGCAGTCTAAGGCACAAGGGTCCACGTGCATTTAATTCCATGCGACAATTGACAATCGAACAGTGCAGGTAAAATGAAACGAGTGGTTCGAAAGCAACGCTTTCACTGCCATACTTGTGCACAAAGTAACCACGGGATGTACACTGAACTAGGGAAGAAGCCAGATGAAACCTAGTTAAGTTATCCAGAGGATAAGATGGAGTCTTCTCCTATCAGGACAACAGTGTTGATTTTTGATTGACGAGAGACAAGGGACACGAGTAGCTAGGAAATCCAATATTTGGGAAATATGGCCTTTTGGATGTCGCCGAAATTCATGTCCAGGATGTGACGCGGCCTGCGATGTCTAAGAAGGCTTCTGAAGGTAAGCAGATGCTTAAGAAAACTTGCAACCAGAGGATTGGGAGCAGCTTTTTCATCAATTCCTAGACGAGATTCCCAATGGGAGGTATCTCAAAATCATCGGCAATAGAAGTATCTGTTGCAACTCTCCTGTCAAGTTGGGCCATGGTCCTCAAGGCAACGTTTTGGAGGTCCTTACATCTGGACTTACATATTGTAGCCGAGGCATGCCAACCATAAAGCAAGAGTGTTCAGATTACCGTCCTATACAGCAATAGTTTGCAGTCCAATCCAAGTGCGATGTTTCGCCCAAGAAGAGCTACCGGACTGAATTTTGCCTTCTTTAACTTGTTGATGGCGTAGGAGACATGGTCGCCCCAATTTAGCTTGGCATCTATTACCACTCCCGGATATTTGTAATGTTTTACTCATTCGAGCTCTTTACCAGAAAGGAAGAGAAGACTCGGGGGTTTCCAAAGTTTCTTTGTAATGTACATTGCCTTGCACTTGTCAACATTTAGGTTTAGTCACAACTTAGCAAATCATTTCTCGCACTTATGTAAGGCATTCTGCAATCGAGATATGACATGAGCGGGAATGTGGTCAGTGGTCATGATGGACGCATCGTCAGCGAACAGATAGAGCTTGCATTTTGTAAATGTTGGGAAGTCATGGATGAAAAAGTTGAAGAGTGCAGGGCCAAGAACAGAACCCCGGGGAGCACTAGCTTTCACGTCACGCGGGTTTGACATGGAGCAGCCAACCTTTACACGAAATATCCTGTTCGATAGAAAGGTTCTAATCAAGGCAATAAGATCGTCCGGAAATCCACAAGTAATCATTTTGTGTATCAGGCCTTCATGCCAAACCTGATCAAAAGCTTTTCGGACATTCAAATACACAAGACCACCATATTTAGCGGAGTTAAGAGGAGTGTTTAAATCTGCAATAAGCCTCCAGATCTGGAGTTGGCAAGAGTGACCTGGGTGAAAGCCGAATTACTCTTCACGAACAAGATTGTTTGCCACCCAGAAGTCGTTATATCTCTTAACGATAACGCGTTGAAAGACTTTAGATAGCATAGGTAACAAGCTTATAATCCTATAGCTGACAGGGAGAGCAGGGTTTAGACCAGGTTTTGGTATGGTAACGATAACAGACTCTTTCCATGACAGGAAAGTAACCATGTCTCCAGCAGTCATTCATGGTCCTGGTAAAAGTCGCAACAACATTAGGAGATAAGTTCTTGAGAGTGCTATTTGTGAAGGAAACGATACCTGCTGCTTTCCTGCTTTTAGGATGCTTCGTTAACACCAATCCTTGATGCCCTCACAGGTAGAAATACGATGAGTGAGCTCGTATGCGATACGTCCATCTTTGAGAAGACAAATATTTGTGAAATTATCTGAAGTGGTAAATTGTTTAATCAGCGATTCGGCGAGCAGTTGAGCTATATCTTGATCACCCGTGACAGCAATTTCATTTGCGGGTTCCATGCAGAGATTTCAGGGTTTATATATGCTTTTATCAATCACCACTAACCGGTCACTGCAAACCGTGCTGCCTATAAGAGCTCATTGGCTTAAGTGCTTTGTAATATTCATGTATAGTACTATGGATGACTCATGATGATGTATCATGTATCTGAGTCCTGGATTTTGTTAAAAGTGCTATAAAAGTACAACAAAATCGCAAAAAATGCTACAAAATTATGCAACAATATGCAACGGTTTATGCTACGGCCTCTTTTTAGGCCTCAAATATGCTACTATAGCATCAAAAATGCTACATCTGATCCTTTATCAAAGCAAAAAGGATAATTCTCTACAGGGAATTAGAATATTAGAGAATTACGCTGAAGTACTCAAGAAGCCTAACCAACCCAAGTGGTCTTCCATATTAAACAAAATACAAACGAAATAAAAAATACAGAAAGAAGATTATAACATCTTCCAGTATTCCGGGAAAGAAAAGTTGCTAATATCTTCAAAATTGACGTCAAGAACATGCCTCGGTTTACGATACTTCGTAAGCCAGTTCATATTCAATGAGTTCTTCAGTATCCCATTCACAAGTTTATTGTCGTGAGTCTTCATCTTCTGTATCATAAGCAAAAGGAGTTCTTGTATAAACTTTCCGATATACTTTCACTCGGATTTAATCTATGATAAACTTTCGGATATGGGCCATGTTTAAATCCAAGTGGATCGATTGGTTTTTCACCGTCCTTCTGTTCAGCTGGGCAATGGTTCTCAGGGTAACATTCTGGAATGAGTGTAGTTCACTCCATCTGGTTTTACAGATAGTCACCCACGCAGGCGTGCCATAGAGGAGTATGCTCCGGATAATCGACTTGTAGAGAAGTAGCTTGTTGTCAATGTTGATTGCGTTGTTGTGACCCATGAGAGCTATGATACTGTACTTAGCCCTATTTGCTTTGTTCAGAGCACAGGACTGAAAAAAGTACTAAAGGACGCCTTTATATATAGTTGGCATAGGGAACAGTAAGACGGTATTGGCTGAAAGAGTAGAAGAGGAATTTTAAGATCTGTTGGGATAGGCCAGGAAGGAGGAAAAATAAGAGGGCGACGAAAAAAATGCAATTGGATAACATATACAAAATTAAAATTATAAAAAAGTTTAGGAATCATAAATGTCTAGCAAAACGGTTTGGTAAAATTTCTAAGGATATTGAACTTATCAAATGTTGACACCCCTGTCGCTAACACTTTAATTCATCTGGTCACTCTTTACAGGCCATCAGCCTTTATATTCTTCGTAGCAACTTCCATAACAAAAAAGAAAGAAAGCAATTCGAGTCTTTTCTCTTTTGGAAATTTAATTCCCTCACCCCTAATGTCATTAACCTTAGCAAAGGCACCATTCCTCTATTACCTTTCCCATATTCCTCTTCAACTTCAGCTATTCCCTAATTTGTCATAGGCTCTCTGGGCCCTTTTCTTCTTTTTCTTTATCTTTTCTCAGTTTTAATGTTCTGTCATATCTTTCTACTTCTTTTGTGTCCGTCCCTGTACTTTTTTTCGTAGGCTTTCTATACTCTTTTATCTTAGTGACCATTTTATGCGATACTATTTTACAGAGTTACTAGCGACCGGACTTTGTCAAAAAAATTGTGTAACCGGGAACAGTGAGGGTTTTTTTCAGGGATTTTTTTTCCAGGGAATTTTACGAAATAGTTTTGCTAGATACCTATCATTCCTAAACTTTTTTATAATTTTAATTTTGCATGTGTTATCCTATTGCATTTTTCTCGTCCCCCTCTTATTACCTCCTTTTGACCTCCTTCCTGGCCTATCCCAACACGTCTTCAAATTCCTCTTCTGCTTTTTCAGCCAATACCGTCTTACTGTTCCCCATGGCAACTATATATAAAGGCGTCCTTTAGTACTTTTTCATGAATATACGACCGCTTTTAGACACTAATGGACATTTTATAACTAATGACCAAGACAAGGCACAGCTTATTGCTGATTCGCTGAAAGAACAATTTGTGACTCCAAAGGATGACCGTCCAGAAGGAGTAGAAATACCCAAAATGGTAGAAAGCAGCATAACAAAGTATTACAACAATAGCCATCATGTGGCCAGACATAACATACAGGTAGCTGAGATTCAAAATTGCTTTAAGAAACTCAAGAAATAGAAGGCACCAGGTAAAGACACTATAAATAACATTGCTTTAAAAACTTACCGCAAAATGTAACTGGTGATATCACTAATATTATAAACGACTGCTGGGATAACTGTTTCTTTCTGGATTCATGGAAACAGTCTGTTGTCCTAAGGATCCCTGAACCCCGTCAAAATCCTGCAAACCCTCTAAGCTACAAACCCATCAGTTTACTGTCTTCTATATCCAAAGTCTTAGAGAGTACAATTCTCACAAGTTTCTTAGATTGCTGCAAAACCAATAATCTCATCCGTGCAGAACAATTTGGTTTTCAGGCGGAACATTGTTGCCAGCTCCAAGTTTGGAGACTTATAGCGGATGGTAACATTCCCCTTAATCTCTCAATGTATTGCGGCATCATTTTCTTAGATGTTCATAAAGCATTTGATCAGGTCTGGCTTGAAGGCCTTAATTATAAAATGATAACTGATGGTTTCCCACATGATTTAATTAGTCTAGTTCACTCGTTTCTGTCCAGCATGTCTTTTCACAGAGTTGGAGATGAAATACCTGATACCTATGAGATAAATTTACCGATACCTGATACCTATGAGATACCGCTATATTTTTATGCGGTTGATGCTGCTATAATGACATGGGCACGCCAGCCTAGTGTTGTTGTATCACGTTTGCAGAAAGCCCTTAAAGAATGTGAAATATAGTTTAACAAGTGGCTATTAAAACTGAATGTTAACAAATGCAAAGCAATGTTTATCACTAAGAAGAAACAGAGAAATTTTGACTCCTTAAAGTTATATGGCAAATACTTGGAATGGGTTGATAATTATAGATACCTTGTTGTTGTTATTGATTTAAAACTATCCTGGAATATGCATGTAACTTATGCGATGAACAAGGCCAAAACAGCAAAGTTTAGCTTAATTGCTCTGTTGGGTCGCAACAGTGCCCTCAGTGTTGATAAGAAACTACTATTATACAAAATAATTGTTCGTGTCATCTTGCTATATGGCATGCCCGTCTGGGCTACGAATTGCAAGACAAGATGGAAGGAACTCCATACTTTCCAGAACATTACCCTAAGGACTATTGCACAAATAGATAGGAGAATTGCTCGCAATTACTCCATTAATAATAATTTCGATTTGACCCATGTCGGGAAATATGTTCAAGAACTCATGAAAACCGTGCTGCCTATTATGGTAAATCTAGTCTCTGGCATTCTAAAACATTCTGTACATAGAAAAAGGCATCGTAATCCCAGACATATCCTATGATGTCAGTTTTGATGACATTGATAACGTCATCTTCCCAGATTACTGGGTTTCATAAATTCTTTCGTTTTTCTGTAGCTTACTATGTAATACACTCCTAGTTCAGACAATCGTCAAGCAAATTTTCCTCCACCAAGAGGAAACAATATTCTTTCATACTTTGGATGACCTTTGTGGATACATCAGGCTTTTTTTCTAGTTCAGTGTATTTCCCTTGGAATATGATTATGAAGGGTGAGATTATGGAAGCTATGCTTCAAGTTCCACACAAATAACAATACACTACACTGTTCGATTGTCAAGTACTTTTTTTCATAATATTCTAATTGCCTTTAGAGAATTATCCTTTTTGCTTTGATAAAGGATAGTCTCAAACCAAAATGTCAGCTTTTTATTTGATTTTAAATTTCTAGTTTTATTTTTATTTATATATTATTTATTACTTATTATGTTAATTATTATTTATTTTTTATTTTTATTGAAAATCTTTAAAAATGATCAACAACTGGAGATAATGGAGAGTTAGCAGATTATTGAGAAAGAGTGGAAAAACGACAGAGGAAGCACTCCTGTAACGTATATTGCAGAATAACGCAATGGAAAGAGTAGAGCACGTGACAGCAGACGGATGGATAAGTTAAATAAATTTTTAATGATAATATAAATGGCAACAAAATGTATGCAAACAACAACAAATAAATAAAGTAAATGACAATACTTATCTTAAACAACACCTTTAGCCAACTTAAGCTAAATACCACTAATAAAACAAAGTATGCCTTATTCACATTAATAAAAGCACATGCATTTCAACAACTGAATTAAGATTTCCATTTCCCTGGCTGCGTGAAACCGTAATAAACTTCCAAATTAATTACAAAAAAAATACGTGTAGGCGGTTTGCTTAATAATCAGATACAACAAAATAATCATGCCTAAGCAAATACCAAACGGCAATTCTTAACTGACTAGGTATCAAAATAGAATTAACCACAAATTCAACTACTAGGGTACTACAATATATATACACAAGCATATTCCAATACCATCATAAAATTCTATGCTTAATCAATATGACCTAAACTATTATTATACCACAACTGCAATTAAAACATATAATAAGCGCTCGGCACATCAAAAATATATTGTCACTCCATAACAAGCAAATGAGAACAATCTATCAACATAATGCTGGCTATACTGCACAACGACTTACAAATTGACATATAAATCACTCAACTGATCACTGTATTAATGTCTCTGGTTCAAAGTTCAATGTTCTAAGACCCTCTACCATGAAGCGGTCATAAGGTAATTTAATAAAGGTACTAAGTGAAACATTAATGGATTTCAAATCATCGACGTCACAAATTGAGAGCGGGAACAAAACAGGTCTGTAAAATCAATGTCCGGGTAAAGTCTTATTAACGTAAAACACAAACATCACTAGATCTCACAAAAAAAAGGGATAATTGTTCCCTTAGACGCTCTCCACTGAAATAGACAAATAAATACAAAACTCGTATTAAGAGCTTACACAAAATATCTAATATAGATATCATTTTTGCGATGAAAGAAGAAAGGGAAAAATTCACACAATCATGTCGGGCTTCTTTTCACAAATAACCAAAACCACACGTTCCCAAACCAAACTGCAAATTAGCAGAGGAACTAACAGGCCTCGCGTCACTTACAATGGAGTGAAGCTCCGATGAAAGAAACTTCCGAAGAAATTTCCGAACAGACAGGCGTTTCCACCTATAGAAAATACAGTACTCATGGTCTTGGCAGGAATCACCTTGAACGCTTGTTTCACCGGGAAATGCGCTTCATTGTCACGCGGGCTAGCTTTGTAGCTCCCGTCGGCATTTACGTTGCGTAGTGATAAAGAAACCTCCGCCTCGGGTGCTTTACGGCACAGCTTGTCTCTACCGTGTTTTGATTCGCATCGGCCCGCCCAGGGCCCTTAATGTGGCATGGGAAATGGTGATGGGTGGGCCATTGGCACATTGTATGGACCTGGTGGGGCTCAAGGCTGTGGTTTTGAGCCCGAGCCGGTCACATAGCTGGGGGTCCATATAATTGTCCATGGCCCATGTATCCACTAGAGCTTTGCAGTCACTACCGTTGATCTTGATGGTGATTACGCATAGCTCATTTGAAATGCTTCTATGAACAAAGTTGATCTGGGCTGCCGATCTTTTTGCAACCGGTCGCTCTTTTTTTTTTGATGGCAATCTCTTTTTAAGTGCCCGACACGTCCGCATTTGAAGCGCTTCCATCGCTCCATAGGAACTTTGCGCCGAACACCAGCCTGCCGGGTTATGTCATCGACTTGCATGGGCTCTTCTGACGTGGGTTCCTCTCCTGCGTGAGCGCAGAACCATTTCTCTGTATACAATATGCAGTCCTCCAATGTCGCTGGCTCTTTGATTCGAATTTGAGAAGCCATACGATGAGGTAACCCTGGAGGAAGAAGTATACCAAGTCTGTTTCGGATGTGTCCGTTAGGCCACTGGCGATTCTTCTAAACTTTATGACATACTCTGCGATGTCCTGGCCCCTGAGGTGAAGTCGCTGTAGCGCTGTTCTCCTTGTAAGCTGGGTTTGTCTGCCCCTGAAGACTTCTAAAAATTTTCTTCTAAATAATACCCACAGGATTAATGGGTTGGCTGTAGCAAAGTCCTCGTACCAGACGACCGCAGCTCCAGACAAATATGCAGGAATTATTTGAATATACTGCTTTTGTAGTATTTGCTTACATTGGGCTATTCTGGAGAAATGCTTCAGGAATTGCTCGGGGTCTTCTCTAGGCTTCCCGCTGAACGAGGGGAATTGTATGCCCCGTACTGCCTCTTTTATGGGAGGGGATGGTGTCTCCCATACAGCTAACGTGAGTCTCTCCAGCTTCTCTTCAATGCCCTCCATGCTTGTGGCAACGACCTATTCACACCTCCACAACTTCGACACACAAACACACATTTCAGAAGCACTGAACACTGGCACCCAATCTTGGATAACCAACTACGAAAAACACTCAAACACAAACACCAGCAACTATAATTAACACTTTCTTTTTCCTTTTTTTTTCCAAAGCTTCTACCAAAAACACAAACTTTACTCAAATCACCAAATAACCGGATGATAGTTGTGTAGATTCGAACACTAACACTAGCACAACACAGAATTCTGTGGATCCAGTAAACACAACTTGTAGATAATAGCAGCACACAAAACCATCAAGGAAGGAAAAAAAAACCTCTTTTCTTTTTTTTTAACAAAGGAAGCCACCAATTCCGATGAAAATTCGTATCACCACACTAACCCCAATAAATAAAAAATATTGCCGAACATCGTCCCTACGCTGCTACCATGCACCGCCGCTGATACATATGAAAATTCTGTATATTGCAGAATAACGCAGTGGAAAAAGAGAGTATAGCACGTGTGAGCGGACGGATGGATAAGTTAAATAAATTTTTAATGATAATATAAATGGCAATAAAATGTATGCAAACAACAACATATAAATAAAGTAAATGACAATACTTATCTAAAACAACACCTTTACCGACTTAAGCTAAATACCACTTAATATAACAAAGTATGCCTTATTCACATAAATAAAAATACATGCATTTCAATAAATGAAGTAAGATATCCATTTCCCTAGCTGCGTGAAACCGTAATAAACTTCCAAATTAATTACAAAAAACATACGTGTAAGCGGTTTGCTTAATAATCAGATACAACGAGATAATCGTGCCTAAGCAAATACCAAATAGCAATTCTTAACTGACTAGGTATCAAAATAGGATTAACCACAAATTCAATTACTAGGGTAATAAAATTCTACGCTTAATCAATTATGACCTAAACTATTATTATACCACAACTACAATTAAACCATATGATAAGCTCTCAGCACATCAAAAATATATTGACACTCCATAACAAGCAAATGAGAACAATCTATCAACATAATCTAGCTATACTGCACAACGACTTACAAATTGACATATAATTCACTCAACTAATCACTGTAATATTGTCTCTGGTTCAAAGTTCAATGTCCTATGACCCTCTACCATGAAGCGGTCATAAGGTAATTTAATAAAGGTACTAATTGAAACATTAATAGATTTCAAATCGTCGACGTCACAAATTGAGAGCAGGAACAAAACAGGTACGTAAAATCAATGTCCGGGTAAAGTCTTATAAACGTAAAACACAAATCTCACTAGAGCTCACAATAAAAGGGATAATTGCTCCCCTACATGCTCTCCACTGAAATAGACAAATGAATACAAATCTCGTATTAAGACCTTACACAAAATATCTGTTATAGATATCCTTTTTGTGACGAAAGAAGAAAGGGAAAAATTCACACAATCATATCGGGTTTCTTTTCACAAGTAACCAAAACCACATGTTCCCAAACCAAACTGCAAATTAGCAGAGGAACTAACAGGCCTTGCATCACTAACAATGGAGATAGAGCGAAGCTCCCGATGAAAGAAACTTCCAAAGAAATTTTCGAACAGACAGGCATTTCCGCCTATAGAAAATACAGTACTCACAGTCTTGGCAGGAATCACCTTAAATGCTTGTTCCACTGGCCAATGCGCTTCGTTGTGACGCAGGGTGGCTTCGTAGCTCCCATCGGCATTTACGGTGCATAGCGATAAAGAAACCTCCGCCTCAGATGCTTTACGGCACAGCTTGCTTTCTGCCGTGTTTCGAGTCGCATCAGTCGCACGGGGTTCAAATCACTCCCCGCACTGATTATGAACGCCAGTCGCCTTTACGATGGAACATAATTCGTGGTTTGGGTCCAAGCCGCTCGTTTCCTCTCTACCAAGTCCAACCCCGCACTCTCGTTTTTTCCGTCCCGAATTTTGAATTTCCAACGCCGTCGATGATCTCCTTTCCTAATGGAGCAGGCGTGTTGATGCGGATGACACCTCGTCTGGAGCTCCTCCCTCCTCCCGGTGTTGTAGAAAAGACGAGGCGGAAATCCAGTACGTGTGTCATCGGAAATCGAGTTGACGTTTGATTTCCGTGACAACTCCTTTAGCTCCGTGCAGTAAACAATTAAATAGAAGAATCGGCAAAGGCATAACTACAAAAAGTGTTCAATGGCCGTGTTTTTCTTCAAGCATTCGGAAGAAGAGTGGGAATTGCAACAACACCAAGAACACATCTAAAGTAAGATTACATTAGTAAGAAATTATTTAGACTAGCAATGGCATCCTTAGAGAGGTCCATCCATTGTGAGTCTTTAAAAAAAAAATTTTCGAATTTATTTTTTAAGATTGTTTAATGTATTAATTCTGATCGTTTTCATGGGTTTATTTTTAGGAAAATGCAAAATTTAATTTCATAAACTTATATTTTGAATATATTCTGTGGGAATGTGTATATTTTGGAAAATGAGATGCTGATAATGCGTTGATTGAAATTTCGTTTCCAAGAATTATTAACAATGAGCATAAAATGATGATGCAATGACAGAACACTGAGAAGGCAGCATCTATTGATGAGAAAAAGAAGTCACGCTTGACCACCTTGAGCTCCCGATGAAACGTCCTGATGACTGGCAAAAATTCTTGTGTCTGGAAAGGAAAGAGAAAGATCGAGTATTGGTCAGAGAAACACGGAAATAAAACAGAAAAAACTATACGTGTATTTGAAACATCTGAACAACGGGAGTTTCGAATAAAGCAAGAGGATATAAGAGTTTCTATGTCAAGGGCCCTGAAAACTTTAGTCTATAGTATCCGGTGATGCTCCGCAGTGGTGAGATTAAGTCAAGAAGAATTTAGACAAAGTCTTTGCATGTCACCTAAAATGTCTGTTAATCGTATTTTTCATAGAATGGATAGTCTCTTCGCTTTGTGTTGTATTGATTGAATTATTATTTAACCAATTGTGTTATAATTTAATTTTTTAGATTTTTCTGTTTACCTACGAGTGTAATTATCCCGGACAATGCCGGGTACCTCTGCCAATCTTCTATATATAAAAAGAAGGATATTTGTGGGTTTGTTTTTTATATAAATCTACAGTTTTATTCCGATCTTGATGAAATTTTGTATACTTGACCTTCGAAGTATGAGGAAGGTCACTGTCTACCTCATATTTCGAAAAAATAAAAATTATCGATATTCGTGGTTATGGCAAGGCATATTAATGAGTAATATCTCATGACCAACAATGCCAGAAAAAGTTTGTGCACCAATAAGTATCAATAATATATATGCATGATCAACAATGCAAGGCAAAGTGGAATGTATATAAGTTTCAATTTGTAACAATGCATAGAATTCCTGTTATTCAGGCTTTTCTTAGAATTAAGAATTCTTAGTATTTAACAATTTGTTGAAAATTTTTAAAAATGATCAGTAAATGGAAATAATGGAGAGTTAGCAGACTATTGAGAGAGAGTGGAAAGACAACAGAGGAAGCACTCCTTTAGCTCCGTGCTGTATTGAGCAAATGGTAAGCAAGTGAATAGGAGAATCAGCGACTGCTAGACTACACAAAGTGATGAATGGCCAAGATATCCAGAGAAGAGTGGAATTGCAACAACATCAAGTGTACATCAAGATAAGATTACGAGAGTAAGAAATTATTTAGACTAGCAGTGAAATCTTTGGAGTGGTCCATCCATTGTGCGCCTTTAAAAAATTTTTTTCAAATTTTCGTTAAGAATTTTTACTGTATTAATTCTTAGCGTTTTCATCTATTTATTTCAAAGATATCGCAAAATTTACTCAAAAGAAAAAGTCTGAGCCACGCCAGGGTTATCACCTAGCTTATTGGGTAGCACATCAGATCCAAACATTTCCTAAAATTGCATTTTGACTTTATTATGTGGGAATGTGTATATTTCGAATAGAGCAAGATGGTATAAGAGCTTCTACTTAAAGGGGAAGAAAAATTTCCGTCTGAAGTATCCGGTGATGCTCCGCAGTGGTGAGGCAAGTCAAGAAGAGTTTAGATTAAGTCCCGGTATATCACCTAGAATTACTGTTTTTTATATTTTTTGTAGAATGGATAGTCCTTTTGCTCTGTGTTGTATTGATTGAGTTATTATTTCACCAATTACGAGTGATAATTTAATTTTTTGAGATTGTTCTCTTTACCTACAAGTTTAATTATCCCGGGCAATGCCGAGTACCTCTGCTAGTTATATATATAGAAGATTCATTCTTCCCTTTGCTACGGTGTCATGTTATGGGTATCCTCTAATTCTTTTAATCTCAAACGGATCTTTAGACTTCAAAAATGGTTCTTTCGTTCTTTTCTTGTTATTCCTAAAACTCTTTACGTATTTTCTAATTTCTCTTCAATGCGTATTCTAATCATATACAGTATTAGATTTATGTTAGGCAATCATGTACGTGTATCTACAAGCTTTTAAATTTTTTATTACTGGTGTCGACCCCTTTAACTATTTTTCAAAATGACGAAAGGGATGCACATTTTACTAGAACTGCAAACGAAATATGCCTACCGTATGCGAGGCCAGACTATCGGCTTTTTTTATATTACATACATTGGGGTCAAAAGCTGGGCGTAATTACAAATGAAAATTAGCTCTGCGCCCACATATTCTATACTTTGTAAGCTATTGAATACTTACTGCTATACTCATAAGCACTGTAATCCCTGGGTATACGACACACAAATTTGTTATATATTTTTTGATGTTTTTTGCCTATTCTTATATTGTTGCCCTTAATATTAGATTTAAGGGTCAATTTGCTATTGCCCATGGTCAGGGCATATCATAAACCTAGATATTAGTTTAGCTATTATTGGGTGAATCAATAGATTTACTCAGTAATTTCAGACAGCTCATTTTGCTATTTTATGAAGCATAATCTTTTCTTGTCCGGCCCTTTCAGATGGTGCTGTTACTCCTATTTATTTGTTTATTGCTTTTGCTTATCATGTTTGTTTGATTTAGAAGTATATTAACATGTATTTATAAATTTACGTAGATGTGTTGTATACATGTTTGTTTAGTATTTATAGTTGAATAGTATTAGAGTTGTATAAACTATAAATATTAGGGCATTTTCTTGCTCCTGCTGACCTATCTTAACTTTATTTTAAACTAACCCTATATTTAATATTTGCAATGTTTATTAACCCTATTTTATTTGTGTTTTGTATCTTGTTTTTGAGCCCGCATTGATCCAACTTGTTGGTTCTTTGTACCATACTGATCTTTGTTGTGCTCTGTTGTAACTATTATTAACCTCCTTTAAATAAATAAATTAATCTTCTATATATATAAAGAAGGATGTTTGTGGGTCTGTGGGTCTGTGGTTCTGTGTGTATGTTTTTTATACAAATCTACAGTTTTATTCCGATCTTGATAAAATTTCGCATACATGACCTTCAAAGCATGAGGAAGGTCACTGTCTACCTCAGATTTCGGAAAAATAATAAATATCGATAAAAAATCGATATTCATGGTTATGGCAAGGCATATTAATGAGAAATATCTCATGACCAACAATGCAAGGCAAAGTTTGTACAACAATAGGTATCAACAATGGTATCAACACGCAATTCACAAACGCTCTGCATGGACCAACAATCAATATCTCATGACTAACAATGAAAGGAAAAGTTTGTGCAAGTGTAATTATCCCGGGCAACGCCGGGTACCTCTTCTAGTATATATATATATAATTTCTTCAAAACATGTTTAAAAAAATTAATTGAAATTGGAATTTGAACCCGGGAACTTTAGCATTGTAACCCATCTACTTAACCACATAACCACGTGTTCGAATTTGTAAATAAACATCAATAGCCTACATAAGGAAATTTAACCCTAGAATGCTAACCATACGTCTTGGAGACGTAGTTAAAATTTTAAACATCAGCTGCTGCGCTTGACCTTGAAAGAGCGCCCTGTAAATCCAGGTATGCTTCATCAAACATGTATTCTTTCGAATAATGGAGTTTCAGTTGTCCAGCTTGCATATCAACAGCGTGTATTGCGTATTTTCGTAAACATAGTGCGTCTGTTAGACGTAGAGTTAGTATTCAACGTAAATTTTTGTACGTCTCTTGGACGTAGAGTTAGTATTCATTGCATCTTATTGTACGTCTAATGGACGTAGAGTTAGTATTCCACACATATTTTTGTACATCTCTTGGACGTGTTGTTATGAATGATGGTGCTTATTTATATCCTCTGAGGCGTATTAGTTATTATTAATTACAAGTGCTTATATTAATACAAAATTCTATTGTTATGGATTCAGTAGAAGAAAAAGAAATTAAAAAAATTATTGGTCTTCAGGAATTGATGGAATTTAGACAAACAACATTAGAAATAATGGTAAAGGTTTTGTTAACTCATTTATATAATGTAATATTGAAGACAAATGATTGGCCAAAACAGATAAAAATGTCAAAGATTAGGCCAATCTATAAGAAAGGTAAAAAACAGATTTAAATAATAATCGACCAATATCATACTTTCTATTATTACAAAATATTTTTAAACATTGGATTAAAAAAAAAACTTGAGGAATTTTGGGAAAAGAACAATACTTTTATTAAAGAAATATATGGTTATAGAAAAAAGAAGTCAACCCGAAATTTGAAATGACAAAAAAATTAAATAAATGCTTTCATCATGGTCTTAATTCAGCATTTATTTTTTTGATTTAAATAAAGCTTGGGATTTGGTTAATCGTGATATTTTGTTTTTAAAATTAAAACAATAAGGTTCAACAATATGGTATGTTGAAAGGAATGCATACGAATAGAATGTAAAAACTAAAGATAAATAATCTTGAAAGTTCAGTTTCTCTGATCACAAATGGTATTCCTCAAAGGTCAATATTAAGTTCAATTTTTTTCCAAATTCTAGAAATATCTCTTTTCGTTTGTATTTTAAAACATTTTAGACAATATAATTCGTTTTAATACATATATTTTTTTCGAATATTCTTATATCGATTGTTTTTATAATATTCTTATTTTACAGAGTTGTTAAAAAGTTAATGAACAATTTTTATAATAAATGTTCTAAAGTACTTATTCTATAATAAATAAATACACAAAACTCATTATTTCAATCAATACAACTATACAACTAATCATAACTGCATTTCAATGTGATGTACGTCTGGGAGACGTATAGTTAGTAACAAGGTTATGCTGCTCATTGTTGGTATTCTAGGGTTAAATAATTATATGTCATAAACTAATGCCCATTAGCATATAATAGTGGGAGGTGTGCGTAACAACATATTTATTTTTCAGTTAAATCCAAGCTTAACAGACCTGGTCCTCCCCTTGTTAGACGAAACGTTTAAGCAACTCCTTGCGAAGGTGTATTGGTGCTCTGAGAGAGAGGTTAGGTTAAGATATGATAGAGCCAGGCTAGGCCATCTGAATTTTTCGAAGAGGTAGCTAAAAATACGATACTTAATTTCATCAGCATGTAGATTCATTTCAAGATTAGTTCAGAAAACAATGTATTACCTCTCCAGCATTGAAAAAATGTAAAATTAGTATTTTATTTCAACATATCAGCAAATCTCTCTCTCTCAGAGAAAAACAAAAAAAAATCCACTCTATCTAGCAAAGGCAAACAGTGAGCCACACAAAATTTAAAATAAGTCAAAATTCAAGCAAGTGGCACGCTCTGAAAATAAGGCAAAACGAATTTAAAAGACTTGTTGTTGAGCCGGGTGTGTAAGTGTGGATCTTCGTTTGGAATGAATTAACGCTTAGGTAGATAAAATAAATTAAATGCTTCATTGATGACAGTCAAACGAGACGTTAACACATCCCATATTTAACAATGGTAAATTAAGTTTGATTATACATAGTCAAATAGGAATAAAATTTAATCACAGAACAACTGGCTTGGTGCGTTAAGTCTGTCTCACTGTATGAAAAAAGCTGCAAGGCAGTATGGGAAAGCCACGTTACCAGTTGTCATCTCATTCAGATAAATGCGCAGCCAATAAAACAGACACTGTAACCATAGAGGCTAAAATAAAACTGAAACAGGGTTTCATGATTTTGAGCACTATGCGTTTGCAGCCGGAGACTATTTTACAGGGGAGAAGTGAATTAGTAGTGAGGTACTTTCCCACACTGCCTTGCAGCTATTTTTCATATAGTTAGACAGAGTGAATCACAACTTTTTGATAATATATATATGGAATAATTTTAAAAGATAAA
This sequence comes from Rhysida immarginata, assembly GCA_023313115.1. Lineage (NCBI taxonomy): Eukaryota > Metazoa > Arthropoda > Chilopoda > Scolopendromorpha > Scolopendridae > Rhysida > Rhysida immarginata. The sequence continues at coordinate 2,535,301 of JAHWFO010026326.1, read as the reverse complement.
GTAACGTGAAATTACGTATACAGGTGTATAAAATATATTCAGAGGTGTATAAAATCTATGCAACTGCGACATTATGCGATATTAAGTGGACTCGGCACCATAAAACCAGGACTGCGGGCGAAAGAAATCGAACATGGAGATGTGATAAGGGTGTACCATCCTATTGAATAGGCTTCAAGACTAGGCCTATGATGGTGAAGCTGAGGAACAGATATCGGGCATAAGCTCGACATGCACAGTACGTGCGACCTTGTCTACAATCTTGCAATTGGAATTTGCAAAGAAAATAAACTTAAGGCTGGAGGGATTGTAACAATGGCAATGTAAGCAAGCACCATGGCTGCACAGGAGCTGACGGATGGGCAGAAGCACAGGGAATGAGTAGTAACCTAGAAGTAATAGAAAAATATTTTTAATTATAATCTTAACAACAATTACACAATATAACTTCCTGCGAACGAGGTATTAGTCACGAGAAATCGCCACATGGGCAGGTGCCAGCATCACTCTAGTCATAAAATCAAAATTTTATCATGTGTAATTATCCGATTTTTGAAATTTCAATTTTCAGTATTTAAAAAAATATTTTCATTAGGTTATACCAACCTAATTATCTTAAACCATTACTTAGAATTTTCATTATTCAAAATATTTTTTAACAGCGGCTTATAGTATAAAGGCAAATAGCGATTTGATAAATTAGAGATAAATAGCATACTGTTTATCCCTTATTGGATATATTTGCCCACTATTTTGGGAAGTGACCAAACCTAATAACTTGACGTTCAACTTAAATGTCATCATATTAACAACACTTTAGCTCTGAACTTTGTCAATGGATGACACTGCCTTAACTTTTAAACGTGCTTTAGCTCGTGCCTGCCGAACTTCATCTTAGCGTTATTGTTTGACGCGCCAGACACATTTAATCTAGGCCCTAAGAGGTTACCTGTCAATAACTTTTCGATTGAAAAATGGAAGGAAAAATTCTGCGACCTGGATTCAAACCAGGAACCTCGACTATCATGTCCGACGCCTCTACCAATTACCTGTCGTATCTTCTATATATATAAAGAAGGATGTTTGTCTGTGGGTGGGTCTGTGGGTCTGTGGGTGGGTCTGTGTGTACGTTTTTTATACAAATCTACAGTTTTATTCCGATCT
>JAHWFO010026326.1:2523237-2534127 GCA_023313115.1 Rhysida immarginata | reverse complement strand
AAATATCGCATGACCAACAATGCAAGACAAAGTTTTTGCAACAATGGTATCAACACGCAATTCACAAACACTCTGCACGGACCAACAATATATATCTCATGACCAACAATACAAATAAAAGTTTGTGCAACAATAGGTATCAACAATGGTTTCAACACGCAATTCACCAATAACAATGAGCTCAAAATGATGATGCAATGATAAAGCAATCCTTTCCAAGAATTATAACAATGAACATAAAATGATGATGCAATATGGATAAGTTTCAATTTGTAACAATGCATAGAATTCCTGTTATTCAGGTTTTTCTTAGAAAAGAGAGTTCTTAGTACTTAATAATTTCTTGAAAATCTTTAAAAATGATCAGTAGCTGGAGATAATGAAGAGTTAGCAGACTATTGAGAAAGAGTGGAAAGACGACAGAGAAAGGAAACCTTTAGCTCCGAGCTGTATTGAGCAAATGGGAAGCAAGTAAATAGAAGAATTGGCGACCGCTAGACTACCCAAAGTGATGAAAGGCCAAATTTTGCTTCAACACAACGAGAGAAGAGTGGAAATTGCAACAACATCAAGTGTACATCTGAAGTAAGATTACCTGAGTAAGAAATTATTGGAGCGGTCCATCCATTGTGAGCCTTTAAAAAGATTTTTTTCGAATTTTCATTAAGAATTTTTACTGTATTAATTCTAAGCATTTTCATGAGTTTATTTTTAAGATATTGCAAAATTTAATTTAATTTTTTGAGATTGTTCTGTTTACATCCAAGTGTAATTATCCCGGGCAACGCCGGGTACCTCTGCTAGTTATTAATAATGTTAAACTTCTGTGTTTTACGGGTTTAGATTTGTTTGCTTTGCGATTTGCTGTTGTTGTTTTCTTTCCTATTGATATTAATACGTTTTGGCTATCCTTACGGACTTCGATTTGCTTTGCATTTCGGATTTTATTTTTTGAAAGTAAGTAAACATTGACCTAAAGAGGGTGTTTTTCTTTTTCTCACGTCAAATGAGATACATGTGTCTCCCTTCAGCCCTCTAAGAAATGTCCAGACGATTGACAAAAGTTTCTGTGTTTGTTGATGTGTGTGGAAAGGAATGAGAAACAGAAAGAAAGAGTTTTTGTGAGGAAACTATGTAACTAAAAAAAAAAAAGTTACAAAGGCATCGGAACATCTGAACAACGGGAACTTCCTCTAGAGCAGAAGGGTAAAAGAGCTTTTATGTCAATGGCAAGGCAAACCACGAAGAAAAGATGAGATAATATCTGATTTACAGATTCGACTATTGTGTTACGCGTCGCACGACCTTAATGCTAACAAAAGTAAATGACGCGTAATAAGCAAACAATTAAAAATCTTCTGTCTTTTTAACAACAGAATACCAATTATCTACTTCAATTCTACGTGTGGGAGATTCGAAAAATAGATAGATAATTGTTGCATGCGTTAAATAAAATTTATTAAATAGTGTGATTAACGATTCCTAATGAACTGGGTAATAGCGCCGACGAAGCGAAAATTTCATACTCTCTCTGAAGTCGTAGAAGCTTATTAGAATCCAATGGAGTATGCAGGTCGACAACATTGATTGCTATGCTATGTTCGTGGTCCAACATATCGGAAGAACTTCCTAGAGTTGATGGTGTATTCCAACGTTCATATGTTCTAATTTAACATCCAAAGTCACCTGACCAGGGTATTATGTTTTTAAAAAGTGTGTAATGAACATTGACAAGGCATAAGATGGGTGGTTACATGTATTTTTATGCTTATTTTATTACTATTTTCTTATTATTATTTACTACTATTAAATGAAAGTTTGCCCACTTACATGGTCACTGGGGTTTTTTCCATACGGTCACAAATAATAATAATAATAATAAAAAATTTTAATAGTAATAATTTAATATTTTCAGCTCAAGTGCGTTCTCACGAGTTCTCGTGTTCGTTTCACTGTTCAGTAGTGCCAGTTGATTCGTAAAGTGTTCACTCTCGATGAGCTGTGCAAGTCCTCTTGCCGTCTGTTGCACATGAAAATACATTCTGTCCTCATCATATCTGAATATGGATTTTAGCCAGTCTGCCTCAGTCAGTGGGTTTATGAACTCTTCCGTGTTAATCACTCTTATGTTTAAACACTCATTCAAGAATACGCAATGTTGTTGACCGTACGAGATGAAACGAGATGATACATTCGCCAAATGTTTTATTATTCCAGGGATCTCTGCGTAGAGTAACACACTGGTAAATATAGGTTTACGTGGGAGTGTGTATACTGTTGTTTTCATGTGAGCCCAATCAGTTGATGAAATGACGACATAATGAGGTCTTGGTAGTAGAAATTTATCACAGCCTTCCACTCATCTGCCTTTTACATTCAGCTCTGGATGGTGTTTGGATTGTAGCATGTCTAGAGGATATATGAAGCAGAGGGCGAGGTCAAATATTATTACCCATCCTGTCTCTATTCTAAAACCATTTCCGATCACGACAATGGCCTGTACTTTTTTTGAATTTGTAAGAAAAAATTACTCGTATTAATACAGTTTTTACTTCAGTTACTCATTTTAAAAAATAATAATAATAATAAACACATTAATAAGTTTTTTGTTTACATGTAAATGTTTGAATATGTACTGTGGTCAGCAGCATTCATTTATATATCTATTTTTGTTCTTTAGTTCCTTTTCACTGACTTCACACTGTGGGGAAACTCAAAAAACGCATGATTTTGGTCGTTTTATCTAGATGGGGTAAATACATGTCATGAGATTTCTTTTTTGTCTGCATCACACAAAATAGGTTTGATGAGGGATAGGTTTACATACACTGACCTCCCATGTTCTAGAAATAATTTTACTTATCAATTTTAAAAGCTACCATATGTTGACCTTGATACAAACACAGGGCAGTGATTAATTTTTGCAGATGATATATGCGATTCACCAACATGCAATTCAAGTTGGTTTTATTTTTTTCAGGTTGGTGGTCATATATTTTTGATGATTCCTTTTTCCCTCACCTTTTTTCTGACACTCTTTAATTTTTTCAAAAATTTCTTCATTGACATTATATTTTTTATTTTACTTGTGGCTGTTTTCATTAAAAAAACACGTTTATCTTCTGTTTTACCATTTTTTTCCATTGGAAATTGACCCCTTTTTTCCAATGTCCAGACATCTGGTTGGATTCAAGGTCATATGGTGCATTCAATCCTCCTACTTCGCAGATTGAGAGAGAGAGAGAGAGAGAGAGAGAGAGAGAGAGAGAGACAGACACGAATTGAGGAGGAAGGGGAGGAGGTTGCTTTTGATGTGTAGTTGATTTTGAAATATTTTTTTTCTTTTATTTCTTCCAGTTTGTTAGTTTTTAATTATTTTAATTTTAAAAATTTTTGTATTACATAATTCCATTGTATTAAGTCAGTGTTGAATTTTGTTTATATTATTGCAATTAATTGTTTTCTTCTGTGATCATCTGATTTAAGGTGTTTTTCAAGCGATAGAGCAATACAGGGTTATTGATTAATAATGATCAATACGATGAAATATTTATTTGACGAATTTTTAACACTTGATATAAATGTTTTTAATTTAAAAAACATTTGTTCAACTCACATTTGGTGATTTAAAATTGATAATTTAATGTTTTTCATATGCATTTGTTTTAAGTTAATTAAAAACTCGTGAAGTTTTAATTATTCACAAATTACCATGTTCGACAGCATATTTTTGAATCTGTCACTTTACTTTTATGTAATGCATATGTTGGCAGTATTTTTTTTACAGGCTAACCATCAATTTCTCAAAAAATTATTTTTGAGTTTATTATGGTGTGCAACACATGATGTAATGTATGATTTGCCTTACATATTAGTTTTCTAAATTTTCTGATTTTACTTTATTTTCTAATGTACAATATCAGTTTGCCTAAATTTGTCGCGGTAATTTGACCTCTGTCTCTTTCTCTTTCTCTCTATATTCCTGCCACAGGTCTCTCGACCACGAACATTTCACGTACACGACTCGAGTGTACCTTTTGAACGGCTCTGTAAGGTACCTTTGGACCTTTGGATCTTTTCGTCAGGTTATCCCAGACCTGTCTAATTACTTCATCTTTACTAGAGGATCTGTTTTTCGGGAAATTGCTCAATGTAGAGCTGAAGCACAGTATAAACTGGACGCTGTTTTAAACGATTTAAAGGATTCCAACGTCCTTGCATACATATAAGTGAAACTATATGAGAAAGCACTCACTTTCGATAAATATGTTAATGTTAGTTTCCTTGGGTACATAGAGCCTATCGTCACTTTCTTTCCTTTCTCTTTTCATTCCAATTTCCAATTTCAAAAGACTGTGACAGGGCAACGTCATCGTGGGTTTCAAAACACACATTGTCAGGTTTACACGAGATGGGTGAACTCGAGCGTTTTTCACAGCAGATTAAAGAAGCCTTAACGACAGGTGATGTACCTAACTCTGCCACCGTGTTCGTGAAAGCTTATAATCTCACTAAACCTGTGCAGAAGGTTATTGTGATTCTTCGGTCACTCGCTGTCTTTCCTCGTAATTTTCGTGTAAAACCACATCTAATTTGCGACCCTGAAGACGATTCTGGTTATAAACTCATGGCTCTTATGACATTGCATTTTTCTCAGTTTTTTAAACGTAATACCAGGTTATTTGCTTGCTTTAAGATTAATTGAAAATACTTAACACATCGATGGTATTCAGTAAATAAAAATTACTGTATTTTGTATCAACCACTCAAACCCAATATTTTAAGTGTAATCTCTTCTTGTAACACTTTTGCTTCTTTTTTTTTCTACTCGTTCCTCTTCTTCTTTTCAATTTTAGTTTGTTGAAATCACATCTTACCTGATGTCTACCAAACTGAGTATTTCAGTGCTCCAACATCAAACAGAAAGACTCACTTACCTTTCCATATCATGTCAAAAGAAAAAAGCTCGCACAATTTGTCTGGCATATTACTGCCTCAGACAAATGGATTTTTTACAAAGAATCCCCTGTATTTGCGAGACGGAGATAGTGAGTTTTTTAGACAACGACATTTGCACTATACATGCCAAAGAATTTACTGTGACACCCTTTATGAAATTAATGTAATTGTATTTTTCACAAGGTGGCCATCAGGGTGTTCTTTTACAAAAACAGAGGCAGACGTTTTGAACGCTCGCTTTCACTCACTCTACCTGAGGTTCATGTGATCACAGGGGCAGTGAAATTGTTTTTATGGCATAGTGCTAACTTTTGCAAACCATAAATTGAACGCTTTAAAGTAAAAAAAAAATACATTTTTTATTTTGTATAAAAAATACAGTATTTGATATCAACAGCTCAAAATTGTTTTTTTGAATAAATATTCTGTTTATTAATTTGAATTTTAATTAGTTCATTTTAATATTTTTGGATTTTTTTTACTTCACTTTTTGGTTGTTTGCTTAACATTTGGGTTGGGTGAATTATTTTTTTAAAAAAAATATTGATTTGTTGTTTTAATTTTAACTTAATTTTGGCAAACTCTTATTACTGAATTTTTCACCAATTTTTAACATTTGTTTGACTTGGGTTAAAGAAATATATTACAGTTTTTAAAATTTTTATTGTAATTTGTGTGGTGGTTTTTACTCTCTAACTTTAAAAAAATATTTGTGTGGTTTAGTAATTTTTTATAATTTAAGGTTTGGGGTTGATAAACGTATTTTTTTTACTCTTTTGATTAATCTTTCGTAATACTCCTTTTTTACTTTTAAAAGTTTGCTTATTCAATCTGACTTTTTTTATTTATGTAAATTACCGATCAAAATATTTGAGTGAAAATTGGTTAATACTCTTAGATAATTAAGCTAGGATTTTTGTGTGGGTTAAAAATCTCTGTCACACTATTTTGCATTTTTACACTCTCTTGTATCTGAGGGTAGATTAATCAATGGTTAATTTACATACAAAAGAGGTATTAGACTTCTCTGATGAAATTGAACACCCCGTGCTGACTCAATCACAGCCACTTGATTTTTATGTGCTTTGCGGTCTACCGTCCCTACCACAAAGTCAGGCCCTAGACCTCTGAGTGGCAATTCCATCTCAAAGCTCGCCAATAAATCTTTGTTTGCGGGATTTACCACGCACTGACATCGCAGTCACAGGCACCACAGCCACAACACTATCAGCTGCAACCACAACTGGCCTCAGTTACAAGCCATTCAAACAATCAGTGTCCTTGGTAGGTGTTACGAAACCACCCAGCACCTCACCCATCACCTGTCCAAGCATCTGCACCTCCTCCTGACCCGATTTCCTCATCTCAATCCTCCAGAAACAGGTCGGCCAGCCATCGACCTGCTTCGCCTCAGCCATAAATCCGTCGAGTTTACCGCTCGAGGCTTTTACTGAAACGACAGCGTGGATGGGGCATGCAGGGTGCCAAATCCCCTCTCCTCCTCCTCAACCTTCAGCCAACCTTTTGAACTCCACTGCCGCACCTGCCCCATCCCTCAACCTGTCTAACTCACTCTTCACCCCTCATCCTTCATCACCATTAACCGTCCCCTCATCCCCTACACTTGTTGACTCCTCCTTACCTTCCACCCTCACTCAAACACAGCTCCTACCACCCCTGACCCCCTCACCTCAGTCACTGACCCTTCCAACTCCAGCTCTACTTCAAATCATCTACCATCGGACCCAAGCTCATTATACTTACTACGTGCGCGAGGCAACTGCCAATCTCGAATATATAAGGTCCAAACGAAGACTTATGAGTCGGCATTCCGGAATTTGAACCGGATGCCATTGCCTGCTGTGCAGCAAACACTCGAATCGATTTTCAAACGAGTGGTTGATGTTATTTTGAGAGCACAGAAAGACTATTACGACCATGATTATGTATCAATACACCGTCTTTGCTAAATCCTGCTAATTTATGCTTTGGTAAAATTAGCGCATTTAGTGGTAAGATGGTGACGGATGCACTAGCTGGCTTAGGGCAATCACACAATGGGGTGATGGTGGATGAGGAATTGGAGATCAGCATGGTGCTCCTCCAAAAACCCATTCCTGCCCAAGATGGTAACTTTTGCTGAAAAGTCGTATTTGCCAAAGGGCACGTTGCGATGAAGGGCTCAATGGTACAAATCAAAAACTCTGATGCCCTGTGCCTACCAAGAGCATGGGTTGTGGCCATGGCTGATGCCGATATGCTTGCAACCGAAGAGTCAGGTGAATCTGATCAGATTAAGGGTCACGCAGCAATGTACAACTTACTATGAAAGAGGGCCAAGTGGTGGAGCGATTGTGTGCCGAGGCCGGGGTCAACCCAGATAATGCAGGGTCATACGAAAGTTTAGAAAAATTTCAATCACACCTTGTTAAAAATACGAAATCATTGTGTACACCTGTGCCTTTGAGAGCATTCCATACAGAATCTCCCCGACAATAACTTGGTTGCCCCTTCTGAAATGAAGTAAACTGTTTTCAGGGAGCTCGAGCGTTGGTACAGCGATGACAAGTTGCGTGCCGATCCTATGTGGGACATGACTGTGAAATTGCAAGGGTGATGCATCTCTTACATGGTGTTGCTTCGCGAGGGTTGCCTGAAGTTTGCGAAATCATGTGCTCGTTCACAGGGTAGAACCCGTTTCAAACCAGCATCACCATTGCTGGATTCTCGAACAAAGTTCTATGCGAAAAATACCTCCGACCTGAACGAGACGGGCATCATTCCACCTGGTGGCTACGTAAACCGCATCCAACAGAGTCGCAAAGCACTCCAATGGCTCGCCTGGGAGCAGACGAATAGCCTGAAAACCCGAATTTACTCGGTTCTGAAAACAGTGGAAAAACAATTCGGTCCGTATTTCGTAGATAGATCGTGTATGAATTTCTAGGGTGCTACGACCACTCTTGCCCAAAATGCAATCTTGCAAACGCATTGTGCTCGGACAATCATCTAACGAACACTGAAAATTATCAGCGCACATAAGAATGTCTGGATAACTTGAAACATGTACTGCCAGGCCATTCCCCTAACGTTATCTGGGAACATGAATTTGATGCCTGCGTGAAACGCGAGAAAGTTTTAGCTCGGTTCTGTAAAGATTTACAGATCGAGCAAAATCCCCACATCCACCACATGATGCATTTTACGGAGCGGGAGAACCGAGAATTTCTTGGTGGGGGTCTGCGAGGCAATGGATACAGAAAACTTATCCTATCTGGATTTCACCCCTCCTTTTCCGTGGGTGAATAAAATCCGCTCGTATCCTCAGCATCAACCCCCGAAATCATTGCCAGTGGTGATTTCGCCCTCTCTCCGGGTGCATAATTTGGGCTGAATAGGGCAACGGTAGTACCACCCAAAAATCTTTTCATGCCTTTGCTCTCATACTGTTGCTCTCGGCCAGTTGTTTTTCCGACTCTGTCGGACGTGCACCACCGAACAGTCGATCGCTATTTGCCGTCATACCGACGACGAGCGATTGTTGACGACTGTTTGGCACATGCCAGAATTTTATATAGCTCTTAAAGAGGGATACCAAATCAAAGAGCTGTACGCGGTCTGGCAGTACCCCCGCAGATTCATATATGAACCCAAGACAGGGCAAGCTCACTTTCTTCAAAATACGTGAACACGTTCATTGGGGGTAAGATCCAGGCCTCAGGTTTGCCTGCTTATGCCCGAACATTGAGCGAGTGGTCAGCGTTTATCCTCACGTATCAGCAAAAAACCAGGATTAAGGTCAATATGTAAATTGTCTTTAAATAATCCTTGGAGATATCCTGGGACGCGGGTTGATAATAAAACACCCACGAAGTTTGTCGATAACTACAACGAATACTATCGGCTCCTCAAAACTCCATCGATCGAGGTGACAGACATCGACATAGTGTCGGATGAGCTCCTCCTGGTGTCATATAAGACCAGACATCCGAGGATTGATGAGAAGCGAACTCTGTGATCACCTCGTTTGTAGTGACATACGGGTGACTCGCCTTACATGAGGCGATAAAACCACGCAGTCGTCGGCTTAATTATGTGGATACCGACTCGCTCATTTTCTTGGAGCCAAGAAATCGGGATTTGCTCCCCAGAGGTCATAATCTCGGACAATTCACAGACGAAATCGTCGATAAGTATAGCCCCGACATACACATAGAAAAACAATTTACCTTTTACTTTATGGAGTAAGCTGCCCTTTGTACTGCCCACAAGTGTATCCTGTCATGCTATCACTTCAAAAATAACCTGAAGCAGTATATAATTAACGAGTAGTTGTCTTGGTTTGGCTTGTGTAATTCTTTGTATCCCTTGTTCACCGTTAGACCTTTGTTTGTCCCTTACTAAATCGGTCGTCTTTTGAATCTTATATATATTGTGCTTTTTATCGTTGTAATGTTACTCTGTGTGAGTGCTTACATTAAATAAATAAATAAATAAATAAATAAATAAATAAATAAAACTAGCGGTGGCTGGGGCAAAAAATTACTGCCTCTTTCTCTCTCATCTGGTGAGAGAGGTGAAATGCAAAGGGTTTACATTAACTCGTAGTGTGATGGAACCTCTTTGGTGTCAGCAAGAAACCAAAGCTTACCATTCCCATTCCACTAAATTTCGTGCGTGATAAAGTGAACGCTACGCTACACAACAAACCCACTGTAAAAATTTACCAGACGACGAACGAAAAACCTTTTGCTAGGGATGGAGAATTATACATAAATTACCCTTATGGCTACACAACAGCTGAGTATTTGTCATTGTTTACTCAAAATTTGCAATCAGTAATAAAAATTAAATTGGAATTATTATCAAAGTTCACCCAAAATCCATTTAAAGAAAAGTAATTAATTAATTTTTAAAGTAAATAAAAATCATAAGTGTGAAAAAATACAGAGAGTAAAACTGAACAATTCAGCAAATTTATATTTTTTTAAATGTTGGTAAGTAAAATTTACCCCTTAAATTTTAACAACCTGATGTAAAAAATTAAAAACCGTTTGCATTTTTAACCCAGTAATTAAGTATTATATTTATAAATATTTATGTATTAAGTTTTTTAACAACATATTTCATGAAATTTTTTAAAAGATTATTATTTTAATTAACATATCAAACTATATCCAATTTCTTTTGTAAATTATTATCAATAACATTATTAAATATATCCCTGTAAATTAAAATTTAACATTTAAAAAATTTCAATATAATGAAAATTAACAAACTGTAGTCAAACTCTCGAATAAAAACTCGTGAAATTGTAATAAGAACTTTAAGTGTGATGACTATTTTACTTGAAATGAACACAAATTAAAACGCAAAAATTAAAAATGAAAAAAAGATTTAATTTAACAGAAAAAATTACAAATCAAGGAGAATTTAAATGCATAAAATTTACAAGTAAAAACTCTGCTCCAACAGACACATTTGTCTCACTAAATTTTCTGTATGACATTCGAATCTGGCAGTGCACCAAGGTGGAATCCTAGCTCTACACAGTCTGGCAGTGCACGTGTGCAGTGGTCAGCATAGTCTAATGGGCAAAGTTGACTTTTAGTAACTGCGAGCACTGCGTGTATTGCAGAGAAGCATCCCTCAGAGACACCCAAATGAACAACTGATTCATAACAACTGTTTCGTATCCGCCCTGCAGTGAAGCATCACTTAAAGACGCCACTGTGGACCCATAATTTCGCAGCATTTTACTCTGAAGTTATTAATTACTATTAGAAATTAATAAAGTTTATTTTAATTCGTAAATATTTAACAATGATTAGTTAATTTTACTGAAACGCTTAGTATAAGAATTTACAAAATTATTACTAATTAATAACTGATTTAAACATTTGATATATTAAAAAAAATTACTAAATTGCA
>JAHWFO010026326.1:2473741-2520108 GCA_023313115.1 Rhysida immarginata | reverse complement strand
TGCAATTTAGTAATTTTTTTTAATATATCAAATGTTTAAATCAGTTATTAATTAGTAATAATTTTGTAAATTCTTATACTAAGCGTTTCAGTAAAATTAACTAATCATTGTTAAATATTTACGAATTAAAATAAACTTTATTAATTTCTAATAGTAATTAATAACTTTAGAGTAAAATGCTGCGAAATTATGGGTCAACAGTGGCATCTTTAAGTGATGCTTCACTGCAGGGCGAATACGAAACAGTTGCTATGAATGAGTTGTTCATTTGGGTGTCTCTGAGGGATGCTTCTCTGCAATACACGCAGTGCTCGCAGTTACTAAAAGTCAACTTTGCCGTCTAATGCACATTCATAGACATATCCCTGAAACAGAAGCATCGTGGCATTCAAAACATGAACTCAGCTGGGAGTCATTGTTGTTGACCGGCTGGTTGTAATTTCAATACGGTAGTACAGACCAATGCTTTCACAATGATCGCACTGGACGACGACATGAACGTTAGGCAGTCATTCAAAATACTGGCGACTTAGAGAAAAAAGGAGGAAATTTGAAAAAACAGAGTAACAAACACTGAGGCCGGCTCGAAGGCCGAGAGGGTTAAGGCACAGGTCTATCCGCTCTTGACACCAGCGAGTCGCGGGTTCGAATCCCGCCCAGGGCATGGATGTTTGTGCTTGTCTCGTTCATAATCGTTCTTTCATCGTCATTAGGGGATAGTACAATAGACCTGAGGTCGCAGTGCTTGGTTCTTTGACAACCCCCCCTTTAAAATTCATTAAGCATTAACAAACACTGAGAGAGAGAGAGGTCTGGTGAGGTTTACCCAGTGATAATGGATTGAAATGTAATAAGATAAATTCAGTGGTGATTTATTTGTTCATGGATTTTAATTACAAATAGGTGTTAACTATTATTGGCGTCGGTTTGGAAACCAAACTGGCGCCCAAAAGGCCATACCTTTCGATGACTTAATGGAAGAAAAGTCACACTTTAGAGACATTTTTTTGCACTCGACATTGACAATTTATGCAGTAAAGGATATAAAGCCAAAAAAATTAAATAATGGTGGATACAAATAATTTACTGATGCCACAAAGATGAATAAAATGTTGTATGACAAAACTCAGCAGCCAATGAGTGAATAGAAACAAAAGACCCACTATTGAGTTAGTATTTATGTTTTAACTTATAATTATTATTATTATTTATTAAGTTTTTATTATTTTTTACACACAACATTGACAAATATTAAGCAGTCAAAAATTTGATGAGTAGACTGAGTAGAATTTTTTGGGCGGATTGAAAACCCAGTCAACAATAACGGAAACTTTAAATTATCGTGATTGCGAAAAACAAACTGACAGTGATTTCATGAAACCAAAAACTAAACTTTTCTGTAACCACACTGCATATTAAATCGAAAATAATGATAATATCAGGTAAACATTTTGTTGACTTGTAGTTGAATTTGAGTTGGTGAAAAACATCCACAGATAAAATTGATGAAACTTAAATTAGCGCATTGTCATTTTTGTATGAACCGAAAAAGTATCCCTTGACAGTTACTGTAAAACGAAAATCTTGCTCAATTGTAAAAAAAACCAAAAAAAAACATTCATGTAATTAGAACGTGCAAATAAACGATCAGGGAAAATTAAAAAAAAAATTAATGTAAGTTTAATGTACAATGGACAAAAACGTGAAAAACTGATTTAATCACAAAACTGGAATGACTGAGGAGCAAAAAACGCTGACTAAAAAATTTTATCATAAGAAACGGAAATGATAACAATGTTCAGAAAGTGGCGATGACCTTCGACATGCGAGTGACAGAGGCCATGAGGGTCATGAAGCTCAGTGCGGTAAGTTGATAAGAAACAGCTGGATATTTTTCGAGAAGTGTATCAAAAATGGTGGCAACTGAAAAAACAAACTCAGTGTACATGTGAATAAGTAACGATGCCAGCATGTCATCATGGTAAAAGCTGACAGCATGCACTCAAACATTGTGAAATGATCACAAGAAATAAACACTTGAATAAAAAAAATTGAATTATTATTATTATTATTTTTTTATTATTATTATTAAAATGGTTTTTATTATTTTGTGATACCATATACGTAAAATGAACGTCCGAATGGTAAAAAAAAACCCACTAACCAGATTTATTTTTTGCAAATATGTGTGTAACCTGTTATTTTGAAGTAGTAAATAATAATTAAAAAAATAAAAAAAATAAGCATAATAAAAAAATGCATGTATGTAACCACCCATCATATGTCTTATCAATGTTCATTACACACTTCTAAAAACATAATACACCGGTCAGGTGAATTTGCAAATTAATTTAGAACGTATGAACGTAGAGCATAACTTTCGTAAGTAAAAATGAATGAATGAATTAAACTAACTTAAACCTAATGAATGAATAAAGGAACAATGACAAAGGAATAAAAGATATTGGAATAATGCTGAAAAAGTAGAGAAAGACTTAAATTTTTTTTAACTTAAATCACAGGTAAAAAAAAAAGAGTGAAATTACTTAAAGAAAAAAAAATGATGATGAAGACCCAACAATGCCATCACCACAACGGAAGCACAAAAACTATAATACAAAATTAGCAATGATTAAAAAACTATGTAGTAAACGAGTAAACGTAACTTTATTTAAAAACACAGGTAAAAAACAGGGAATCCTTGACAAAGCCGGGAATAAATGGTGAAACTAGTTGGAACTCCTGATGTCCCTCTGTTATACTGTAAGGCCACCACCTGTTTAGTATAAAACAGGTATGAATGGAAAATAAGAATTGGTGAATCTGCGCCACTTTCCCCTTCAGTACCTCCACTCAGGGCTAGTTGACGTCAGGAAGGGGTCGATAGCTGTGGGCTTCACTGCAACCCACATGGGAGGCTGGAAGGTATCTTCTGAGATAAAAAAGGTGCAAGGAATGCTATACTGCAGGAAACACGGAACACCTTTGGGCAAGTGAGGGGTGGTCCAGGGGGCGAGGACAGGTAGGACCGCACCCAAAATTATGAAAAACAATAAATAATCAAAGCAGAAAACACCCCCATCATCAAAAATTATTTATAATCATATTTAATTAAAATATTAATGAGGGGGTGGGCTAGTTAATTAAAAATTACACCTGTGGTTGTGGCCAGGTGTAAAAACAATGGGACACCTCCCCACATTTCTTTCTGGCTGGATATGGACATCTACTGCTAATAGATAAAGGAAGTGCAAAGGATGTCATGATACTAAGATACAGAATTTAGTAAATTTTGAATGTTGGAAAAGCAGTATCAATAAAAGTTTTACCATTTTTATCTGTAAATTAGAATCAGGAAAAAAATTGAATAAAGCACAAAATCAAGATGCTACAGAGATCGAAGTAAAAGAGAGAAGAAGGAATAAGAGAACAAAAACTATTAAAAACATTAAATAATGTTATTTAGTAACTAGAAACTATATAAGTTATAAAGTATAAAAATACCAACAAAATAATATAAATGAAGAAAATTACAAAAATCTACAAAAAAATGAAAAACAAATTTAAATTCGAATTTAACCAACGGATAGCAAAACCATATCAGTCAATTTTCCTACTGCAATATACTGATCAACCACATCAAAGTATAAAAGAAAACAAAAGAAAGGGAAAAGAAATATTAACAAATTAACACTAAGCCAACATTTTTTGTCAGTCAACCTTTTAAATTTAGGTAACGGACAGCAAACTATTCAGTCTTTTTTTCTACTACCATTTACTTATCAACCATAACAAGAGTAAAAAACAAAAATACAGATAAATATACAAAAATAATCATTAAACAATCCAAGAATAAGAAAAATCACAAAGTTCGTATACAAACCAAAGAAAGTTACCAAAATATTCAAGTAAATATTTGGTAAAAAAATACGTATATTTAGACAATATAATACCAAATGGAATTAAGATCACTGATAGCTTCAATCAGAACTTGCTTATATCATCAAAGGAGAGCACCTTGGATATCTTTGAAATATCTTATGAAAGCTTGCCAAGTTTTCTTGTATATCAATGTGATAAAATTTATTATTCAGTGTCTAGGTTATTTGTAAAGAATTTTTGTAATGTTTCACGAGATTATGAATAGCCTTCTATTTATTTTGCTGAGAGCGTGAGGGCACAGGTATTCTCGCTCTCAGGTTCATCAGATAGAGCATGACATTTGTTTGTGGTCATCCTTTCTTACCCCAAGTAATACCCTCCGATCCGCATTTTAGGCAAATTTATGCAATTTATAGCTGATTGTCATTCAAGTTAGCCATATTTTCTGTATGCATGGATATATATGAAAGAGACCTCATTCTGCAGTGGACAGAGAGTGGTTGTAAATGATGATATATACGAGGACTGTCCGAAAAGTATCAAGATTAAGCAAAAAAACTAGAACTCGCAATAGCTTTTTCGTATCTGGATCGTGTGACGGCATTTCTGCTGATGACGTAATGAAATATGCTGCATTTAGTGCTGCGTGCAATTGTTTTAACACGCTAAAGCAGAACGTTATTCCTTTCTCGTCGCGTGGTAAAAATGATAGAAAGCATTGAGTAATGACATTGCATCAAATTTTATTTTAAAGTCGGTAAAACCGCAACGGAAACAGAACAGGCCAACAATGTGGGCTTCTGGAGATCGGATGCTGCATCACGACAAAGCTCCAGCACACATGGCGCACATCTTGCAGCAAATCCTGACAAAACAACACATCGCTTGGGTCAGGCAACCTCCCTACTCATCTGACCCAAACTCCGTTTGATTTCTATGCTATACCAAAGATCGAGAAAGCACTCTAAGGACGGAGATCTGAGAATATGAATGTGACAACACAAAACTCGATGGCGGAGTTCTTGGCTATCCCAAAGGAGGCATTCCGTACTTGTTTCAATCAGTGGCAGCAACACTGGGCTAAATGCGTTGCTGCAGATGGTGCTTATTTTGAAGGTGATTAAACATTAATGCGAGTTCGAATCGCAATTTTATTGTAGCCTTAATCCCGATACTTTCTGGACAGGCCTCGTAAATATAATTTATGCGAAATTTAAGAAGAGACATTATAAAGTTACAGTTAATGGATAATAACTTCCCAAAAAATATGTACTTTTAACAATTACAACGATTGTAACAACAACAGGGAATAACCAACTGGAAAAAGCTGAAGGTAAAGCCCAGTGTTGCCCCCCAATAAGCAGAAGTCCAAAATGGTTTGTTGAAAACGCATATAGAACACAAAGAAAAAGAAAATGAAGGCAACAAAGAACCACGTCAATAACTAAATAAAAAAACAACAACAAGAAAACCACAAAAAACATTGCACAAAACAATGAAACAACGAACAAAGGATAATACAAAAAGAAAGTCAATTCAAAAAAAATAATACATAAAAGACAAAGTAAATGATTATTTATAATAATAAGACAACATAAAGGGAAATCCTATTGGATAAATACAAATATTAAGAATATTAAGAAATAATAGCCCTAAAGTTACGAAAATTTATTGTCAAAAGATATCATAATCAATTTTACTTTTATTAAAAAGGTTCATTAATTTAAATGCTGGATCCAATGCTAAGAGATTTGTTCCCAACTTTTAAAGAAAGACCAAGGTTTGTCTATTCCTATTACCACTCGGAACTCATAAACCAATTAGTTCAAGAGATCTTGGGGAGCAAAATTGCACCCTCATAAACATACTGTCACATGACACGGATAGGCAGTGGAAGTTAATAAAGAGATAGAGACGCAATTTTTCCCGGACACAAAACACTATATTTAAGGAAAATAATCAAAGATTTATTTAATCTTAAATCAGCAAAAGTTAAATAATAAACAAAGTCTAAACTCAAGCTATAACAATATAATAATACGTCACTTGGAATATCAAAAGGAATAACTTGTAATGTAAAAGTGACAAAAAGAATTTTCTGCAAACATAAAATTCTCGATTGAGTTTCACACCTAATTAGTTAATTACACAGCTTAGTTTCTAATACTAGAATTCTTACAAAGAAGACTGACAATATAGAAGATAGCATTTTCATAACAGAAACCGCTCTCCAACCACATTTAAGCATTTAAATATTTTACAAAGATACTATACTTTCATATGTTGCATTCATAAATTTGTATAGCTTAAAACAAATCGAACCCCAAGAGCTATGATTCGAAGGCTAATTTTTCATTAAACAAAGTCATTCAAATTGTATGCAAGTTCTGTCCAGTAAAGTCTTATAAGGGAAGTAAAATTTATTTTGAGACAATAGAAACACTCAAAATTTATAAGATGCTCAATCTTGTTTAGGCTCTAAATGAAAATATTCAAACGATTATTATATGAGCCAATATCATATATAACAGACGTGGGCAAATGAGGCTCTGAGAGCTGCATGCAGCTTTTCATTGAGTTAAATGTGGCTCCCATTGAAAATTTAAACCTGTTTTTTCAGAAGATTATTCACTGAATCTTATTAAATTATATTTATTATATATTATATACATTTAGTTGCATAAATTTCAATAACAGAATTTACTAACTCAGTTCTCAAAAAATTCACTATCTAGCCAAAAGACCAAGTGCATATAATTTTAAAAAACACCTAGCACAAAAATGGATAATAACTTAGAAACGAAATTAAGTTTCTCATATAGAGTAAAAAAACATCTACTCAGGCTGTTCTATTACCACTCTTCATAAGGTGGATACGACAGAGAATTCCGTCAATGCAAAACTTTGCTTTACACTTATACACGTTAATATGGTTAGTAGTTCGACTTAGAAAATTCACGGCAAGGCATACACGGTAAGTCCAACATGAAAATAATAAAACTTTTCATGAAATAGAACAAAACTGTTCGTCTATGGCCATTCAATTCTGCGCCTGATATATTAATTCCTTTTGAAGAAACACCCCCATGCTGCTGATGATGAATGTAGATAGACCGTGCGGGAAAGAATGAACGAATGTTCGCTTATCCATGCAGCAAACCCAGTCGTTGCTCTCCAGTTGCCTTTTGTCCTGTCAGGAAGACAGCTCCAGATGTGTGATATAGCCCGTTGAAGCAAAGTCGAATATTAACGGCAATATTGGCTGAGAAGAATTTATGATAGCCTTCTGCTGTTTTGCTGCTAGGCTTGCCGCAAAGGTAGTCCAAATATCATATTCACAGCCACATCGCTCGCTATCCGTAGGTAAGAATTCTTCTCTAATTTCTGCATTGCACTGGTCTCGGACTAACCACTTCGCTAAGTCTCCATTTGCCATCTGCTCGTGTTTCTCTCTAAGACACGTCTTTTCTCCATGCCTTACGTGAATTAACTCTCTTTTTCCTTTCCATGCTTCTCCTCTCCTCTTTACAGAAATAGGTTCTCTCGCCTCTCTTATCTCGTGCTGCATCTCGGGAGCTTTCTTCCTCCAGAAGACTCTCGTTATGTTACAGCAAGGTTTCCTTTGCTGTAACACCTTACTTAGAATACTCAAGAGTATTCCATTAATAATTTGTGAAAGACAAAAACTAGGAGCCAGTGAGAGTTTATCAAGAAGCAGCAGTGGTCGAATAAAAAACAAATTAAAATTTATAAATTTGACTCGGAGACAGACAAGTGATTTAATGTTTCGAGAATAACAAATCCAGGCCGCAAAACAAATCTTAGGCAGCACAGCAGTTTTATAAAGAAATTCAAAATTCTTTTTCTTCCGAAAGAAATTTCCTAATCTTTACTGATTTTAAGACGCTTGCTAATTTCTGGTATCAATGAATCGATATGGTCAATGACGGTGAACTTCGAATTATATAGGATTCCAAGCCCTTAATCTTAGTGCAACGAAGAATTTTTTTATAGGATAGATATAGACGTTTTTGAAGTTTACAACTTTCCTGGTTTGTCTTAAAAAAACTTCTAATAAACATTAAAAGAAAATCCGTTATTAGGTTAGTTTATAACCATCCAGTTATGAATGGCAGAAAAGAGCTAAATCATCTGCAAACCAGAGAAAATTCACTTTAGTACTACTAATGGAATCTATAATATCAACTATGTCAGGTTGAATAAAACAGGAGCAAGTGGAGACCCTTGAGGAACCCCACTCCTTATTCTTCGGTTGACCACAATACCACCAGAATCCTTAACCATAAAACGTCTGTTTGTGTGTAAGGAGGTGAACTAATTGAAAATACTGCTTGTTAACTAACATTATTAAGTTAACTCAGTAGAAGATTGACGTTGTTACTGTCGTAGGCCTTACTGAAATAAAGGTATGACATGTCCACTTGGTCCCCGTAATCTTTTGGATACTAAGTAGTTTCATTAAGAAGCAAGATTATTGGAAGTTGACCGAGATTTCCTAAAACTGTGCTGCTCATGGGGAAGATTAGGCTCAATTAAGCATGACAAATGAGTCGCTGCATATGCCTCCAGGATCTTGGCCGGGAAAGGAACGATTGTAATCGGCCTAAAGTCATTACAGGATACAGGTCTAACTCTTTTAGGTACAGGAATCATATTAATCTGTTTCCATGCACTAGGATAAACTCCTGTACGAAGGGATAGATTAATTAATTTGTGTAAGGGACAAGGAATCCCAGCCTTACAGCCCTTAAGCACATAGTCTGGAATTTCATTCAAATGTAATAATCTAGAGGCTGAAGATTTTGTTGAGAGCTTCAAAATTTCAAATGACAAGATTGCTGATATCTTCAATTTTCCGAATACCCGAACCCAATTGGAGAGAGCTTGGATCAGGTAAAGGTAGCTGGTATCATTACTCATGATGTTTTCAAATGGGAAACCATTTCACTGACTGTAATTATCCGACCAATGTTTTCTAGACGTGTTATTCCCAAGTAGGTGTTTAGTAGTGTTTCAGAAAGCCTAAGCTTGTAAATTGATATCATTTTCTACGGCATCAAAGTGTTGTGCAAAGTTTTTATTAAATGCCAATTTAAATTTTGTTCGAGCTATGTTAAAATCAGAGTAATGAATTGGAGATTTTGGTTGTTTATATCTCTTACGACACTTAATTATTGAATTAAAATTTATTAAGATATATTAAATTATAATTAAACATTTCTTTTCAACTAGGCGATATCTGCAGAGATGATTTCATTGGACCGAAGTTCCTATATTTGTGTGGCTTTTATCTTAATAGCAGGTAAGAGTTAAATCAATGCAAAATACACAGTGTGTAAAATAAAATATAAATTTATTTCAAATGTTCTCTCTTAACAAAATACAAAACACCTATTGACGGTGGCAGACGATTTCATAAATTTCATTGAATGTATTTATTACGAAACTATTTCTTAAGCATTTCCAATCTACAGTTTCTCTGTGTGAAAAAAGAATTAAGATCCCATACTGCCGTTATAAATTAATCTGAGATTGCAAAGTGCGAAAACTGGACCGTCTATGACCATATTATTTACTGTATAAAGAAAGTAAATAATATAACGACTATATAAACCCATGTTTTGTGGGGAAATCTGAACATTATAATGTTCAGCCCTGAACGTGAACACAGAATTGTTATAATTTATAATTTAGTAACCTTTAGTAAAGAGATGTTTGACACTACCCGCAGCAAAAGAAAAAGACCCCTCTGGGCAATAAAAACTCATCTAACCATAGAATTCTGAGCTTCAATCTGACCTGCTTTTTGTCTGATTCTGAACGCCGTACACTAACGTAAAAACACTGATTGTCAACATTAGAAACATCTGATCCACATAGATTTTACTCCACCAGAATATGTAATGCGGTCTCTTTGAGACCATTATTAAACACCATCTAAAAAACAAGAATATAGACAATCGAAAATCGATAAGTGGAGTGAAAAAACATAGCACGAGTGATCCAGAGCCTAGCTCACTTTACAGGCGCACCCAAAAAGTAAACAAGATGAGATACACAGAAATGGGAAAGAAGCCTGATGAACCTCTTAAGTCATGGTTTTGATGAGAATCAGATTGCAGATCGACGAATAGTGGACTCAAAAAAACTAGGATCTAGGAGGTACAATAGTTGGATAAGTTGGTCTTGTTAATGTCCTCAAAAATGACATCCAGGATATGACGAGGTGTTCGAAACCTGAGGGGACCCCTAATGACGAGTGAGTGGTCCAAACAATCAGCAACCAGAATATTTTCATGATTTTACAACTTGAGCAGGGTTTGGACAAAAGAACCAATATGAGTCATCCCCAGACCCTTCTAGATGGAGAGGTTGTTTGCAATTACAATTCTTCTGTCAAGTAGGGTAATATTTTGGAAGGTCTGAAGAACCCTCCACCTCGATTTGCACATGGAAGCCGAAACAGGCATACCGTAAAGTAGACTAGCGCGAATTACTACCTCGTATAACAAAAGTTTGCTGTCCACTGCAAGAGCGCTGTTTCGCCCCAGAAGTGCAACCAGACTAAACTTCGCTTTCTTAGCCTTGTTAAGCATATATTGGACATGTTCGTTCCAGTTGCGTTTGGAGTCAATTACAACACCGAGGTACTTATAACTTTTAAACCATTCATGCTTCTTACCATAAAGAATGAGGAGCCTAGGAGGGTTTCTACGTTTGCGTGAGTGATCATGATTTTACACTTGTTAACATTAACTTGTTTAGACTATAAAATTAGTTTTTATACATATATTTTTTCAAGTATTCTTATATCGATTGTTTTTTTTAAATCTTGCCGTAACAACAGAGTTGTTAAATAGTTAATAAACAATTTTTATAATAAATGTATTGTTCTAAATTACTTATTATATAATAAATAAATACACAAAACTCCTTAATTCAATCAATAAAACTATACAACTAAACATAACTGCATTTCAACGCGATATACGTCTGGGAGACGTATAGTTAGTAACAAGGATATGTTGTTCATGGTTTGTATTCTAGGGTTAATCAAAAAGGAGCAAGCCAATGCAATTAGGTCGTCAGAGTAGCCACAAGTAATCATCTTGCATATGAGTCTGTCATGCCAGACTTGAACAAAGTTCTTTTGTACAGGGAATGGATAAGATAATAGAAATACCATTTGATTTAGACTTTTGTCGAATATCTAGAAGAATACTTGATGAATAATACCTCATATTATTCATTGAAAGAATTGTCCCCAAAGACAAATAGGGGACCAGTAACAAATTGAACAAAAAAATAATTTTTTGGATCACCCAGTAAAAAAAAATGTTTGCAATGCATCATAGCTGTAGCATATGGTTAGCATTTTTCTTTTACTTATCTGTGTTCATTTTTATGAGATTAGCTCGTATTTTCATAGAGATTAGCACGTATTTTCATAGTGATTAGCACTTATTTTCAGGAAACTTGAAAAACTAAAGTAAAGACAACACCCTGCAATCAGTATATTAAAATATTATTATTTGATTAAATATGATCATTTATACTAAATAATGTTTGTCTGCGCATGGGCAAGCGTTACCAAAATGTATTTTGCTTAAATTATTAACCAAACTATTATTATTATTAGTATAGAGCTACTTTCATAAAAAGCCCAAGCAAATTTCTTGAAAATTCAGACAGATATTTCCGAAAGAATTAGTTGAATTTCAGTTGCTCTTAAAATTAAACAAACCGAAAAGGGGCTTTCTCCATTTTTTTTATTTTTGAACCGGACACCGGTATCAACTTCTCTTTAAGCTGATATGAGATCAATCTGAGATCAATATGTCTGCTAATCTTATTCTACAGCTATAACGCATTTCAAACATTATTAAGTACCGAAAGATGCTTTATGCTATCAGTGTGGGAAAACGTGTCTATCTGTCGGTCTGTCTGTCCATCCGTAACTCTGACTCCTTCGAGGCTATGAAAGATTTTAAAAATCTGTTTCCGTCAGTCGATGAATATGGTTCATGGCACAAACCAATCACAAATATTATCTAAATCGATTTATTGGCACGTACACAAATGGTACCTCAATTTTCCCATCTAGCAGTATTAAGTAGTATATCAAACAAATCATAAAAAATCGGATAGAAGCGGATATAAATTACTGTTTCGCCAATTAATAAATATGGTTCCGGGAATGAACCATTTTGAAAATGGTTGAAATCGAAACAATAGCACGTGCTCTAATGGTACCTTTATGTAACCCTCAAATACTTTCAGATATAAGATATGGCATGTAATATATCAAACAAATTGGGATGACGTATCGTCCTCATCAGATAAGGTAAACCTCGATCTGAAAGGGTTAGGATTATTCTTGAAGCTAAAACGGGAGGTAAGTAGATGAAATAAAATCTGATAAAGTACTAGTACTTCCCTGCACTACTTCAAATTTTTTTTCATCCTCTTGCCTCCTATTTTATCTTCAAGAATAATCCTAGACCTTCAAGGTCAACGTTTAACTTATCTAATGAAGACTGTATCATGAATGAATATAATGTAAAATTAATGATAGTCGAAACGGGTTAAAAGGCACCTGGTTTAGTGGAACTATTATAGTTCATTAGAACTTTTAATGCTAAGATATTGCATGTAATACATCAAACCACTTGGAATGATGTGTCATAAATGAATACAAGGTAAAATTAATGATAATCCAAATTGGTTCAAAGGAACGTGGTTGAATGGTATCAATATGGTCCATTAGAAACTTGCAATGTTAACATAGGGTGGTTAAAAATATGGTTTAGTTTAACCTTTCGGTACTTAGTCTAGTCATTCCTTAATGGTTTATTTTTTAAGGTGCGATCCCAAACAATTTTTTTATCAATTTGTCACTGATCCCCTATTGCTTTTGATATGGGATTTCAGGTATGTGAGGTGCAACGTGCTCTTTACACCCTGAAATTTCAAGATTATTTGTCAAGTATTTTTCTAGATATTCAATAACGTTTAAATATTCTGTCCACCCCGTGTACGTCAAGAAAGACGAGAACACCAAACATAGAAAGATTGAGAGGACCGTTCAAATCAACGACAATCCTCCACACATGAATCTGACAGGAGTGACCTGTTCGAAAGCCAAATTGCTCATCTCACGAATAAAGTTGTATGCCTCGTAGTAAACATTGAACCTCTTGAGAATATTTCACTCAAAGACCTTGGAAAGCATTGGTAGTAAGCTAATGGGCTATTGGTAATGAGAAGAGGAGGATCAAGTCACGGATAGAGAAACAAAAACCAAGAATATTAACGGACTATTTATATGATATGCATACACTTTAGACAGCCAATCAGCCGAACGCAAATCAGAAACCAAAGCGAACACATACAAAATGGATGAAACTCAAAATACACAAGCATCCCTTTCAAGAACCAATCAACGAGAGAGAAAAATAACTAGTACATACAAAACCAGAAAAAACCCTGAGGGGCATGAAAGTCATAAATACATATATAAGAATTATTATATAAATACAAGGCAACTTTTTTATAATTAAAATTTGCAAAATATAATTATGAACTATTAAGCAATTATAACAATATAGAATCGCTTGGATCATTATTCAGTAGCTGTTTAGGATCCTTGTTCCCAATCTCTACACTCTCGTAATCGTCCAAGAGGTACCATTTATTTACCAATCTAGGGAGGCAGATGAAAATTTTGATATTAGAAATAAAAATTTTACAAACGTGAAAGAACCCGAAAATGATAATGATGTCTCTGCAAAATCATACGTTGATAGAAAAAATACGATATTTTCACAGCTATGAATAAAATTAGTAAAGATAAAGAAATTTTTATTGATGAATCCAATACTGATATTACCACATCTATTGATCTTATTAGTGAATATGATAACAAGAAAGGTAATGAAATTTTGCAAATTGTCAATGATTTACACAGAAATATTAATGAATCCCTTACTTCTGTTATGAACATAATAGATGAACAACAAAAAAATGGATCAAAATATTATAAAAAATATTGATGATTTAGATAAAAATATTAAGAAACAAATTGATGAACAAGAAATCCAAGTCCAAAATATTATAAAAAGCATAGATGAAAAAGATGCAAATATATTAAAAATTGTTGATGAAAAACAAAAAAAAAGTAATATAATTTATCGACTCATTAAATAAATCTTTAATGGATTCTCTTAATCAAAAGGACCTACATATTTAAAAAAATAAATAAATAAAAAAGAAAAAAACTATTAAGAATTCCTTTGATCAAAAAATTACAGAAAATAGAGAACAAATAAGAAATCAAGTTCTTATTGACCCTCAAAATTCGAATTATTTTCATGCCAAAAAGAAAAAAATAGTCAGTTTAGCTGATCCACACGAAAATCATTCTGCTGCCAATAAGAAATACTTTGATTAAAAAATTAAAACGATACAAGATGAACTTTTACACATTAATGACGAGGATAAAATATTAACCCTTTTAGGACGGGAAAATTTTGATCAAAAACGGAAAAATGGCGCTAATTTATTCAAAAATTTTTTCTAGCCAAAGCATATCTATTTATGGCGAATTTTTTTTGCATAGTTTTTATTGATGTTTAGGCCACTATATGAAACAGTATATTTTATATTATGTGCATAATTTATTTTTAAAAATAACTCTGAAAAATACAAATATTAGTAAAGAAAAATTAATCTTGTTTTAATGAATTTTTAGAAAAAAAAACGAAAATTATTTCCAAGTAGTAAGTTAGGCCGAAAATGTGAAGTATTTCATTGTCTGTATGAGAATTAAAAAATAATTAAGAAATTTTATTTATTATCAATGTTATGAATTTTTTTTCATAACTATGTGGAGATTTCAGGGTTTGAAATTGGTGCCATGACGAAATTTAATGCTAGTTGACGTAATCACGTAGATCTAACTACAACTAATGAAAATCCAGGCCCCGCCTCTATCCACCA
Source organism: Rhysida immarginata (assembly GCA_023313115.1). Taxonomy (NCBI): domain Eukaryota; kingdom Metazoa; phylum Arthropoda; class Chilopoda; order Scolopendromorpha; family Scolopendridae; genus Rhysida; species Rhysida immarginata. The sequence goes on along the minus strand of JAHWFO010026326.1, from coordinate 2,505,207 downwards.
GAGAGCTCTTGAAAATAGTGCTATTTCAAGAAGATTATAAAAAATTCTAACAGTTAGGAAAATATTAACTGATAACTATAAGGTACAAAGAGGTGGATTTCTTCCAACATTAAGTGCAATTATTCCAGCACCTATTACTGCAGCAGGTGGTTATACAGCAAAAAAAAAATAAAAAAATTAGAGATTATTGGTGGCAAAGATTTACATCCCCCTGGTACTGCAAAAAGAGGAAAAAGTTTAAAAAAAGCAATTTATAGTATAGAAATCGAAAAATTAATGAAAAATGTAAAAAATTTCAGAGGTATGTTTGCTATTCATGAAAAAAATGAATAAAAATGCATCAGATCTTGTAAATTATCAAACTTCTTTTGAGCCTGATAGTCATTGGGTAGCATATTTTAATAATGATTATTTTGATAGTTATGGTCTTCCACCACCTGAAAGAATAAAAAAGTATATTAAAACTAGATATCCAGAAGTTCTTTATAGTTCAACTGAATATAAAAAAACGATTCTGTATTATGTGGTTATTATTGTATGGGTTTCATTAAAAGAGAACTAAAATATTCCATTTTATGATACAGTAAACCCTGTGTAAGTCGAATCCAAAAAGAACAACAAAAAATTCGAATTAGGTGATGATTCGAGTTTTACGATACTGGTCAAACTCCTTAAAAATTATATAAATCTGTGGTAAATTGTACATTTTAGTAAATTGTACAGTATTTTGTGTTTCAATAAAATAAATCATAATTACAAGACTTTAAGCTATCGAAATGAAAACAAAGTTAATTGAGACAGAAGATAAACCTAAAAACTGTGAAAGCTACTTACAGTTTTGAAGTCTTCAATAATGTTTATTCCTTGTCACCCTTGTGTGTGCTCCTGGAGTCCTTATGATACTGAGCATAACCCCTAATTTATCTTCTCATATATACTTAATTACCAATGGACAGCTAGTGCCAAATATCGAAAGTAGATTGGCTACTGTATCAAGTCTGGCTACTGGATAATCCAGTAGAAGAGCAATCGGCCAATAATATTTTTAGTAGCACAGTGCTTTTTCAGATCAATCAGGGAATTAGACACAAATTATTTTCGGAGTAACTATGACGTTCGAATTAGCCAATGAAACACTTTAGTGTGTATGAAATGTACTTGATGATTGATTCAAATTGGGCAATAATTCGAATTAGAAAATTTGAATTATCCAGTAGTATTTTAAAGTAAATGTAAAGGATATCAAAAGTTCCTTGCAATTTATACGAATTAAGCGATAATTCGAATTTGATGCACTCGAATTACAAGGAGTTTACTATATTATGTATTCCTTCGATCAAACACCTTCTGAATATAATGAAAATAAAGTTTAAAATTAAATGAGCATAAAAAAGGAATCATTGAAGAAATCCATTAAACTGCTAGGAGAAATTTTGAAAGAACAAGTTATAACTCTAGGAATCAATGAGTTCCAAGCTGATTTAGTGGAAATGGATACTGGAAGTTTAAAAGGAATAGCTATATTTAATAAAGGATATAAATATATTTTAAGTGTTATTGATAATTTCTCTAAAGTTGCTTGGTCGATTCCAGTTAAAGATAAAACTGGTAAATTTGTCACAGAAGCATTTAAAAATATTTTAAGAAACAATATTAAGCCAAAGAATCTAAAAATTGTTCAGTGGAAAAGAATTTTATAATAAAGAATTTCAAAATCTAATGAAAGAATAGGATATAATCATTATTCAACATACGGGGTGTCCCAAAAGTCATGATCATAAATTTAATGGCATGCATGTTGAATAGCAAAGAACAAAAAACTCCCAATGAACATAGGTCGAACAATGTACATGCGACAATGCGACAAATGATGATGACACATAAAGAAACTAAATGTTACAGATAAACTTATTCTAAATTACTAACTACTGTAAACAGAGAAGGAACACTCAAATTTACATGATAAGTTTAATATCTTTCTTATATGGCTGCTATACTTTGCAGTAAGACAGTATTAACATAGCTGAAAATAATAAAGTTCATATGAATGATTTAATAGTCCTTCTGATTATTATCAGCTTGGCTTGGTCTAGTGGGTTGAGGCAGTGGTGGCATTAGAATTAACTCGTCAAACCCCAGGGGCAAACCATCCTTTTGCATTAAGGCAGCAGTTCACATGGATACTAGCAAAAATATATAAGGAACTCGTTAATATCAAAACTTCTGTAGCACTAATATCTTATATCCTAGTTAATGTCTATACTCCTAATTAAGCTTAATGGAATAGCGATTACTATTATGGTTTATCAGTCCAAGCCAGGAACGGAGCAGCCGCGCGTCACGTGACAATGGTAGCCCCCCATTACCTGCTAATTTTTCTGGGACATTGGCTCTCCTATGGTCAGGAACGATTGCTGCCTGGGCTAGTTGTGGTTCCTCATTGCCTTCGTAGCGTAGTGGGGATGGGGCCGATATCTTTGGGAGCTCGTCTCTGCTGGGCAGTAGTTGGCTCGCTGCTGTCTCTCGTCTCGGATTCGGGGCCGGGTCGCTTTTATCTCGCTTCCGCATCTACCGCTGTCGTGGCTCCGTTGGGATTTCTCTCTGGTCGAGGTATCGCCGTGTCGAGCTCGGTACACCAGTGAGGTCACTTCGCAACCTCCTTTGCTCCTACAGTATTCTTGGGGCGAGCTTCTGCGTCTCCCACGTGACTCCGATCCTCCGCTCTGCAACTTTTTCTTCCTCCCTTTTCTCATCGACACCAAAACCCCTCTGTTTCCCCCTTCTCTTCTCGATTCCCATCGTATCCCCCGTATTTCCTGTCGCTCATTGGCCGACATCTGCTGCTCTCGACCAATGAGTAATTGGCGGGTCTACAAGCTCCAGTGAGGGAGGGCGATCGCCGAGCGTCGTCTTGCTTGCTCCCGATCGTCTCTGATTTAACTGACAGATTCCCCCACTGTGATTGATGATTGTATTCATTGCTTTTGCTTTTCCTCTTCCATCTTGGCTACCCATTTTCCTGCTTCTTCTGTACATCTATTGTACTATATTTTACAGATGTGTCGTTATGAGTCTTTTTCCTCCTCTCTACCTTGTTTTGTCGCCTTTGATTTCTCCTGTGACGATTCTGAAAAAATTTCAAACTTTCCTTCACTTGGCCAAAATCTTCCCTGTTTCTATTTTCCTTACTCTTGGATTCCAGCTCTCTCCTTTCTTTCTTTTACTATAATTTTGCTTATCTATTTCTTCTCGTTATTCCTCCTTAGGAACCGACTATTTCTTTGGCTTCTTAACTCTATTACACCACTTCCTTTCTTACACCCATTCGTATTTCTTTCCATTATTTCCTTGGAAACCTGTATTTTTGTTCTATACTTTCGATTACGACTCCTTTTCTTCATCCTTTGAGCCTTTTCGCTTGTCAACTTTCGCAGTTTTTCAATTTCTCCTTGCAACAGACTAGCTCTACTTGTTAAGTTATCAATTACTTCATCCTGTTTATTTCACTTTTCTAATAGCCATTCTAAACTATTGTAGCTTATGTTAAAGTAATTTTGCTTCTGGTTATTACTTTGCACTTCTTCTAAATTTAGATGCGAATTTTCTTTCCTTAACTTAGAAGTCTTCACATAACACATTTCATCCTTATCACTTTCACTTTTTTCACTATTTTCATTTTCACTTTTCATTACTTGAACACTTTTATCCTGCCTTACTAATGCTTTTCCAAAGTATTCTGCATCTGGAACAATTTTTCTCCGTATTATGCTTTCTTTAGATCGCATTTCTTCTTCTGGCTTTATTCGTGTTCTTATTCCGTAACTCCATCGACCCTTTAACAAAGCTTCCTCTTCATAATCGCTACCTTTTCTTTGGAAATCCAGTTCTCTTTGTATATTACAATTGGATGAGAACGATTTAATTTCTCTATGCATTAGATACTCCACAAACGGCCACCTTATTTCCTTAGGGTTGGTTATTACGTTTAACTCAGCAAACCTTTTACTTTATGCGTATCCAAACTCCTCTTCTTAACTAACTTCTGGTTAACCGCTATGGAGTTATCCTTCACTAAAGAGTTAAACTTTCTCTTGTAACTCTTCTCAAAATGTTCCCCTGCGCATTTCAATTTTACCTTGGTCGCAGCCTCTTCGAGACAATTAACATAAAGTTCGTCTATCATCATTCCCCAGGCGTATACTACGGACAATGATACTGCCACTTTGTAGTCGTCCCTTGTACCTTTTTCTTTGATGAACTGCTTGTACTGGCTTATTAATTCAACCCTTTTCTTTGACCGTCTCTCGCTTTCATCATTCACTTCTATGCTGTCAAGGTTTACACTAAATTTCTCTTTTAATAACGAACTATCTTCATTAACTGTTAAATCATTACACTCTTTTAGTCTAAATGAAGTATCTTTCTTAACTTCTATTAAATTAATCTCAGATTTCTGTTCTTCCTTAATTTGGACTTGTCTTGAGCCATTTACTCTTATTCCAAACCGACAACACCGTGATTGTCACATGTTCATCCGTCTTCATCAGCGTTTATGTCACACTGGTATATTTAATATCACCCCCCGTGAAGGACATCTGTGAACCATTGGGGCTGCTGCACGGGAACAGGCCATACGCAGTGTGTGGAAGAGGATCCAACCACCAGACAAGATGGATCGCCATCGCAGAGGGTGTAAGTCAGAACACTGCTTGAAGAGTTTTCACGAAAATGGTCTCTATCCATATCCAGAGGGCGCAAGGCCTACATGCACAAGATTATCCTCCATTTGTCAATAAAGTCATTCTTTCTTGGAAACGGTACGTTGTTCGACCTATGTACATAGGGATTTTTTTGTTCCTTGCTATTGAATATGCATACCATTAAATTTATGATCACAACTTACGGCACACCCTATATAGTGAGATTAAAGCTTCTAATGTAGAAAGATTTAATCTAACAATTAAGGAAAGAATGTGTAGAGAATTTTCTAAAAGAGGAAAATATTTTTGGATAGATATTTTACAAGATTGATATAAAGATTATAACAAGAAATTAAGCCTCCCGAGGAAGGTATTGGAAAGTAGCGGAAGCCCTGAGGTCATCTATTTTTTTATTCCTTCATCTGCACTTTTTAACCCCCCCATTTTTTAAAATCAAAAATTGGTTTTCTCGAATCTTGTATTTAGAAATTATAAAAGAACCCTATCTTCTTTCCTTTATCATCATTTTCGACCGAATGATATATGACACTCCATATTTTGCCATAGCTCTAAAGACCAAATGATTGCCACCCCCATATGCCCGACCCTATTGGGACAATTTGGCCCAAACTTTACAGTAATATTGATCTTGTTTAGTGGAACCTGCATACTGAATTTCATTCGTTTATATGCATAAATACGCGTAGACCTTTTGGCCCTATCCAATTTCCGCCCCCGAAACTCTGTCCCCAGTAATCCAATCACAACCAAACTAAATAGTAAAGGTGCACATGCCCATGGTAAGTTACATTTCGAATTTCAACCTTCTACCTAAAAAAAAGCGGAAATTATGAAGGGGACGGACGGACAGACAGACGGACATCGTGAAAACAATAAGTAGCTCCATTCTTCCGCTACTTAATAATACTTATCACATTATTATAAAAATGAAACCTGTAGAGGTAAATAAGAAAAATGAAAAAAAAATTAATTGATATTTTTGCTGATAAAAATATTACAAATGAAAAATCAAAATTTAAATTAAATGGTCATGTAAGAAAAAGTAAATATAAGGGAATATTCGAAAAAGGATATACACTTAACTGGCCTGCTGCAGTGTTTGAAATTGATAAATTAATATATTCTAATCCTATCACTTATAAAGAAAATATTTAAATGATGAAGAAAATAAAGATAGATTTTATAAAGAAGAATTAATGAAAACAGATTATCGCCATGATTATTTAGTTGAAAAGAAAGAAAGGTGATAAAGTCTATGTCCAATGGTTAGGATTTGGTAACTTTCATAATTTTTGCATAGCCAAGATTAATGTTTCAGTTTAATAAGCTTTTAATTCTGCTTACAACATTACACTTTTGTGTTCGAATAACATAATAAGGATAAGCATACTCCCATGCTCTTCTATGTTCGCGGAATCTTTCGTAGAAAGACTGGGCCGTGGATCCTATGTACATGGCTACGCAATCAGTGCATTGCAGCTTGTATACGCCTGTTGTTTTTTATGGGTCTTCGTCGTAGGAATGTCTGACCAGGTTTGCAACGTACCTGGAACTGTTTCGCGTGCGGAAGGCCACACCGACCCTTTATTCGCGGAAGAGATTTGATATCTTCTGTGTACCCTCTCCATGGCACGTAAACGTGGTGTAGCTTACTAGTTTTTCGTGTTAATCCTCTCTATTGTTCTTCAGTCTTCGTTTGGCCTTTTTGAATACGATGTTTGTAACCTTCCAGGGAAATTTGTTTATTCTGGATAGTTCAAAAATGTTAAATATCTCTGTGCGGCACGCATTATCGCTAATAGGGTACTGCAATGCCCTTCTAAATGCATGGTCCAATGTAGCAGTCTTATGTCTCATCTTGTGTGTGGAATCGAGTGGAATGATATTGGTGGTGGTTGCTTGCTTTCTATGGATACTGAATGTCAGCCTTTTCATCTTCTCGTCTCAAGAAATGCGGAAATCTAGATAATTTAGCACTCTGTTTTCTTCCTCTTCCATTGTATATCGAAGTTTGGGATGTACTAGATTGAATTTGTCCAGGAGTGAATTGAATATTTACTGATATCATAGACAATGAACGTGTCATCTACATAGTGTCGATACATGGAGATCGTCCTCTCATCTATCATCTTGGAAATATGGGCATTCTCGATGCTCTGTAGGAAGACCTACAAAACTACTGAGCTCACTGGCAAGCCCATGGCAAATCCGTCTGTTATGGAGAATACTCCCCTTCGAACTTAAAATAGTTCTGGCTGTGAAATACCTTCAGTAAACAATTTAGATCCTCGTGAATTTCGAGCGCCATTCCGTACTTCTCCAATGTAAGGTCAATGAGGTCGATGGTCTCTCCAAACGGTACATTAGTGTATAAACTTTTTTCGTGATCTACCTTTGAGATCAGTGATGGTACGAGGTGCATCCAGAAAGTAAGTTTCCCGATGTTTTCCTCTTTAAAGTAAACATAATTAGCCGTGTCAATTGCGCATGCGTGACAGATCTATGACATATCAATCATATGCCAGCCGAACAGGTCCCGCCTCGTGCCAGTAGCGTGGTAGCAATGGTCCGAAATGGAAGTTATTATTTCTTCTCCCGTCGCCTGCGAGATTCGGTCGGTGATAAAGTTCTTGAATGCACAAAGCATTGCGCCAATTGAAATTCATCGATACGACACGTGTCTCAATTCTGATGGTGAATATGTTGAAAAATAGCTGAAACATTGCTATTGTGCCAATAAATATGCTCCTGTAAGTGTGAGTTCTTTTTTTTTAAATAGGGAAACTTACTTTCTGGATGCTCCTTGTAAATAGTCTCATACTACATACCTGTAGTCAGTTGAGCAGTGCGTCCTAATCCATTTGGCTACTTGTTTGGCGAGATTACAGAATGGCGAAACTTGGCAATTGATGACCGGGCAGATGGGAAGCCCCTCTTTATGTACCTTAATAAAGGCATTCATCCTTGGAGGAACCGGATTCTTGGATGTCATCTGCGCAGCCTTTTCCAAATTAAATGGTACAGAACTTATTTGTTTTATCGTTTTGTTTACCTTATGTCCAAATTTCTTGGAGGGGTCTTCATCTGGGCGTTTGAACCCGTTTTTGTCTATGAACTCCCTCACTTTTCTTTTGTAGTCCTCGTTGTGGATCACAACCGTGGCCTTCCCCTTATCAGTACTGACAATACAGGCTTGATTTTCCTCTAGCTTTTTCCTAATCCGTCAGGCCATCTTTTATGTCTGGTCATTATTGCACTGTGCGTCTTTTAGCTTCATAATCTTACGTGTGTCAATGATCTTCAACTGGTGCCTGGCTTCTGGTTTTAACTTTAGAGTGGCTCGCTCAACATCGATGGCTATGTCCGTGAATCCCTTCTTGTGTAAAGGCTTCGCGATATTGTAATTTAATCCTTTTTAATCCTTTTATTTTTTTTTTTGCTCGCTCGCCTGCACACACAGTAGTTTCGGAGGTCTTCCTACGGAGCATCGAGGATACCCATATTTCCAGGATGACAGATGAGGAGATAATACGCCTGTATTGACGCTATGTAGATGACACGTTCATTATCTATGATGCCAGCAAATGTTTATCGAGTGAACTCTGGACAAATTCAATCTACTACACCTCAAACTTCGGTATACGAAGGCAGAGGAAGAAAATGCAGGGCTAAATTATCTAGATTTCCGCATTTCCCGAAACGAAACGACGAAAGGATTGACATTCAGTATCCATAGAAAGCAACCACCGCCAATATCATTCCATTCAACTCAACACACCCGATGAGACATAAGACCGCTGCAGTGGACCATGGATTTAGGAGGGTATTGATGTACCTGATTAGCGACAAAGCGATATCAGAGATATCCAAAAGTTTTGAACTAGCCCGAATGAACAAATTCCCCAGGAGGATTACGGGGAACGCCGTGTTCACAAAGGCCAAACGAAGAGTGAACAACAATGAACAGGAGCAACATGAAAAACTAGCAAGCTAGCAAGCTATGCTACGTTTAATTACTATGGAGAGGGGGCACACAAAATATAAAACCTGTTCTGCGAACAAGGGGTCGGTGTGGCCTTTTGCACGCGAAACAGTTCCAGGTACGTCCTAAACCCGGCCAGACATTGCTATGACGATAACCCATACAAAGGAACAGGCGTATTCAAGCTGCAATGCCCGAATTGCGAACCCATATACATATGATCCGCGGCCCGGTATTTCTAGGAAAAATTCCGTGAGTATAGTAGAGCATGGGAAAACGGGGATGGAATATCGGCATTCGCAGACCACTTTATCACAGCCAAACATCGAATGTTTGATATTGATGCCTGCATGGAAATCTTACGGAGAGGAAAAGACAGACAGGATTTTGTTCTATGAGGAGATAGAAATTAGGAGACAAGTACGGTCGGACCACACCCTCCTCCTCAACAACCGAATGTCCTTTGAAAGGAATGGATTGATTTACTTTATCATCCACCTGAGTGACCGGAAGAGCTCTACAACAGGTCGACACTTTAGAAGGAGTATTCCATGAGGTCCACTAGTTCCAGAGGAGATATAAATAGGGTCCTGTCTGCCAGTTTAGCTTTGTAACACTGTTCGCCTTCAATGATGACGTTATGTCTAAACGCGTTAGGCAATAGAAACTTTGTTTCCAGTATCACTTTAGACCTTCGTTTTTATTTTCTCATTATACTCGTGATACTAATCATGTCTTTCATCAACTAAAGTTAAATTAGAATATTAACAGATCATGACATGTTGTTAATGATATAAAAAGGAATTAAAGGAGGAAACTCACAGTGTTATCATATATATTCGAAAGCAAATAACAAATACACGAAAAAATAAATCTAAAGAATCTTCTTATCTAGTTTATCTTAGTGCCAATAGATTACATGGTTGGGCCATGAGTCAATTTCTTCCTTATGGAGGATTGAAATGGAGTGATACAAATGTTGATGTTATGGAAATTCCAGATAATTCAGAAACCAGTTATATTTTACAAATTGATCCAGAATATCCTAAAGAATTACATGATTTACATAAAGATATACAGCTATGTACCGTGGAAGCGTGTAATGTAAGTGATATACAGAGCAGGTGTGTAAAATATAATGATATAGTTTATTATTAAGTTCAAATTTAAGGAAATCACAAATAAATGATCTTCTTGCTTTCTTTTTACAGTTCCAAGCTGTCTTAGCAGCTTAATAGTAAATTAAGGTAGGTATAACGATTCACAGGTAAGTACTTAGTTTCAATTACTGTAATTTAACTTTGGAAAACTTAACTTGCATTATACATTAGGTTAACATCAGAGATACATAATTAGCACATTAGCTTGCTTGCTAATGGCCCATTTATCTTTCGCATTGACGGTTACAGCTTCCTCTTCTGCGAGGCAGAGCTCGATTTTGGGAGGCAGAGCTCGATCCTAGAATCCGATGGATGCTGCCTGCAGCTAGATTCTGTCTATCCTTCAGCTGCGATGATCCCATGAGTCCACACAGATACTAAGCCACCATCAGGTCCACCTTGACACTCCGGCAAAAGATAAACAATAATTAATGTCAATTAATGCATAATCCTAACACAAGATGCATGTATCTTAGTATATCCAATCCAACTGCTAAAATAAAGTCCATCTGTTTAAAGGTTCATTTATTTAATCAATAAACGTATGCGCCCACGATAAGCAATCCCGGCGCTCATTAAATTTAAACGTTATACCAGGTAAGACATATTCTCCTCCCAATTTCTAATAGAAATTAAAATAATGTTAGATACTTAAAGACCTTCAATTATGCAATTCGGTCCTCTTTACTTCGGAGAGCTCATAATATCCAAAACTCTCCTTCACTACTTTATAATGAAGAAATATTCTCTTCCTAATTTCTATTATAAATTAAAATAATATTAAATACTTGGAGACCTTCAATTATGCAATTCGGTCCCCTTTACTTTGAAACGTTCATATTATCAAAACTGTTCTTGCCGAGTTTATAATGACATTACGAGAAATTCCAATACAGTGCAAAAGCTGTATGCGTAATCCCAAATACTTTCTTTTCAACTGCAGCACATTAATTGTTAAACATACGTCCTCTCGCCGGCTTATCTTCTTAATAGGCACACCAGGAAAAAAAAATACCACTTACAAAGTGCTATCCGCTTTCTATACCGACGTTATTATTTTTCTTTTCAAAACTGGTTGCCGACACAAAGCCACCAATGCCTGTGTCATAAAAAGCCTTTAGACTATACGGAAATATTCCGTACACCAAACCACCATAAGTTTTTAACTTAAGCTCACTAAAAACTTCTTGGCTGTCTCGAGAAACCTCGATGTGACAGCATGCAATATGTGATAAGCTTAAACTTGGCGAGGATATAATAACAGCACTAATTGTATAAAAAGACCAAATATTGTTACTGACAGCATTGAATTTGGCGAAATCCTGATGCGCTGTCGAGCGGAGACGTGGCTGTCCGAAGCACTCCGCCTTTAGCAGTCCTTCTCGTATCGGAACCGGCTTAAGCACTCCAACGCGAATTTCACTCAACTCCGGAGACCACAAGCCGTCATTTCCCGGGCTAATTTCTCTGAAGCTGCTGTCGACCACTCCGCAATTATTATCCACTATTGCAGCAGACCCAGCATCTTTAATTTTCCGACAACTTCTCCCAGTCCCCCATATAAACCCTGAGCCATATGCGCTCGCTGGTTCATCCGCCTTCCCTGGTAACCAATTCCCTTCTGCCTTCCCTTGCGCTCCCCTTCTCCTCTCGTGGCTCGGTTTCGTTCTTCTCGCGACTCTCTCGACCGATAAATTCTCGCTTCCCTGGGTGAGGCCTTTTTCTTCTAATTTCGTCTTATCATTAATAAATCTTCTCGTCGCGAAATTTTTCTTAATCTTCTGATTCACTTCAAAATTCCGTGACAAGCTAGCTTCTCACAATATAAATATACCTAACTCGAAACAGATAAAACTTTGACAACTTTGCTTAACAAAGAAAATTATGTTCATCACTACGAAAACTTGAAGCAGTGTATATCGTTAAGATTAAAACTAAAGAAAATTTATAGAGTATTATCATCTAAACAGTCTGACTGGCGAAAACAAAATATTGATCTTAATACACAATTGAGTAATAAATAAATTAATAATTTTGAAAAAAGATTTTTATAAATTAAAGAATAATGGGCAAACTATGGAAAATATTAGAAAAAGTGTTGATATTAGATTCTGCTCAAATGGGAAAAAAGTTGAAAAATTAATTGCAAAACCTAATTTTTAAGATCGTACTATATTTTCTGAGAATCAGTGTGCTATTCATATGAAAAAAAACAAAACTTTTATTTAATAAACCAATTTATGTGTGTATGAGTATATTAGATTTATCTAAGTATTTAATGCAAAATAAAGATTGATCCGGTTTTACAATAACTGTTTATTATGTTGCTAACGCATTTCCGTTTACACCATCATCAGAGCAAGATTTTACAAGTAATAAGGAAATTATCTATGTGTATATATTTTTGGGAGGGGGAGTTAGCTGGTTAGCCTCGATTCAAGGACTGCGTTTCTGATTGGTTAGCATTGGGTTGGCAATGAGATGGGGGAAGGGTTAGGGGATATGAATTTAGGTTTATAACATTTGAGGCTGGAAATATTGGTGATACATAATTAGTTTTATATAAGTGTTAATAGAATTGTAATAAATCGAGCTGTTCAAGGGAGATATTTTACTTTTAGAGGAAAAAAATTTTTTATGCATTTTTACTACAGAGACAAAAGAAGAAGAATGGATGATTACTAAAAAGGCAACAACAAAACAGCGGCATCACCACCGCGTGTATAGTTAACAATAAAAATCTTAATGCTATCTATCAACAATGGTCTGATAACATTTTGAACATAATTCTCAAGATGAATAAAGCAAATATTCACAAATTTCCCCCATTTTCTTAATTCATCCTGAGACTTAGAAATTTTACATATTTAGAATGCATTATCTACTGCAGACCTTTAGTAAATAGATCGGCAAACATTTTCTTTAGACGAAATGTAAGATAATGACATTAAATCGTTTTCAATAAATTGACGTACAAAATGGTATGAAATATCAATATGCTTAGTTTTTGTATTTTTCACCTCATTATTAGAAAACATAATAGTTGACTTGTTATCACATAACACTATAAAAGGTTTTGGGAAAAATTGACTTAATTGCAATTCAGAAATAAACATCGCAAACCATTTAACTTCTTTAGCTGCATTGGCCAAAGCAACATACTCCGCTTCCATAGTGGATGTTGTTACACATTTCTGTTTTGATGATTTCCAAATAATAGCGTTATTACCAATCATCACACATAGCCCAGAAAAAGAATGACGGTCATCGATGTTACCCGCCCAATCGGCATCTGAGAAAAATCTTAAATTAATAGGACCCTTAGAATAATATAAGGAAATATCAATAGTGCCCTGTAAATACCGAAGCACACGCTTCGCTGCTGTCCAGTGTTTCTGCCCTGGATTGGAAGAAAATTGCGCCAGTTTATTAACTGTATACAGGATATCAGGTCTGGTAGACAAAGCTAAAAACATTAATGAGCCAATAAGTTCCCGATAAGGAATTTTTTTTCATATCTTCTGTCACCGGATGTTATAGGACAATCTCTTCGTGACAACACTAATCCTGGTTCCAATGGGGTAGCAGACGGGTTACAATCCCACATACCAAAACGTACCACAGAGTAGACTTAATGTATGTGGATTGGTTGAGAAATAAATTACCATCAGTATCTTTAAATACTTTCATACCCAACAAATAAGTAATGTGACCAAGATCTTTAACTTCAAATTTATCATTCAACATTTTATAGAACCATTGAATCGTTGACTCCTTATCAGTAAAAATGGCAATATCATCAACATATAGCACTACTATGGTTGATGCATTCAAACTGTAAACACAAGTTGATGACAACAATCGTTTAAAACCAATTTGAATTAAATATTCTTTGAGGGTTGAATGCCAATTATAACCTGATTGTTTTAACCCATAAATAGATTTTTGCAAACGGACAGCATTCCCATGACATTTTTCACAGCCTGGCGGAATGTTCATGTAAATTTCTTCTTTAAGTTCACTGTTCAAGTAAGCACATTTTATGTCAAAATGACGAGTGTGCCAATTTAAAAGAACACTTAAAGCTAATAGTATGCGAAAAACATATATATTGGCAACAGGTGCATAAGTTTTTTCATAATCATTTGGTTTCTGTGAAAAACCTTGCGCAACAAGTCGAGCTCGATAACGATAAACATTACCTGCAGCGTCTTTCTTAACACGAAATACCCAACGACAACCTATGCATCTTTTTCCTGGCGGTAGGTCTACGTCTGTCCAAGTACCAAGCTTGCGGTGACAGTCCAATTCTTCATCTATTGCTTCCTTCCATTTGTGGGCTTGTGGGGAAGCTAGTGCATCTTCGTAAGTTTCGGGTACGATGACTTCCACTACGTTGAGCTGAATTGGTTCCTTGGACTTACCAGCCCTTCCGTAGGGGTTTCGCACTATTTTGGATTTTCGTGGTCGACCTCTTTTGCGTCGTTCAATGGATTCCGTGGAAGTGACAACAGTATCGACCCGGCCATCATCTAGGACATCAGAAACTGATGAACTGTCATCACTCTCTGATATGATTGAAGGTGATGTCTTCTCCGGAATGGTAGCGCCCTCAGACGGACGACTATTTTCGGAATAGTCTATCCATATGCGATTGAATCTAAATGGTTCCATTTAAACTTCTTGAGTCCATTCAGATCCAAGTTTAATTTCATCAAACTTCACGTGTTTGCTCTGTACAATGTCTTGGAGCTTCGGACACCATAGTCTATACCCCTTAGTCTGGGAGGAGTAGCCGACTAAAATAGCGGGATAAGCTCGATCATCAAGCTTCTTTCTCCGTTCCGTCGGAATGTGTACATACGCCAAACAACCATAAGCCCGAAGATGACGAACACTTAGTTTTCTTTTGACCCATATGCCTTCTGGAATTTCATTTGTAGTGGAATGTAAAACTCTGTTTCGTATATACGCCACAGCAGTAATGGCTTCAGCCCAAAATTTTTGTGGTAGTTTAGCTGAATGAAGAGATGCTCGTGCTAGATCAAGCAAAGTCCTATTGGTTCGCTCCGCGATTCCGTTCATCTGAGGAGTACTGACGTTTGTGCGTTCGTGCACAATCCCCAGTTGCTCGAAGAGTTGGGATAGAGTTTTGTTACAATACTCCAAACCGTTGTCAGTTCGAAATCGTTTACATTTTTTCTCTTTACTTCACTCAGACTTGGCGATGTATTTTTTTACACAATCAACTGCTTCTGCTTTATTTCTAATACAATAGACAGTAATCTTCCTGGAAAAATCATCTATGAAGGTTATAAAATATCTAGAACCTCCATCTGATAATACTGGCATCGGTCCACAAACGTCGGAATGGGTCAGCTCTAAAATATCACTGGATTGTCTATTTCTGAGCCTTTTACATGGAGCTTTAGTAGATTTACCAATTTCACAATCTTCACATATGCTAGTTGCTTGAATTTTTCCTTCTAAACCTTGTACAAGTTCTTTTTTAGCCATTGCTTGAAGAGTCTGATAGTTGACGTGGCAGAAACGTTTATGCCATAAATCACTATCAATAACAGTTGTTTCTTGCACTTCACAGTCCATAGCCGAGTTAACCACTACATTACCTTGGACAACGTAGAGGTTGTTTTCTCTGTGAGCTTCGAAAATTGTCTTACTGCGATGATCAGCCTTGATCTTTGCCACTCCATCTTGAAAGGTAACTATCTTGCCTTTTTAGGATAGGAAATTCTAGCAACTGATAATAGATTACGACGTACGTTAGGAACGTAGTACACATCTTTTACAGTTAACTGATTCACTTCGTGACCAACTTGAAATTCCATTTCAATTTCTCCAATACCTTCTGCTCTCAACTGCTCATTAAAATTTGCTGATCCATCAGCCGTTTGAATGGATTCACTCGGAATTGTTCGAAATGTGTGGAACCACTGGCGGCAATTTGATACATGGTGTGTAGCACCACTGTCTAGAATCCACTTATCGTTTTCACAATTTCTCAAGTTGAAAGAAAGAAGAAGTGAGTCTTTACCTTTAGACGATTCCTTTCCCTTTGACGTCTCTTTGTTTTGGCTGATTTAGGCAAAACATCAATTTTTGGACACTTATTAGCATAATGCACACGCTCACTACATCTGAAACACCGAACATTTTTCTTGTCACGAGTTGCACGTGGTTTTATCACATGAAAAGCTTCTTTTTGGGGAATGTCCTGTTTCATAGAGAGTCTTTCAAATTCCGTCAGAAGAACCTTTTTAATTTCCAAGGACGTGAACTTGGAATAGTCAACGTTGGCTAGAGTCATGACGATACTTTCATAAAGTTCAGGCAATCCGGACAGCATGGCATAGGCTAATTCCTCGTCTGGTACTTCTTTTCCAGCATCTTTAAGCAAATCACTACATATTTTTGAACGACTGAGATAAGAAGACATACTTTCATTTTCCTCAAGTCGAATGGAGATGAATTGCTTCTTCAGTTGCGAAATACGTGGCCTGGATTTAGGCTCAAAGAAATTAGTTAGAGTATCCCACGCTTCTTTAGGGGAAGTACAATCAACGATATGGATTTGTTGATCTGGATTAATCCCCAATGCTAATGTTGCAAAAGCTTTATCTCTCTTTGTTTGGAAACTTGCCTGTTGACTGGCTGTTGCATCAGCACATAACACAGCACTTCCATCGACATATGACCAAAGTTCCTTGTCGATCAGCAACATCCGCATATTGAACTTCCAAGTTGTATAGTTGTTTTCTCCCAGCTTTTCGAACTCCATACATGGTTGCATAGAAGCCATCTTGGTAGCGGCCCAAGCCAAATACGTTCGAAAACAAGTCCTGTTAGGTTTAAATGAACAACTCTACCTTAGCTTGCGCAGTGGAAGCGTGCTGGGAACATAACCATGTTAATAGAATTGTAATAAATCGAGCTGTTCAAGGGAGATATTTTACTTTTAGAGGAAAAAAATTTTTTATGCATTTTTACTACAGAGACAAAAGAAGAAGAATGGATGATTACTAAAAAGGCAACAACAAAACAGCGGCATCACCACCGCGTGTATAGTTAACAATAAAAATCTTAATGCTATCTATCAACAATGGTCTGATAACATTTTGAACATAATTCTCAAGATGAATAAAGCAAATATTCACAATAAGAATTCGAACCAGGGTGGTATAGAGCAATGTACATAAAACTATGCGATATTTCCTTAATACTTGTAAAATCTTGCTGTGATGATGGTGTAATTAAAAAGCCTAAGCAACATAATAAACAGTTATTACAAAACTGGATAAATCTTTATTTCGCATTATGCAAAGCGAAAATAATTATTTATTTGAGTGAAAATAATTATTTATTTGAGGAAGGGAAAAGTCGAAAGCAGATGTCCATTTGGTTTACAATGGAAAGCTTCGTGTTCATGTCAGCTCGTTCGAAAGTGAAGAGCACGTGCTAATATTGTATTAATTATTTACATTTTATTCCAACCTGGCTAGGATATAGATTTAAGGATCAACAGTCGTATTTTATATTACGGCGTAAGGAAATGAATCCTATCATAACAGAAAACACACGCACATGTGAACGGGACCCTGAACTCATCAGGAAGTTTATTTATTGTGACATAAACTAAAATTAAATTTAAAAAATGAATTATCTCAAACTATCATATTAAATTATATATTTGAGCTAATTTAAAATATTTTTGATGCAACAAATTTTTATGCTTAAAAGTCTTATAACGGTGAAGAATACGAGTGAACGCTGAAGATGAATGAAACATGAATTTAATGAATTTGTGACATATTGTAATATATCACTACATGTTTATATAATTTATTCAAACATGTGTTGTATTTATTGCTACGATAGGCAGCATGGAAGATTGACCTCTAATTTCTATTTACAACTTAATTTACTTAATATGTTATTCATCTTGTAATGGTGATTTGTCATCTATTTTATTTTGTAAAATTTATTATAGTGAATTTTGTCTTTGCTTTAGACAGTCGGTGTCTTAGGCCTCGTTCCTAGCCCTTGGTCTTTGTTAGTTTTGGCGGGAAAAATTTTACTGATAAGAAGGGGGTAGGCGATTAGTCATGGGGATTAGGGAAGCGGGCGTGGGAGCGAGCGCTTGAAACACCGATTGGCTAAGTTTTATTATTTTATTTTTTTTCTCCCTCTGCGGGACTGTTGAAAAAAAAAAGATTGGAGAAGGAAAAGGAAGGATTAGGACACTGGTGATTCAGCCTGTGAAACGACAAGTTGTGGAACAAAAACGAACGTTGGAGGCCATGGTAGCTGGGTAGCACGAGGTAGCGTGTTAGCGTTCGGCTCCGCGTCGGGCAGCCGAGTCTCGGCTTGCCTCGGCGTGGAGGCCGGACAGGTGCGGACCGAACGAAAGTTATGCGATGACCATGGGTAGGACACCCAACAGCTATGAAGAGACAGAGCCTGTGAAGCATCTGGCGACGGCGGTGATGGCAACCGCGGCTCTCAAGGTTGCAAGTAGGAACCACCGACTGTCCACCATCACGAAGTGAATCGGCGGGAGGCCGCGCTGGCCGTGGGATTCGTGGGCACGCCGTGGCGGATAGCGGCGTAGCGGATTGGTGGCCAGGCGAGCCAAGCAATGTGGAGCGGACAACGGCGGCAGCGGTGGGGAACACGGACCCCTTGGAGTTGGCAGTGCGCCGACAGCACGACCTAGTGTGGAACAGAACTCTGGTTCGAATCCAGTAAGTGAAAAAATGATTCAGAACGATAATGCGCTCATAACGACGAGGTAGATTCAACATCAACAGGACGATGTAGTGTTACACATAACGGGGATAAATCAAAAGGGGATAGGGATTTTAGTTTACGTTTGTATGTATTGTTTCAATTCTTACGATATAGAGAATAATGTATTTTGCGTTAAGTTAGTTATGGATCCATTAAGTGAATTACAATTTACTTTAGTTTGCTTATTATTATTGATGTATTTATTATGTTTCAACTATTTACTTTGTGATATCTAAATAAAGAATGTTCCTTAGAGTTTATTTCACGTAATCTTCCATGCTTCCAGTTTTCTCAATTCTAATTAAGACGGGATAAAGTTATTGCGGCCACAAATCTTCTAGTTTTTTTTGTTATAAAGTCAAGTCACTATGCGATCACAGGTAAGGTGCAACTCCGGATGATGCGAGTTGGGGTGAGAGACGTGAAAGGGGTGTTGTTGATAATGGTTGACAAATAGTACAATACCTCATCCGTCACAAATTCATGAATTTATTTCAACGAAACTTCCTGTGCCCACACTGCATCGAACCATGGAGTATTTTTGAGTCATGGAGTAGTTTTAATAATTCATTCAATATTCAATAATAAACAAACAAATCTAAAACAAACATCAAATAACAAAATGTCCCGAAGTCTCGTGAATGGCTTGTATGGGACAAAAAATGTAACTTATCAGATTAGCATAAAATTCACATATACATTAAAATGATGACAACATTAACATGATGAAAATAACACTACACATAACCACGATACACATAATGGATTCAACTCTGTAAATATTAATTGTTTGATTTTCATTACAAGGTTATGAAACCGAAATATGGAAATAAAAACAGGAGATTTCTATGAAGACCAACTCATTTATATAAGAAATAAGAACAGAAACTTTTTATGAAGATATGAAACAGATGATACATCTAATTGACACATCAGATTATCCAGAAAATAACGTTTATAATATAGCACAAGTCAATATGAAAGTTCTGGGAAAATTGAAAGATGAAAATAATGGTAAAATATTCAAAGAACATGTTGGATTCAGATCTAAAATGTATGCGAATGATGATGATGATATTACAAAAAATCCAAAGGTGTTAAGAAAAGCGTTGTTAAAAATGAAATTACTTTTGATGATTATAAAGATTGTTTGTTTAATAAACAAGAATATTTTAAAATGATGAAACTTATATGAAGTACTGTTTGGGAAAACTCAGATTTTCTATGTAAAAATAGATATAATTTTATTTGTAATTAATTAAGTTTTTTTTTCACGGTTTTGCAGACAGTGATTGTTGAGCATAAATTGTTTTAATAAATGTTAATTAAAAAATCTCCACGTGATTATCACTGTCTGCAGCTAGTTGTCCCTCGCGAATAATTTTCGTGATCACGAGGATGTGTGTCCCACTATTGTTGATGTTCTTTCCGTGGTTACTGTTTTTTTTTTAGGAATAAATCATTAGATGGTCAGTGAGGGTTTTAATGGTACGTCTACCTCAGTTGTTCGAATTAATGATGAAAAATTTCAGGTGTTTTTTTTTATTTCAGGCAGATCACTTCTAACTTCTGGCTGGACCAGTCGTCTCTCCTTCTGGTCCTCCACGTCTTTCCTAGCCTGCAGCATGGCATTCAACTTCCATTTATCATTTTTTATTTCAATGTTCTGCAAATTACTCCTACCCTGCTGTTCGATGTTTAGTTTCTTATTGAATTTCTCACTTTCTCGCGGCAGCCATGATTCTTATTTGAGCAGCATTGTTTTGCAGGTTTACCCATCTAGAACATCTATGGTCCATAAAGAAACTGACCATCAAACATCTAGCTCCTTTCGGTTGCCTGGTATACTATTATATACCCAAGTCGCACCGATCAAAATTTGACGCTCGCGCCAAAAGTCGTGTTTTTATGGGATACTCCACTTCATCTCCTGGGTACCTTATTTATGCGATCAATGAGAGCAAGTTTTTATGAGCACGGAACGCTCGTTTCTTTCCTAAGGTATTTCCAGATTTCACAAGATAATCAGATCCATCATTTGTTCCTCTGGTATTTCCAATTTACATGGAACCCCCAGTCTTTGAAGCACCAGAGCCTGATGAACCACATATCATTCAGAGCGTACCGCCAATCTCACCCACTTTAACATTAGACGAGACAAGAATGCAGATCCTATCTGATACTTAGGACACGCTAGTGGTCACACCTCCATCAGAAACCACATCGATGGAAGGAGCTCCAGTTTGTTCGTCTAAATCACCAGTGAACCAACCACCCGTTGCAGTCCCACAACCGATATTACGACGTTCACAAAGATTAAAAGAGAAGGCAGAAAAACAACGTGCCGCCTTTTGTCATCCTGGCTTTACTGACTCCGACTTAGCTTTTGCAATTACTAGGCTGTCGACATATGCTAAATCGCCTACACATTTGCATATGACTGCTCTTAAGGGCGTCGCTTCTTATCTTAAACACACCTGCGACACATCACTCGTTTTTACCCCATCTACGGGTCCTTTGTGCGCATTCGCTGATGCCAGCTGGTGTGTCACCCCATAGAGTAAAGGATACTCTGGAATTTTGATGAAAAAGGGGAAAAATACCATATCCTGGTCATCTTAAGAAGCAATGTTTGGTCGCCCTGAGCAGCTGCGAAGCCGAAATAATCGCTATAAACGAATGCGTGAAGTCACTGAAATGTCTTTGGGACCCATAACCGAGTTAGGACAAGGAGAGTTTGTCTCTTTCCCCACAATCATTGATACTGACTCAACGTCTGCCATAGCATGTCTGGGAGCATTAGAATCGAAGAGCAGGACAAGGCACATCTTGAGATTGCATAATTTCATCGTACGAGAAATTAATCTTCAGAATGTGATTCTTACCTACTGTTCTTCCCCCGACATGCTGGCAGATGCACTAACTAAACCTGCCCCTGCTTTACGCAGATTCCTGGATTTGTTATCCTTATCTGAGCAGGATAGGTAATTATTTATATTAAATTACTTAACTCATTGGTTTGCTGGCCTACACGAGGGTATTTACATACTTTATCTTGTTCCTTTAAACTTCATAATTGCAAACTTATTTACTTTGTGGGATGAGAGGGGTTCTAAACGCAATATTTTTTGTTAAATGCCTTTAGCTTTAAAATCACAAAAGGATATTTTTTGGGCTTGCTCTTACCTTATGTGA
Source organism: Rhysida immarginata (assembly GCA_023313115.1). Classification (NCBI taxonomy): domain Eukaryota; kingdom Metazoa; phylum Arthropoda; class Chilopoda; order Scolopendromorpha; family Scolopendridae; genus Rhysida; species Rhysida immarginata. Next base: position 2,483,341 of record JAHWFO010026326.1, on the reverse strand, counting down.
AGCAGTAACCACATTGTTTTATTAATACATGATATGTTTTTTTTTTACATTTATTAACATATGGTACGTTTAATATACATTTTAATTATGGTATACCAAAATGCAAAATATACTTTTTTGTCTTCCTTTGCTAAAAAAAGCAAAACATACTGTGTGCGCACACAAAAACGAAAGGAAAAAATAAAGGCATAAATGTTTATTTGTTTATTGTAACTTAGACAATTTTTTTTTGAACCTGTATATGTATTGTCAGTACCTAAACTTCTGTCTGTACAAATGACCGTCATATTTTTTGTGTTCAAGAAAATTACAGGGGGCTTTGTTCGGGAAAACTCAGTTTTTTTATGTAAAAATAGATATAATTTTATTTGTAATTAATTATTCTATTTTTTCTATTCTTTAAGGTTTTTTTTTATGTTTTGCAGACAGTGATTGTTGAGTATACATTCTTTTAATAAATGTTAATTAAAAAATCTCCACATGATTATCACTGTCTGCAGCTAGTTGTCCCTCGCGAATAATTTTCGTGATCACGAGGATGTGTGTCCCACTATTGTTGATGTTCTTTCCATGGTTACTCTTTTTTTTTATTTCGAGCAGACCACTTCTAACTTCTGGCTGGACCAGTCGTCTCTCCTTCTGGTCCTCCACGTCCTTCCTAGCCTGCAGCATGGCGTTCAACTTCCATTTATCATTTTTCATTCCAATGCTCTGTAAATTACTCCTACCCTGCCGTTCGATGTTTAGTTTCTTTTTGAATTTCTCACTTTCTCGCGGCAGCCATGATTCTTTACCGAGCAGCATTGTTTTGCGGGTTTACCCATAAGGTAATAATGAAATTTCTTTTAATGCTATTTCAACAATAACGCGCATAAGGGATGCTATGCTGCACATTTTCAATCTTATTCCCCATTAATAATTAATTAGGATTTCGCAGTCTTACTTAAGATATTAAATGGGAATTTTGAAATTTCTTTTCTTTATTCTTTATAAAGAATTAGTCTGTCTCAACTTTATTTATATTTAATCTCAATTCGCTCACTGTAGCGATTAATATTTCTCATTACAGTGTTTTGCTATATTTAATGTACACTTAAGTATTTCCTTATTTTATTCCGAGAAATATTTTCTTTTGTAATTGAGATCGCAATGCCTATTCCTCAATTAAATCATATTGTATAGAACATTCTTTTGTACAGAATTTTTGTATTTTATAAATAAATATCGCAATTTTTAAACCAAAATGAAAGTCTTTTAACGAGCCACTTTTACTCTTAAGTTTTGGGGTTAAGTACTATCCATTAAATTCTATTTATTTTGCTTCCCCCTCTGAACAAGTACCAAACATGAAATATATTCTGTTGAAGTGAATAAAAAAATGCTAAGTCTTTAAACGATGATAAACGATTTATTTGTGAAGATGATATATCGACACTTCTCTGGGGATATTATTGATTTTCTCTTTAATAAATGGAAGCTATAAAAAAGATTAAACAAACAGTTAATATGGACAAACTAATACTAATAACAGAAGGAACACCTCTTATCCACAAAATATTTTTACTGGACATATACGTATTTCGACATTCCTTTGACATCGAATAATGAACCCAAAGGGTTCGAAATATGTGTATGTCCAGTAAAAATATTTTGTGGATAAGACGAGTTCCTTCTGTTATTATGTTGCTTTCCACAGTTATTTAACGTTTTTCAAACTAGTCCGTATATGCCGAGTTCATTGAGTTTGGTTCGCCAGTTTGGGCGCTACAGCCATTTTTTAACTTTTTAAAGATTTACCCACGGAAAGTGACATGAAAAAATACGCCAAGGCACAATTTAATAAAAAACTTAATTAAAGATTTTAAAATTAAAAGAATTAATAGTAAATATGGTAAATGTTTAATTATTAAGGCAGAAGATGAAAAATGAAAGTTTGAAACATATCTTCCAGAAAGATATAATAAATTAACGAATAAAGATATTAAACAATTAAATAATTCACCAAATATAAAGCTTGTTTATCAACAATTAATAGATCTAGAAGATAGTAAACAAGATCACATTATTGAATTCGTAGAAGTTGTAGAAAACAAAGTTAAGAGTGATAGCGTTTAATCTTCTATTTTTAGTCGTTTTCTGGGGGTTTTTGCCTTTATTTCTATACCTGTCTCCTAGACGCTGTCTGAGTACATTGAAAGTGATAGCAAATAATCTTCATTTTTAATAAATTTCGGTGTTTTTAACCCTATTTTTTTGCTTTTTTCCTGTTTTCATCCCATCTCAGTCGGTATTTGGTTAAAACATTTAAATGCTACTTTAAAATTAAACGGGTTTTTCCAGTTTTCACTCAGTGTGCCAGAAATATTTGTGGTTACTTTACTGATGAAGTTGAAAGTTATAGCGATTAATCCTCTCTTTTATTAGTTTCAGGGATTTTTAGCCATATATGTTTCCCTTTTTTACCCTGTTATCACCATCTCTGTCAGTTTTGGGTTGTTGAGGAAGTGAAAGAAGGTGGTGAATGTATTTGAAATGAAAATTTTAGTTTTATTTTAGTATTTTTAATATTTTTTCATCAGTTGTTGAAATTTATTCTTAAATTTAAGACATTTTATAGAAAACTAGCAGAGAAATTACACTTGTAGATAAAGAAAATAATCTTAAAAAATTAAGTTATAACTCCCAATTGGTTAAATAATAACTCAATCAATACAAAACAGAGCAAAGGGACAATCTATTCTACGAAAAATACGAAAAACATTAAGTGCGGGACTTTATCTAAACTCTTCTTGATTTGCCTACCCACAGCGGAGCATCACCAGATACTTTAGACTCAAGTTTTTCTTGCCCTTAACGTAGAAGCTCTTATACCCTGTTGCTCTATTCGAAACTCCGGTCGTTCAGATGTATCAAATGCCTGTATAACTTTTTCTGCTTTAGTTGCAGAATTTGTCTGACCAATAATCGTTCTTTCTCTGTCCTTTCCAGAAACATAAATTCTTGCTAGTCGTCTGGACGTTTGATAGGCAGCTCTAGGGAGAGATGCCTTAATCCTTTGCCTCATCAATAGATGCTGCCTTATTAAAGTTCTGTCACTAAATCATCACTTTATGCTCTTAAAAGTGTTTTAAAAATTTTTGGAAAAGTACATTCAGTCATCGCATTATCAGCATCTCATTCTCCAAAATATACACATTACCACAGAATATACTGAAAATGTATTTTAGGGAAATGTTTTCACCTGCTGTGTTAACAAACACTCTAGTTGATAACCCCGGCGTGGCTGGGACTTTTTTTTTTTAATAAAATTTGAAATATCTTAGTAATAAACACATGAAAACGCTTGAAAGCAATACAGTTAAATTTCTTATAGTAAATTTGAAAAAAAATTTTTAGAGGCTCACAATTGATGGACCTTTCAAAGGATGCCACTGCTAGTCTAAATAAATTCTTACTCACGTAATCTTACTTTAGATGTACACTTGATGTTGTTGCAATTCCCATTCTTCTCTCGACGTCTTGAAGCAAAACTTGGCTATTCATCACTTTGTGTAGTCTAGCGATCGCTGCTTCTTCTATGTTCTTGCTTACTATTTGCTCGATACAAGACGGAGCTAAAGGAGTGCTTCCTCTGTCGTCCTTCTACTCTTTCTCAATAGTCTGCTAACTCTCCATTATGTCCAGTTACTGATCATTTTTAAAGATTTTCAAGAAATTGTTAATTACTAAGAACTCTCTTTTCTAAGAAAAGCCTGAATAACAGGAATTCTATGCATTGTTACATATTGAAATTTTGATCATGACATATTTCTCATTAATATGCCTTGCCAAAAATGTTTTCATTTTTCCGAAATCTGAGGTAGACAGTGACCTTCCTCATGCTTTGAACGTCAAATATGCAAAATTTCATCAAGATCGGAATAAAACTGCAGATTTGTATAAAAAAATAACAAACCCACAAACAAACATCCTTCTATATATAGATTTTAGTAAAATTTAGGGAAATAAAAAATCATTCAGTGCGCCATCAATTTTAGAGGTGCTGAAGTTGATAGTGGTTCTTATTAATTTTAATTTTTTTATTTCTTTTGGGGATTTTTAGCACCTTTTTTTGCTTTTTTTTTTGAATTAGGGGATTCATATTGATAAGGGGAAATGGGTTTGAAATGAAAGTGAATTTTTGTTTTTTTTAATGTTTTTTTTAATATTTTTTTGCTTCATTTTTTTAAAAATTATTCTTAAATTTAAGACATTTTCTTGAAAATGTATTGAAATTTTGGGGAAATGAAAAAATGGTATAGACTGCGCCAAAAAAGACAATATTGGACTGCTCTTATTTAATGCATCTAGTGTCATTATCAATTTCACCCGTTCAAACTTTCTACAATTCAACCAAACTTACTGAAATCTTCTGTATGACATCAAAAGGAAGTGCTCTGTTGGATTAACAATGCGCTCTGACCTCGTGATTTTGTAGCTAATGAAAAAGCTTTAGAATGCACCTAAATAGAGCCTCTCTATCGATAAACATAACTTCTCAGTCACTGGTATAATAGCAGTTCAGTGAATTCATAGCAAATCTGGCTGCATGGTTGGTTTAGCTCTGATATGTTCGTGACGCCTGTTTCAGATACCGCAGCCGCTCTTAAATTGCCAGGATGACTAAGAAAGACATGATTAATTGATAACTAACATTTTCTGTTTCCTTGGTGACGTCGTTTGTAATCCAGCGACACTCAAATAACCAAGTACCCAAATCACCCCCTTCAACAATTCAACCTGCCCTACTCTAAATATAAAATAACATGTCCTGACTGATTGACTGGTTCATCATCGTGGAGCCGAAACTGATGAAGCTATTAATATAATATTTGGTCTTTAGCTTTATTTACTTGGAGACTAATTAAAGAAATATTTTATAAAATTCATCCCCTAAGGGGGTCAAATAAAAGATGTAATTTTTTATGAAAATCAGTCATTAGTAAATCCATGAGTAAGTCTATAAAAATTGGTATTTGGCACATTGGTAAGAAATTAAGAAACAAGTATTTCATGATTATTGGAAATTTACACCTTGAATGCGTAATGTTATTAGCTTCAGGGTTTTCGGGTGAGCGATGATTCTATAGGAAACATTTTATTTTCAATAACGAGAGATGGCGCTGGCTCTATATTAAATTGCTATATTGTTTAATTGTTTTGAAAACTCTACAACCCGAACGGTTGTTCCAAATTTATGATAATTGTTTTGCATAATAAATAGATAGCAAAAACTGTTTTTTCTTTAAAGTGTAATGTCCAGTCACTGAGAGGATGGTTTTTACATTTGAAAAGCAAAATCATGTACTGGAACATCTATATATCAGGTGAGATATAATTAAAGTTCCCCACTTCTGCGCAGACCGCGTTATTGCATGGAGAGTAATGAATCTTTGTGTACGGAGAATATAGGGAGGAAAATTTCCAATGTAAATTTTGTTTGTCCATATGGTTACCATCATGGGAAAAAGTGATGCTGCAAGATCTTACACAGACGTTAGTGATGCACTACTGGAATGCAGTTAGAGGAACTGGTCAATATGCGTACCCTGTGCGTCGAAGGCATGCTAGAAGCACAGGGCAGCATGCTCAACAGCAGCACGAAATGTCTCCGTGTAATGGCTGCAGCATGACGAATGATGTTGGCTTTCACTTCAGGCAAGGTCGGTACGCCTCAATGATAAACATGATTAAGATCTGTTTAATGGGCAGGCCACACTTCTGGAAAGTGTCTCTCTTGAAAAAATACATCCCGAAGTAGGTACGAAGAAGTTCCTTTACTGGGCAATCCACATGCTCTGCTGCACCACATTGCATGAAGAACCGTGCAATGCATTGGTTGTTTGTTCAATAGGTTATTCACGGTTTTCTCAATGCCTACCTGAAACCGCAGAAGCTAAGTACATCAAGTTTTGAATATAGGTTTATTTTGTGACGTAAGCACCCATGATGAAAGGACTTAAAAAATTCATCTCTTAAGAGGGTAAAATAGGGGATTAAATTTGTAATCTTTATATCTATATACAGGGTGTTATAAAAACACCGGGACTGAAATATCTGGAAAAATACACATTGGATTGAAAAAACAAAACAATAATTCCGAACCCCTGCCATCATCCTTTGAGAGTGAGGGCAGGGTAAACATTGATATATTAAATACGAACCCGTATTTTAATGGTATTTTGAGATTGTACCCAAAACTTGGGAAATGGGGGGAGGGGTAGAATTTAGTATCATTGGAGAGTTTTGGGAAAATATTATAAACGTGTTTTTTGTTTTTTCGATCCAATATGTATTTCTCCAGATATTCCACCATCTCGTTCTTTTTGTTGCACTCTGTATATGAAATATACTTGGTTTATGTTCGTTTGCTTACATTTGCAAACAATCAGCTGGTTCTGTCTTAGTTAACAATTTATAATAAGTGTTTATAAAAAAGGTAAATAAATTAATCTATATAAATAAAAAGCAACGTTTTATGTGTGTGTAAGTATTCTGTCATTGAATGGGCATTTTCTTTTAAAGAAGAAAAAACGTCTTTCCTATCAATAGACTACCCAGAACAATTTTCATGTTTGAAGCAACCATCCAGCAGGTGTGCCTTCACGGTGTGTGCACGTTCGGATTGTTGAGTTATGCAAACAATTAAACGATACCGCAATTTATTCTACAGCCAGCATCTTTTCTCCGTATTAGAAATAAATTTTGTGCTATAAAAAGTAGTTTTGTTACAATCATCAATCAGCTGAATCCCATGAAGCTAATTACATTACAACCTCAAGAGGTAAATTTCCAAAAATCATGAAACATGTCTTCCTTAATTTCATACCAAAGTATTAATAAATGATATTATAACTGGAGATAAGCCTACCAAGCATCAGAGCAAATTTTCATGAATTTAACTTTAAAAAGGATGGATTTTCATACTAACTTACATCTTTAATTTTACCATTTTACCAGATAGATCAATCAGTCAGGACATGTTATTTTATTTTTATAGATTTAGCAATAGCAAAATATTATCAGCTCGTTTGAATGCGCGAGCATTATCTGAACAAATTGTTTTCGGGAGAGGTCGTCTCCCTATAAGTCTTCTCAAAGCTAATATAAGCTCTTCCATGGTCAAATTCAGAAGAAGTTCTAAATGAATGGCACGTGTAGGGGCACACGTAAACAGAACTATGTTCCGGCTCCGCTAATACTTTAATAATAATAATTGTAACAACCACAGGGTAAACTAGACAGAAACGTCCCATGTAATCCCCAAGAGGCCGAATCCCAGAGTAGACTTAGAGAAACGGCATGTATAATAAAAAGAAACAAAAAACCCTTAAAAAATACATATAGGTGTAGACCCTCTGCTAGAAAAAGGCCAATATCATTAAAATGTTCTAAATAATTTTTAACAAGTTTGAGTTTTCATTGTTTTTTTATTTCGCACCTTCTATTTATCTTCCTTTTAAATACTCATGATCGCATCTATTGCTTTTTATTTACTTACCAGACATGGAACAAGTTTATTTTCAACCGGAAATATGTTCGTGGTTTAGCTATACAAGCAAACCAGTCAGAAAAAGAAACACGTGATTGGTTAAGTGGTGTTCCACCTTATACGTTACATAAACCTATTAGACATCGCTATCCTCGTAAACGCATGCGCGTTTTTGCACCATATAATCAATTTCAAGTAGATTTAGTAGACCTAAGCAGTTTGTCAAAGCAAAATGATGGGTATAAATTTCTTCTCACATGCATCGATGTGTTCTCGCGTTTTGCATGGGTCATGCCTTTAAAATCCAAGATGGGTCCCCAGCTTCAAAAAGCTTTTCAAAAAATCTTTACAGAAGGGCAGGTTCCTTTAAAAATTATTAGTGATAAATGTAAAGAATTTCTAAATAAACACGTTCAAGATTATTTTAGATGACTCAATATTATATTCTTTGCGACAGAGTCGGATTTAAAAGCAACTATGGCTGAACGTTTTAACCGTACCTTAACGGGGCGAATGTTTAGGTTTTTCCCTTATTCCAACAAACAACGTTACATCGACGTCTTACTTGCTCTTGTTGAAAGCTATAACAATCGTGTTCACAGATCTTTAGGTATTGCACCAGTTGATGTGAACGCTCGTAAAGCATCGTCCTTGTGGCTGAAGCAACGTCTTTATTACAATTCGGCACCCCATATGACACCGAAATTAAAAATTGGTGATGTAGTACGCATTTCAAGAGTAAAAAATATATTTGAGAAAGGTTATTTACCGAATTGGACAGAGGAAGTGTTTTCTGTGTCAAAAATTATATTGCGAAAACCTGTAGTGTATAAAATTAAAGATTATATTTTGCGATGAGATTGCAAGTGTGTTTTACGAGCAAGAACTAAAACGAGTGAAAAACCCTGAAGTTTTTGTCATCAAAAGGATATTAAGATGGAGAATGAGATGGGGTATGCATGAGGCAATCATTAAATGGCGCAATTACCTTACACTATGAATAGTTGGGTACGCGAAAATGATCTTTTAAACCTATGACAAGCTGTTGCACTCATCAGTCGCGCAGTTAATTTTGTCAACATGTACGAAGAGTCCGATTTCTACGTTACACTTCCGTCCAACAAGCAATCGGGCGTTAGAAAACATGCTAATACAACAGCTCATTTTTTCACTCGGTTACCACGCACATTACAATTCAAAGGTCAGTGGGAAGTCGGTGTGACTGATGTTCATTTCCCTGCACGTTTCAAGAATATTACAGCAGTTAATATCAGTTTTACCATAGGTATTCAGAATTTTATGATTGAGAAGAAGCAAATCACGCTTAAGATTGCTAATCACGTCGATTCACCCACTGTTAAAGAGTTTGCACACCTAATGGATACAGCGTTACAAGCCTATATGAGGCACATTGTATTTTTCGACGACTGAGATGTCAGCAACTATGTCATCTTGAGTTTACCTCCTAATACGCAAATTTGTTTTACCACAATAGCATTCTGTCAGTTCTTTAATTTAAAACCAGACCAGTTCCTGGAAGGGCATGTATTGCTCGTTCCTGATTTTTCCAAGCCGTTTGAATGGTTTTAAGAACTTTCTGCTGTGTTAAATTTCCCAGAGATCGCACCTAGGTTCCAACACGTTGTTGATATAAAGACCATCCAAATCCAAAATACAGAGGCACTCCTTGATTTTTTACAAGTTCAGTTAGGAATGTATGGAATTGAGGTCACCTAGGATAATGCTTTTTTAGTATTTTTTGGTTACACAGGTCATTACATTGAATTCCCAGTTGCATCGAATCTCGGGTCTGTCCCTGTACAGTTCCTGAATAAGAAATTTAAAACACCTACGGAAATTCCGTTAAATGCTATTCATGATGGCTTCATGAATATTGCTGTATACGATCCGGAAGATTGGCCTCATATTAGTGAATTAAAAATTCCCGAGGGGTATTACGATAATATCACGTGTGAATTAGGTGGGAATGCAAACAACACTAAATTGTGAAATAAAACAAATATTTATTCAAAATAACCTCCTTGGTTAGATAAACACTGATCATTCGT
>JAHWFO010026326.1:2451678-2468741 GCA_023313115.1 Rhysida immarginata | reverse complement strand
GGAGCCACAATAAGCAATTAATGCCCCGTTCCAAAATTACGTAATACCGTATTGAGGTAAATGGAAGCAGAAATCCGACTCCAGCTCCTTGCGGAATTAACTCTCACGCCGACCGATAAAGGATTGCTTCCCCGACGCAGGCAATATAACGCCTAGTCCTTCCTGCAGATACATATGCACCCCTCCAGGGAAAATGCCTGTTACTGGCACATCCTCGAGCACAAGCCGTGCCTCGACGAATAAATGTCGCAGTTGTTCGTTATTGAACATCGAAAGCACCGCTAGACAATTAATCCGGCTAGTCGTAATTTGCTTAGGAACCCCAAGCGTAATACTAAAAATAGATAATCCTCTTTTACCTTGGTGGTGCCGGTTTTGATAAGGGAGCACGTTGGAGACCGTTGCCACGTTGCCAGCCGGCTCCGAAGAATTGACGACGGACTTCTTTCTAACTACGCAGCCCGCCTTCGGAACATCAATTTCCACCGTTCCTGCCTCGGGAACTGCCCCCGCCGTCTTCTTCCTTGACTGCCTCAAAGTCCCGGTCCGGTTTACCGACTTATCGAGTCGCTCCCACATGAAGCCGCCGCGACTACCTGCCAACTGCCACGAGTCACGTTTCCACTCTCCTAAAGAACTTTTCTTTTTTCTTTTTCTCTTCGCTCCCCCTCTTCTCTTCTTAACATCAACTCTTCCTTCCTCCCCGCTCATGCTCTTCCCATTCCTTCTCCGCGGGGGCGGACACGAACTCGAGCCGTAATTTTTATTCCAGAAAATTCTTGTTCCGAAACCTCGAGTCCGTGCCTCCCCTCCCCCGACGTCATCCGACGCTCTTCTCTTCAAGAAGTGACCTGACAGATAAACGTAGTGACATTGTGAACGCGTTAGTGAAATCGCAGTGCATTCAGATCGCGGGGATCTGTTAGCGTCTTTAGCTGGCAAAACGGTTTTAAAATTACATTACCGTCAGAAGCAGTTGTAGAGCTCAGACGTTTCTGTCTTTCTCTCTCATTCAAAATGCATGTTTCATATCATCCAAGCCAAGAGGCTATTTTACGTTGATATTTAAGTCAGAAAGTCCGAGGGATACATGTATTCAAAGGGACAGCGTTTCAACGTGGTAGTGGGTTAACATCTGTATTCACAAATCTTTTCCTGCTTGCGACGCCATTACTAAAGACATCTGGTAAAATTCTTGGTAAGCACGTTCTAAAAGGTGGTGCTTCAGTCTTAAATGATGTGATGCAGGGTCAAAATTTCAAACATTTGTTAGTATCATGCATGAGAGCAGCAGGTGGCAGCGCTTTACAGGAAATGGGTTCCAGGATTCAGAAAGGTAGAGGCAGATATCGGGTTAAAAGACGACGTTCTTCAATTGCTGCTCATTCATCAGGCAAAAGACCGAGAGTTCACAGTAGAAGACAGAAAACAATTCGCTCAGCAAAGTTAAAAAAGTCTACGAGGCGAAAGAAGAATAAAAAGAAGAGAAATAGGAAGAAGTCAAAGAGCACTTTACACATACGTCCTTTATCATCTGTCTTCGTCTAAAAGCATTACCATGGCATCTCTGATACATGAGCATAGCTCAGAATGCGTAAACAGTGACTTGGATATTTTCTGGATTCCCCATACGAGTGGTCAACAAGAGTGGCGGCATGTGGGTTTCCAACCGACCGCCATCATAAACCAAGACGGACCTATCGAATACTTTGTTCCCGGTTTAACTGACTTTTACATCGATATAGATCAAACTACACTTTATTTAGAAGTCGTAATTACTAAAGGAGGTGCACCTCTTCCAACCTGCTGATAAAACGGGTCCAGTGAATCTTATCCTTCACTCGTTATTCTCACAAATCGATTGTTTTCTAGGCGATACACTCGTTAGTCATATCAATAACTTATATCCATATAGAGCTTATTTAGAAATGCTTCTGAATTATGGTCGGGTTGCAAAATCAACTCATTTAACGACATCCGGATTTTATAAAGATACATCTGGGAAAATGGAGAGTATATATGATACAAATTTGGGTTTTCAATCACGCAAAAGTCTCGCGCGTAATGGAGTTTATTACTCAGAAGGATCCTATACATCTACATATATTTCGTCAGAGTTCGTTTGCTGCTAAACTCGCTGGATTTTCGCCTAAGGTTATACAGAAGCAAACCTGCCTTCGCTCTAATGTCAGATGCAGCCAACCCTGATTATAGAATAGCAATTCGAAAAGCTATGCTTAATGTAGAGCGCGTTAAAGTCAACACATCTACGCTATTAGCACATGCGAAGACACTGCAAACAACCAACACAGTTTACCTGATTGACAGAGTAAATAAATATCGCAACAGGTACGAGAATTCACGTCATCCAAAATTTAATCACAGGTCAACTTCCTACCCGATTAATATACGCATTCGTAACGAGTGAAGCACAAAATGGAGCTTACAAGGTGAATCCATTTAACGTTCAACATTTCAACCTGTCATATTTCTCACTATCGATAGATTCCCAAGTTTATCCATCTCAATCTCTAACACCTGTATTTGCCGAAGGGTCGTACTTACGTGAGTTTGTTCATTCGTTGAAGGCACTCGGTCTGTGGAAGGAAGACAGAGACGCTGATGTGACTCAGGCTGAATACGGTTCTGGTTTTACATATTTGGCCTACGAATTAAGCGGAAATCGAAATTATTATGGAGACCATTTCAATGTGATACGTAATTTAATAGTATAATCATCAATTTCTTCTTCTAACACGAGTTGCTTATCAGTGTAATAAACATGAAAAGAACCTACGATCACTTAAACGTTCTTTGCAGCCTTATATAAGTGATAGGATTGACAGGAAACGAAATGACTATCTGCTAATAAGGACTCAAGGAAACTACTAATCCACAACAAAAGTTTATTCATACGAATGCGCATTTTGGCAGCCAAGCTGCCTTCGTCAGCGTATCCAAGACTTGATCAGGACAGAGAGTTCTGTTCAGATAAACTATGAGAATTACATAGACGTATATATAGTAAAAAATGAACTAGTTACCTAAGCTTGATGCCTCAGTTATCTCAGGATAAGGTAGTCAGTCCAGTCACTCATACATTCCCTAAAAAATATAATTTACGTAGGCTGCCCAAGTAGATTACTCTACTGTTCAAAACGGAACTTTATTCAAATAAGTATTGAATAACTTTTTGCCAAGTATACGAGGCCTGTGAGAAAAGTATCCAACCTAATTTTTTTTTGCGAAAACCTGATAGATTTGGATCGCACGTGCTTGCATGAGCCGACCTTGAACCATTGTGCGTATATGTGAATTTTTTCCCGGCTCTCATTAGCGTCAGTTGCTGGCAATCTGTATTAGAGGGAGGTAGTGTGTTGTGCCCTCGCCGGTTTTTGATTTGAAGGAAAATGTCGGAACGACTGGAGCAGCGTTTCTGCATCAAATTTTGTCAGAAACTGGGCGACAGCCACGTGGAAACCATCAGTCGTCACAGTGGAAGAATTCCTCGTCACCACGACCAAAGAAGGCCAGCCAAGTGTGCAGCGATGTGAAAGTGATGCTGACTGCTTTCTTTGACTCTCGCGGTGTATTACACCACAAGTACGCACCACAGGTTCAAACAATCACCAAAGAGTAATACAGGGAATTCCTTCGTCGCCTATGTAATGCAGTACGGTGCAAGGAGACCGCAGTTGTGGTCAACAGGCAATTGGCGCCTCAAAAACCAAACTTGATTCAGACTTTTTCGGCGAAAAACCAAACTCCCGTGGTTCAACAGGCTACTTACTCCTCTGACCTGGCCCCCTGCGACTTTTGGCTGTTCCCCAAACTCAAGAGGCCATTGAAAGGAACGCGATTTCAGACAAGAGAGGACACTATGGCTGCAACGACAGCCGAGCTAAACTCCATTCCGAAAGACGCTTTCCAGGAATGCTTTCAACAATAGTGGCACCCCTGGGAGCAGTGTGTGGAGTCCCAAGGAGACTACTTTGAGGGTGATTAGGTTTCAAATGCTCCAGGTGTGTAATTTTAATTTTCCCGGCCGAAGGTCGGATACTTTTCTCACTAGGCCTCGTATTCTCTCTAGTTATTTTCATTGCAACAATTAAACTTATGTATAGGACACTCTCAAATAGTTGTTTATAAGTCTATAAACTTAATAATGTCGTCAAAATTTTTCTTATCTTAATTTATTTTTCGGTTCTTAAACGGGGCATTTTCTCAATGTAAGTCTCGGTATTCTGCTGATTTGTTTAATATTAGTCTTTTTTTTTATTCTATATCTCTCCTTCCTTTTCTTCATTATCCCTTTCTTTTATTTTTTCAGCACTTTAGGTTTTAATTACGCATTAGGTTCGTCAAGACGAATAGAGGGGGGGTCTCAGGCCATATTCGAAATTCCAGGTGACCATTAGTAGAAATTGTTCTTGTCACGGAGTGAAAAAGTTGGACTGAGTGGGGGGAGGGGTCGAAGATTAATTGTATCAGGGCAAGATAGGGTAAGGTTAGTAAAGGGGTTCCCACCCTAGTCCCAAGAAACGAGCAATTCGGTAATAAATCTTCATCTGAATGATTTCTTAATATGGTGCTTGATTGAAGTTAACAAAAAATCAGCTCTGCCACGGGGCCCCCAAAACAAAATAAATAAAATGGATATTACTTTTGTTGTCATCGTATTGTCCGCTGGGTGAACGTTTATGACGTCTTCATTCATACGTGATTGTTTGGTCGCCGTAATTGCAATTCATCAGTATTCTTACCAATAAACCCTGTTGTAGATCCACAGCGCTATTGTGATAAATTTCCTTGAAGTGACTGAAATTTGTGACTGAAACCGTGTAAAAAAGAACAATCGAATGAAAAATGCAAACCCAGTGACCATGCCAGCAAGCAAGTATACAAACTTTATTTAGAACAGTGAAAAAATACTTTGTCATTCATTGAAATTTAAAAAAAAAATTAAAAGGCAAAGTGAAAAATAGTATTAATAAATGTATGTATATACGTGAAAAATTGTGTATAAACTTATATATATGTGACCAGAAAGTCAAGCTGTCTCCTCAACAAAATCAAAAACCTTGCATCCATTTTAACGCAAAATCCTGAACCCACAAAAAAATACCTCACCCCAATTCACCAATTTTTGTCAATGTTCATTACACACTTTTAAAAACATTATGTCCTCTCAGGATAGGTTAGCAATCATTAAAACATTATTAACGTAAAAAATCGTAGAACTAGACTTTTGTAAGTAAGAATGAATTAACTTAACATAAACTTAACGAATGGAAAAAGCCATTCGAAAGCATCGGAACAAGCCATTCGAATGTTTTTCAAGTGCTTGATGTTGAAAAGTTGATACTTTTTAACCTCGAAATATCGATAATTTTTTTTTTCAAAGACACCAAACAGGAATCAGCAATTTAAGAGTGCCATCTTGTGATTGATAGGATTAGTATCATATTAATTAATTAATTAATCATTATAATTTGATAACATATCTTTTTCTCAATAAATTATGAATGAAATAAAATGACACAGGCCAAAATGCAACCAGACATAATGCAATCGCGCAATTTAATTTTTTTTTAAAATCGTAGTTTTGTCAATAAATTACGTGCAAAGTCTATTTTAAATAGAAGAATAAAAAATAGGAACAAAAAAGTGGAACTTTTTATGTCCTCTCATCGAATACATGCATCGAAGATGTTTACTTTCAATCCTCTTAATCCTGCACGACGTATTTAATCCTTTTATCCCTTGGTGCGATTTCTGTTCTTATGATTATTGATGTATTTTTTTAAGTATGCCCTGACTGACGGGAAAGTAATGAGGACATCAATCAGCAGCTGTCGATACCCAACGTGCTCTGCAATAATTGGCTATTAGGGAGATCACATGACTCGGGAAAACAAGTTTTAAATGCTAGTTCGTAAATGAAACATTATGGAGTAGTTTATTCTTCTGCACTTGTGACCCGCATGTTAGCCAATATTGTGCTCATTCGCTTTTTTTTAGTTGAGAGAATTAATATTTTTTAAAGATATAAAATAAACATTTTAATAACTTTAAGACATTTTAATTTAATATTTAAATATAGTGATATAGACAACTTCAATTTGGAAGCATGTTGTGTTTTTCAACAAAAATAGCAAAAGTACTGAAAATATTATTGCATTTAATGAAATAAGTTTAGAAAATGCAAAAAAAGTGTTCGAAATAAGAAAAACTTATAACAACATGAAGAAAATACGGGTATGTAGTATTATTTTTACATATGTATTATTACATATGTATATTCAAAATATGTATACTGAATATTTTATTGTCATCCAATAATTTTAATTTTCATTTTTTTAGATAACAGAACAATTGAACAGGAAGATCATGGGGACACAACAGACGACGTACGAGTAGCCTAGTAGTGAAGATGACGATTGATAACAATTTTTTTTTAATACTTGACATTTTTTATATATAACTCATGTGAATAAATGTTCTTAAATAAAAATCTTTTTTACTTTAATAAAGAAAAGAACATTTTTTTCTATAAATTTAATAACTAATAGTATTTAAAGCTACCTTAGTATGGTTTTTAGTAGATTTCTATAAAATAGAAATATAATAATTGCATTTCTCCTCATGCTGGAATTTTTAAATAATTTTGCCCTAATCTATCATAATTAGTCAAGTAGGTTCCAAAGATACCATTGGTAGGTTTTTTTTGTTATCCTAGTATCAAAGGCCTTTAAAATATTAAAATATTTTTTATTAATATTAAAAATATTAAATTAAATATTAAAATAAAAAAATTAAATAATAAAATTAAAAAATTAAATATTAAATATATTAAAAATTAAAATATTAAATGTAATCTATAAAATAAAACGCTTAAAATTAAATATATTTAAAGTTTTAAAGTTTTCGAATATCTGTAATGAATTTTTTTAATTTCTTAAAAATCTATAGAATTTTTATTTTCAGTACTTATATATTTAATTATATTTAGAATAATTAATATTGTTCACCACATTCGAATATAAAATGGAATTTTTATGAACTTTCTAAGAAGAAAAAGTAAATATTAAAAAATATTTCTATAAACTAATATTTGCAAATTGTTTACTGAGTCACGTGTTTTCCCTAACAGCCAATCATGGCGGAGCATGCTGAGTCCCCGACTGCTGCTGAGAAATGTCCTCCAGTCGACCCATAACGTTTTTCACATGACTCACAAGCAAATTTTCTTTACGTCTGGTGATAATTTAAAACCATTATATGGTCTGGCTTTTTGGCAATGTTTTTAAATATATTTAATAAATACACTACATAAATTTCAGCGGGCCTAAAATATGGTTGGCACATTTTTATCATACAAATGGATAGTCTGGCCATATTTTTACACCATCTAAAATGTCTTGGACTCTTATTTTTATGTTTATTAACATGTCTAATTTTTCTGGCCATAATTTCTTGCAACGTTTGCATAATGCGCAGTAGGGATGAGACCGAATATAGCCAGCCAGACTTTCCATTCCTTACTTAAATAGCATATAAGTACTTGTGCCCAAAATTTCTAATGGTCTAAAATACCTGCTCAGAATTCGTTATCCCTGGGCTATCAGTTTTAATTTTTTTTATTGGATATTTTACATCTTACTGCACTTTTTAATTGAGAGTGCGTGCTTTAAAAGTTTTTATTTATATTATTTTCCACATGATCAATGAGCTTTATTTTTTATGGCCTGAAATTTACAGTCATTATGTTTCTCTACTAGTTTAATAATTTGTTTTCATTTGCGTCTTAGGTATGATTTCAGCTATTGAAGATATCCATCTAGAAAATGGTAAAACAGTCCGGATTTCATGTATTACCAAGGATGCTGGCTCGGGTCGTTGTATGTGGAAAACCAATAAAAATGAGACAATTCACAGCATCTCCCATACAAAAGTAAACAGGAGAGTGGCTATCATTGGTGATGTAAATCGCGGCGATTGTTCCATCCTCATGCTGAATGTCAACACAAAAGATAATGGCCGATGGCAGTGCACGTTTTATCCTACTACTATTCAGAACTATAATATTATCGTTAAAGGTACCCGTTTTTATATTTGTAAAAATGAAAATTAGCACTGAGTGATAAGACTCTAAAGAAGCTGATGTTTCGAATACAGGATATTCATAACGAAATTTTATTATTATTATTTTTTTATTTTATTTTTATTTTTAATTCTTCGTTATCCAAATTGGTAGAGACGTTACAATACCATAAACGGAAAACAGAGTTTCCGACTGGTTTCGCCATTTATTTCCAGCTTTATCAAGGATATAAACTACACTATCGACAATCGAACAGTGAAGCATACATTTGTTAGGATGGGACGAAAGCAGCGCTTTCACAAAGCTCATCCAGCCAGAATAAAATCCAAATGAAATACACTGAGGTAGTCAAGAAGACTAATCAACCCAAGTGGTCTTCCGTATTATACAAAAAAGAAAATAAGATTGACGATTGTCAAAAACAAAATACAAACGAAATAAAAAACACAAGGAGAAAGAAGATTATCACATCTTCCAGTAATCTGGGAAAGAGATGTTGCTAATATCTTCAAAATTGACGATTTACGATACTTCGTATGCCAGTTCATATTCAATGAGTTCTTCAGTATGCCATTCACAAGTTTATTGTCGTGAGTATTCATCTTCTGTATCATAATCAAAAGGAGATCCTGTATAAACTTTCCGATATGGACCATGTTTAAATCCATGTGGATGGATTGGTTTTTCACCGTCCTTCTATCCAGCTGAGCTATGGTCCTCAGGAAAGACAGGAAAGGAAACATTCTGGAAAGACTGTAGTTCACTCCATCTGGTTTTACAGATAATCGCCCATGCAGCCATGCCATTGAAGAGTATGGTCCACATAGTCGATTTGTTGTCAATGCTGACGGCGCTATTGCGACCCATGAGAGCTATGATACTGTACTTAGCCCTCCTTGCTTTATTCAGAGCATAGGACATATGCCGGTTCCATGAGAGTCTTGAGTCAATGATAACTCCTAGATACTTGTAGTTGCCCACCCAGTCCAGTTACTTATTGAACAGAACAAGAGAATCTGGGGGACGTACTTTCCGGTGCAAAGCCTTGCACTTGAATTTCTATTCAGGTACAAAACCTTGCACCTTCCGACGTTAAGGTTCAACTTCCAGTAGTTAAACCAGTCTTCGAACTGCTTCAAGGCGCACTGCAGCCGAGTGATAACGTGAGCCGGCTGGTGTGCCCATGTCATAATGGTTGTATCATCCACATAAAAATACAGATTACAATTATTGGGTTTTGGGAAATCATGTACAAAGTAATTAAATAGCACAGGCCCGAGGACAGAACCCTGAGGCACACGGGCTTTTACAACACGGGGCGTGGAAGGATTTTCTCCAAATTTGGCTTGATACGATCTGCCGTCAAGAATGGAATTCACCAACAAAATCAAATCGGCAGGGAACCCGTCTCTAATCATTTTGTAGACAGGGCCCTCATACCACACGTGGTCAAAAGCTTTACTGACATCGAGAAATACCACCCCACAGTAACTGGAGAGATTCAGAGGGGTGCTCAGGTGTTCAACGAGACTCCATATCTGCATCGGACAAGAGTGGGCAGCACATAAGCCAAACAGCTCCTCCCGAAAAAGGTCATTTGCTAGACAGTGGTCTTGGAATCTGACGAGAATCTGCGGTAGCAGGCCAATAGGTCGGTAACTCGCCGGAATTGGAAGACTTTACCCATGCTTGGGGATAATCAATACAATAGATTGCATCTAAGCCACAGGCAAGTAAGAAAATTTCCAGCAGACGTTAATGATATTAGTGAGATAGTCAATAAAGTTCTTCGGGAGACTTATAAGGGCGCTATTACTCACCTTGGCCCTTCCTGGAGCGTTCTTCTTTTTCAGTTTACTTATGATGGTGGCGATCTCTCCAGCCTCGATGTTGTACTTCCTTAAATGCTGCGGGACTTCATCAAAGTTAACAATACTTCTTCCACACGCTCAGACATGATTTGGCTCTCAGGCTTATCGTTGGTAGGAGTAACAAACTGCATTTCCAGTGAATCTGCAATGACTTGGGCCTTGTCCTCATCAGTTTGCACATTGTCACCTTGTGGTGTACAGAGTGGAGGAAGCTTAACATTCTTCTTCTTCTGTAAAGCTCTGATCATACTCCAAATGGAATTGTCGCGAGCCGACAAGATTTTGAGTTTTTCATTCCATCTAGCGTCGCGAAGCTCTTTCATCTCCTCTTGAACTCTTCGCACTAACCTGTTGTACTTGGTTTTGAGCCAAGGTTCACGATAGCGTTGCCATAGTCTACGGGTCCTGTTTCTTTCAGCAATTTGGCATTGGATTCCAGGAGTGAGTTGGTTTCGATGAGAAGGTTTATTCTCTGATGGATACTTACTAGCTTCTATGGCACTGTTAAAACATCTGGTGATGTCATCAACATGTTGATCGATGTCCTCTTTACAGTAAGCAGCATCGGGATGGTAGCCATAGTCCTTAAGAATATCTTTGTAGAGCTTCCAGTCTTGATGTTGTACGAGTTCCTCTCTGAAATTTATGTCAACATTGTCAAAGTTCAACGCCACAGGCTTGTGGTCAGAAGAAAGTTCATCAATCGTGAGGATATTGTACGGTTTGAAGAAACCCTTCAAGAGCGAGATGTCAAAAACTTCACTACTAGGGGAATGGTCGCAGTAGTAGGTGTCCTCTACAGGTCCAGCAGCGATGATATCATGCCGTTGCAATTTCGCGTTCTGGAGTTCCAGCTTGGGTGTTTGGCATTTAGGTCACCAGCCAGGACGACTGGAGTGTCACCACTGAAGAGTTCATCAAGCTTGCAAATGTCAAGATAATGTTTAGGTGAATTGTATAGCGCCACGAACTTCACTTCACCACAGGAGACGTCATTGATAATGATGAAGGCCGATTCCATACCTGCATAAGACTTGGATACTAATTATTGGTGTTGAATTCCCTTCTTAATGATGATCGCAGCACTCCCAGACGCACATCTTGCAGCATATGAAGCCATTCGATCCATACGGTACACACAATAGCCAGGTAGCTTGAAGTCTTGGCTTGGTTTGAGGTGAGTTTCACAGAGGAAAGCAACGTCGATTTCTTGCTTTATCAGAAAGCTGTGAAACTCGATACGCTATCGGGAAATGCCCCTAGCGTTCCATATTACGCACAGAATTTCACCTTTGTTGATTATAGTATAACGTTGTGCAGCCATACTAAAATTAGTTGGTCGTAAGGAGCCCACTCAACTGTGGGTAACTTTTGCATAATTAGAAAACAGATGAAAGATATGTCCTAATTGTTTATACATACCTGGTAGGTCGTTGATGTTGAGGCCTTTATCTTCCGGCATAGACACAGCAGCAGCATAGGATTTGCCTGCTGTCACTTTAGAACTAGACATCCTGGGGATATTTTGGATATTTGGTGTACCTTGATGTGTGCTGTCCACCACATCTGATGCACTTTTGGTGGTCTTGTCCTTTGATTTTGGGGCAATCTCTTGACTGGTGCCCCTCAGCACATTTATTACAACGAGGATCTTCCGTGCAGCCCATAGATATGTGTCCGAAGCGCAGGCAGTTGTAACACTGTAGTGGCTTCTTGTTCCCTTGAAAGGCCTCCACTGCCAGCGGCCCAATACGTGTTATGTTTTTCAATCGGTTGTTTTCGGTGTTCGGGAGTAGAACCAAGACCATCGGCATATCAATGGATCCTTTGGCTTTCCTTAATTGAATAACTTTTTCCGGGAAGTAGTTGGTTCTTTTTAGGTCTTCTTGGAAGTCATCCACATTACGAATTACGTATTTCAAGACCTTCTCCGACTTCAGTTGATGATGCTAAATTTTTAAAATATTATCAGACTTAATTCCAGAGACTAACCTGTTGTGTGTTTCTTTATCTTCACATTTAACTTCTTCGTTTACTCTGGAGACGGTCTTGAGGTTATCGATGCTCGTGCCTTTTCTGAATTTTTCATTAGCAATAGCAACCCACAGACGGGAAATACACATATATATACAGAACTATCGACAATCGACAATCGAACAGTGAAGTGTACATTTGTTAGGATGGGACGAAAGCAGCGCTTTCACAAAGCTTATCTAACCAGAATAAACTCCAAATGAAATACACTGAGGTAGTCAAGAAGCCTAACCAAACCAAACGGTCTTCCATATTATACAAAAAAGAAAATAAGATTGACGATTGTCAGAAACAAAAAATGAAAGAAATAAAAAAAATACAAGGAGAAAGAAGATTATCACATCTTCCAGTAGTCTGGGAAAGAGACGTTGCTAATATCTTCAAAATTGATGTCAAGAACGTGCCTCGGTTTATGATACTTCGTATGCCAGTTCATATTCATTGAGTTCTTCAGTATCCCTTTCACAAGCTTATTGTCGTGCGTCTTCATCTTCTGCATCATAATCAAAAGGAGATCCTGTATAAAGTATCCGATATGGGCCATGTTTAAATCCAAGAGGATGGATTGGGTTTTCACCGTCCTTCTGTCCAGCTGGGCAATGCTCCTCAGGGCAACATTCTGGAATGACTGTAGTTCACTCCATCTGGTTTTACAGACAGTCGCCCACGCAGGCATGCCATAGAGGAGTATGGTCCGGAGAGTCGATTTGTACAGAAGTAGCTTGTTGTCAATGCTGAGGGTGCTGTTGCGACCCATGAGAGCTATGATACTGTACTAAGCCCTCTTCGCTTTGTTCAGAGCATAGGACATATGGTGGTTCCATGAGAGTTTTGGGTCAATGATAACTGCCAGCTACTTGTAGTTGTCCACTCAATCCAGTTTCTTATTGAACAGAACAAGAGAATCTGGGTGATGCTTGATCTTCCTATTGAGGTACAAAGCCTTGCACTTTCCGACGTTAAGGTTCAACTTCCAGCAGATAAACCAGTCTTCGAACTGCTTCAAGGCGAACTGCAGCCGAGTGATAACGTGGGCTGGCTGGTGTGCCCATGTCATAATGGCAGTGTCATCCGCATAAAAATACAGATTACAATTATCGGGTTTCGGGAAATCATGTACAAAGTAATTAAATTGCACAGGCCCGAGGACAGAACCCTGAGGGACACCAGCCTTTACAACACGGGGTGAATACAGAAATATGGCTTCTCGCCCTTATATACAGAATTATGATACAATGGAGTAATATGATTGGATAAAAATACAACGAATGGCATGACAAAGGCAATGAGTAATAATGACAACGAAAGTAGAAGAAAAATAAACTACATAGGTGTATGTTGATAGGATAAGAATACCAAAGTGCATAGCAAAACGATTTCTTAAAATACACTGATATTCCCTGACTTTTCCCGGTTACAAAAATTCGTTAATTTTTCCTGGTCGCTAGTCAGCCTGGAATACAGCGAACGAAAATCACAAAATGGTAAATTATAAACGGTACACAAACTGGGTGAAATAAGGGGGAAAATGGTTAGGAAAACAAATAACAGAAAATAGAATACAAAAAGTGAGGACATAAATAGATAAAGAAAAGTTGGTCCATAAAAGAATATATATTAAAAAATAAAATAAAAAGAGCATAACAGTGTATCTGAGACTATTGCGCAGCTTGGAAAAATGACCGTAAAAAATTGTTACATCCAATCCGATCTGAACATGACTCGTATTGGAAAGTGTGTCTAAAATCTCCTGATGAACATAGTGCAAGATTTGAGATAAATTTTGAATGTGTTCTAATTTGCATATTTGGGATGATGAAAAGTGCACCATGGGATAGGCCACCCACAACTTCCTATTCATTGGATTCTTTAAAATTAACATATCGGCTTTGGTTCAAAAAATAAAACGGGAGTTCAGGCTTTTGTATTCACCCTGTATACAGGTTAAAGATATATACATCCCTTCTGGACCTGTGGAGGATACCTACTACTGTGACCACTCCCCTACTAGTGACGTTCTTGATATTTCATTAATAAAGGGTCTATTAACGATAGATGACCTTTCTTCTGACCACAAGCCTGTGCACTGAACATCGACTATGTCGACATCAATTTAAGAGAAGAGGTGAACTATCAGCGAGACTGGAAGCTATTCAAAGAAATCCTTATGGACCATTTCCAAGGAGCAAACAGTATGGATGACATTGATAGACGTGTTGAAGACATCACCAGGCGAATAAACGGTACCACTGAAGCTTGTGATCTACTGGTAAACAAGCCTGTTCATCGAATTATGCTCACTCGAGGAATCCAATATTTGATTGCAGAGAGAAACAAGACCAAATATTAGGCTTTGGCAGCGCTATCGTTTGCCTTGGCTAAAAAACAAATACAACAGGTTAGTGTGAAGAATTCAAGAAGAGGTAAAAGAACTTCGCGATGCTAGATGGAATGACAAGCTTGCTGGCTCTCGACAATTCCATTTGGGACATGGTTAACGGCTCTACAGAAGTAAAAGAATGTTACTCATCCTCCACTTCGCACCCCTCAAGGTAATTACGTTTAAACTACGAGAATAAAGCTCAAATAATTGCAGATTCCTTAGAAATGTGGTTAGTTACCCTTGATAACAATAATCCCGAGAGTCAACGCTTGTCCCAGACTGTGGTAGATGGTCTTGCCAACTTTTGTGAAGTCCCAGAGCCTAAAACTAAGATTATCATTGAGGCCGAGATATAGCTTCCATAAGACATCTGAGAAAGAGGAAGGCTCCAGGAAGAGACAAGTAAATAATATAGCCTTAAAGAAACTCCCAAAGAAAATCATTAGCGACATCTCGAATATCATAAGCGACTGTTGGACGTTTTTGTATTTGCCGACTGCTTGGAAAATTGTGTTAAATATCCTCAAGCAGGGGCATATTCCTGCAATTTTCGCGAGCAACTGACCTATAAGTTTATTTCTGTCAATGTCTAAAGTCTTGGAGAAAACGATCCTCACCAGGTTCAAAGAATACTGTCTCACCAATGGTTTAATGCGGGAAGAACATTTGCTTTCGAGCCACCCACTTGTCTCAGATGCAGATGTGGAGACTCGTTGAAAATCTCAGCACCTCAATACACCTCACCACCTGGTATTTCTTGATGTCAGCAAAGCTTTCGGTCAGGTGTGGCACGAG
This sequence comes from Rhysida immarginata, assembly GCA_023313115.1. Lineage (NCBI taxonomy): Eukaryota > Metazoa > Arthropoda > Chilopoda > Scolopendromorpha > Scolopendridae > Rhysida > Rhysida immarginata. Next base: position 2,453,554 of record JAHWFO010026326.1, on the reverse strand, counting down.
GGGCTAATCTACAAGATGATTAGATACGGGTTCCCTTCTGATTTGATTACGATGGCGAGATCCTTTCTCAGTGCAGGTTCTATCAAGCCAAATTTGGCGAATAATTTTCCACGCCCCGCAAGGTAAATGCTGGTGTTCCAAAGGGTTATGTCCTCGGGCCTGTTCTCTTTAATTATTTTGTGCTTGGTTTCCCAAACCCGAGATGTGTAATTTATATTTCTATCATGATGATACTGCCATCATTGCATCGGCGCCAGCCATCTCACGTGATCACTCGGCTTCAGAACGCCTTTAAGAAGTTCGATTACTGGTTTAGTTGCTGGAAACTGAACGTATACTTTAAGAAAAAAATTAAGTCTCCCCCATATTCCCTGGTTCAATTTAATAAGAAAATAGAATGGGTTGACAACTACAAGTATCTTGGCGTTATCATCGACTCAAGACTCCCCTGGAAAGGTCACGTAACTTTTGCTCTGAACAAAGCTAAGAGGGCTAAGTCTTTTACCTTTTCTGGGTAGAAAGATTACCCTCAGCATCGACAATTTATTACTACTGTACAAAATTATCCTAGTGATTCGGACCATCCTTCTCTTTGGTATGCCCCATGGGCGACTATATATAGAAGCAGAAGGAGTGAACTCCAGTCATTCCAGAATGTTACCCTGAGGACCATTTCGCAGTTTGGAAGAAGGACCGTACATAATCATTACAACCATTCGGATCTAAACATGACTCATATTTGAAAGTGTGTCCAATATCTCTTGATGAACATGGCGCAGATGTTGAAGAGCCATGAAAATGACCTGGTGGCTGGAATACTGAAAAACCGGATGGAAATGAAGTGGCATACAAAGTTTAGAAAACCGAGGCATATTCTTGAGGTCAACTTCGAAGACATTGGCAAATGTAAACTTCAGTGTCGTAGTGTAGTTTATATCTTTGATAAAGCCGGGAATAAATGGCAAAACTAGTCGAAAACTCTGTTCTCCCTTTATTCTATTGTAAAGTCTCTACCAGTTTCATTGATAGAAACAATACTAAAAACTCCCAATTTATTGAGAATATTCTTAGTCAAAGCAAACGTGAAATTTGATTCGAAACGTCATGTTTTTTCAGGGTCTTGTCACCCTGTGTTTTAATTTCATCTTTATTTTATTCCAGGGTTCTTGCTTCTCGTCCTTTACATCGTCATTTATTATATTTCTTTGAAAAACTGTCCTTTGTTTAGTTGACCTTTGGATAAGTATAAAATTGTGAAGTTTATAGTAAAAAAATACGGTGTTTACACTAATTATTGTTTATTTAAAGATGTGCATAAAATACTATAAATATATCACATAAATACAATAATCAATGCGTGGACAATATTTGAGCATCATCATTTTCTTATCATCTTTATTGAGCACTGCCATTTCTCTATTTATGCCTTACCACTGTATTAGGCATATGTATGTCCCGTACATGTCAACGCGTAATCTTGATCAGTGTTTATTCAATATTTTTAAAATTATTTCGGGCACAATTGAACATATATTTAAATTTCTGATCATAAACATCAGAGTATTGGGTGTTGCAAAAACATTTCACACAGTACTGCTGGTAGTCTATGATCTCGCTTTATAAAACGATAATTGGGAAATTTTATTCTGTTAAACCTTTTACGCCGAAATTTGTAGAAATGGAAATTGAGACTTCATATCTTAAATTTATATTCTGTAGCATGTAAAGGTTTAAAAATTAATTTACAAATACTTAAAAAAATTACATCTATGTAATCTTTTCTTTTTATATACAGGGTGATTCAAAAAGGTAGGTCAAGAATGAAATACCATGTACAGTTTGTAGCAGGGAACGATATTTTTCCTATGAACTTGGG
>JAHWFO010026326.1:2372150-2442243 GCA_023313115.1 Rhysida immarginata | reverse complement strand
TGTTATTGGTGAATTGCGTGTTGAAACCATTGTTGATACCTATTGTTGCACAAACTTTTATTTGCATTGTTGGTCATGAGATATATATTGTTGGTCCGTGCAGAGTGTTTGTGAATTGCGTGTTGATACCATTGTTGCAAAAACTTTGTCTTGCATTGTTGGTCATGCGATATTTCTCATTAATATGCCCTGCCATAACCATGAATATCGATTTTTGATCAATAATTATTATTTTTTCGAAGTCTGAAGTAGACAGTGACCTTCCTCATGCTTTGAAGATCATGTATGCGAAATTTCATCAAGATCGGAATAAAACTGTAGATTTGTATAAAAAACGTACACACAGACCCACCCACAGACCCACAGACGCACAGACCCACAAACATCCTTCTTTATATATATAGATATATATATATATATATATATAAATATGTATGTATATTCCCACAGAATATAGTAAAAATATATTTTTATGAAATGTTTGGATCTGATTTGCTACCACATAAGCTAGGTGATAGCCCATGTGTGGCTCGGATTTTTTTTTGGATTAAATTTTGCAATATCTAAAAAAAAACACTTGAAATGCTTAGAATTGATACCGTAAAAAATCCTAATGAAAATTCGAAAAAAAAAATTTTCATAGGCTTATAATGGATGGACCTCGCTAATGATGCCACTGCTAGTCTAAATAATTTTTCGGTAGAAGGGTGGATCAAAATACTGTTCCTAGTGATTAAACAGGTGGTGGCCTTACAGTATAACAGAGGGACATCAGGAGTTCCAACTAGTTTCGCCATTTATTCCCGGCTTTGTCAAGGATATATACAGCAAGACAATCAATCGACAATCGAACAGTGAAGTGTACATTCGTTAGGATGGGACGAAAGCAGCGCTTTCACAAAGCTCATCTAACCAGAATAAACTCCAAAGGAAATACACTGAGGTAGTTAAGAAGCCTAACCAACCCAAGCGGTCTTCCATATTATACAAAAAGAAAATAAGATTGACGATTGTCAGAAACAAAAAACAAACGAAATAAAAAAAAAATACAAGGAGAAATAAGATTATCACATCTTCCAGTAGTCTGGGAAAGAGACGTTGCTAATATCTTCAAACTTGATGTCAAGAACGTGCCTCGGTTTACGATACTTCGTATGCCAGTTCATATTCATTGAGTTCTCCAGTATCCCTTTCACAAGCTTGTTGTCGTGAGTCTTCATCTTCTGTATCATAATCAAAAGGAGATCCTGTATAAACTTACCGATATGGGCCATGTTTAAATCGAGGTATACAGCAAGAGGCATGCAAGCCTTTATATACAGAACATGGTAAAAATTATGCATATACATGAACCAATAGGATACAAAAGAATTAAAGAGGAAATAATGGCTAACAGGATAAATAGAAAAACCACAGATCTTTGAATTATAATGGCCAATAGAATAAAAAGGGTGAAAACGCTAATTTTTTTAAATTATACAAAAACAAAATATACAAAGGGATGGTGCGCGTTTACGCGGACCGAAAAGAGAAAACAAAATGCAAAGGAAAACATAAACCATAATAAAGAAACCGAGAAAACAGGGATCACAATAGATCAGATAAAGAGTTAAGTAATGCATATACAATAAAGTCTGTTTGACAATTGAGAAGCAGGTGGGGGGAGGACTTCTTGGCCTTGAATGTTTCTATTGCTTCGAGGGTAGCAGTTTTTTCTGGCCTATTGCAGATATGTAGGACAGACATAACATCTTCTTGCGTTTTTAAAGCGTGTCCGGAATCTTCGAGGTGGTTTGCATAGTGGGAAATACGATCTCGTTTTCTATGCGAGTCAATGTGTTCTTTGAATCGTACTGCAAAATTGCGGATCGATAATCCTACATAGCATCTGTCACAAAACGCACAATTCAGGCGGTAAACTCCGGATTGGGAATATTTTTCGGTGGTGACGGCGGCAGGTGGGTTCAGAATGCGGGCTGATGGTGTAGGAGTACGAAAAGATATTTGAAGGCCAACGGACGACAGGAAGTTAGAGAGCTGGGAGAAACTACGGCCCAGATACAATAAGGACGTCCATTTCTTGGGAAGGGGCGAAACAAGATTGGAGGGGGAGAAGAGGGCCCGTCTGCGGCGGTGAAGAATACGGGAGAACATGGAGGTCGAATATCCATTGGCATGGGCGAGGTTCCGGATTATGCGGAGTTCGGATGATCTGGATAGGGGGGTGAGGGGGAGCTTCAGAGCACGGTCAATTAGGAATCTTAATGAGGCTTGTTTGTGGGTGGGGGGGGGGGGGGGTGAGGAGGAATGGTGTATTAATTCGGAGGATATGGTCGGTTTACGGAAGACGGAAAAGGAGAGGCGGTTAGTGTGGGGGTTGTTAGTATTGAGGATATCAAGGAAAGGGATGGGTCGGTTAGTTTCTAGTTTAAAAGTAAATTGGATATGTGGGGAAAAGGAGTTAAAAATATTAACAATATTAGTGGGGGTAGTGGATGGGGAATCAAAGAGGATGAGGATGTCATCAACATATCGGAAATACGCGATGACAGAGGGATTATTAAGGACGGGGGTAACGTATGTTAATTCCAGGTGCTGTAGGAATACCTCAGACAGAAAACTGCTGTCTACTATATTACCCCAGCGTCTGTTACTTGCTGCATCTTTCCCTAAACCTGATACTATTCACCTACTAACTATCCTCTTTGTAATTTCTTCGCAGAATTATTTCTTCTTTAACAACTCCTAATATTCCCAACCCACAGGACTAGGAATGGGATTCCCAATCAGCAGTTTTCTGTCTGAGGTATTCCTACAGCACCTGGAATTAACATACGTTATCCCCCTCCTTAATAATCCCTCTGTCATCGCGTATTTCCGATATGTCGATGACATCCTCATCCTCTTTGATTTCCGATCCACTACCCCCACTAATATTGTTAACATTTTTAACTCCTTTTCCCAACATATCCAATTTACTTTTGAACGATAAACTAACCGATCCATCCCTTTCCTTGATATCCTCATTACCAACAACCCGCACACTAACCGCCTCTCCTTTTCTGTCTCCGTAAACCGACCACATCCTCCTACACCATTCCTCCTGACACCCCCCCCCACCCACAAACAAGCCTCATTAAGATTCCTAATTGACTGTGGCTCTCAGCTTCCCCTCAGCTCCCCTGTCCTGTTCATCCAAACCCCGCATAATCCAGAACCTCGCCCATGCCAATGGATATTCGACCTCCATGTTCTCCCGTATTCTTCACCGCCGCAGACGGGGCTTCTTCTCTCCCTCCCCTCTTGTTTCGCCCCTTCACAAGAAATGGACGTCCTTATTGTATCTGGGCCTTAGTTTCTCACAGCTCTCTAACTTCCTGTCGTCCCTTGGCCTTCGAATATCTTTTCGTACTCCAACACCATCAGCCCGCATCCTGAACCCACCCGCCGCCGTCACCACCGACAAATATTCCCAATCCGGAGTTTACCGCCTGAATTGTGCGTTTTGCGACAGATTCTATGTAGAATTATCGACCCGCAATTTTGCAGTATCATTCAACGAACATATTGACTCTTACAGAAAACGAGATCGTATTTCCCACTATGCAAACCACCTCGAAGATTCCGGACACGCTTTAAAAACGCAAGAAGATGTAATGTCTGTCCTACATATCTGCAATAGCCAGAAAAAACTGCTACCCTCGAAGCAATCGAAATATTCAAGGCCAAGAAGTCCTCCCCCCACCTGCTTCTCAATTGTCAAACAGACTTTAATGTATATGCAATACTTAACTCTTTATCTGATCTATTATTATCCCTTTTTTCTCGGTTTCTTTATTATGGTTTATGTTTTCCTTTACATTTTGTTATTTCTTGCACGTTTATTTTATTTTCTGTAAATCCTCTTTCCTCAGACAACCGGATAAGTTCTCTTTTCGGTTCGCGTAAACGCGCACCATCCCTTTGCATTTTTTCTTTTTGTAAAAATTTTAAAAATTAGCGTTTACACCCTTTTTCTGTTGGCCATTATATTTCTAAGATCTGTGCTTTTTATATTTATCCTGTTGGCCATTATTTCCTCTTTAATTCTTTTGTATCCTATTGGTTCATGTATATGCATAATTTGTACCACTGTTCTGTATAGAAAGGCTTGCATGCCTCTTGCTGTATATATCCTTGACAAAGCCGGGAATAAATGGCGAAACTAGTTGGAACTCCTGAGGTCCCTCTGTTATACTGTGAAGCCACCACCTGTTTAATAAAAATTTTTTGCTCACGTAAGCTTGCTTTAGATGTACACTTGATGTTGTTGCAATTCCCACTCTTCTGTCGATGTTTTGAAGCAAAACATAACTATTCATCACTTTGTGTAGTCTAGCGGTCCCCAATTCTCCTATTTATTTGCTTACCATTTGCTCAATACAGCACGGAGCTAAAGGAGTGCTTCCTCTGTCGTCTTTCCATTTTCTCTCAATGGTCTACTAAATCTCCATTATCTCCAGTTACTGATCATTGTTAAAGATTTTCAAGAAATTATTAAGTATTAAGAACTCTCTTTTCTAAAAAAAGCCTGAATAGCAGGAATTCTATGCATTGTTACAAATTGAAACTTATCTATATTGCTTAAACTTTTTCTTGCATTTTTGGATGAGATATACGTTGTTGGTTCGTGCAAAGTGTTTGTGAATTGCATGTTGATACCATTGTTGATAATTATTGTTCTGCAAACGTTTCCTTGTATTGTTGGTGGGGAGATATTTCTCATTAAAATGCCTTACCATAACTATGTATATCGATTTTTTATCAATAATTATTATTTTTTCGCAATCTGAGGTAGACAGTGACCTTCCTCATGCATTGAAGGTCAAGTATGAAAAATTTCGTCAAGATCGGAATAAGTCTGTAGATTTGTATAAAAAACAAACCCACAAACAAACCCACAAACATCCTTCTTTATATATATAGAGTAGCAGATGTACCCGGTATTGCCATGGTTAATTACACCTGTAGGTAAAGAGATTGATCTAAAAAAATGAAATTATAACTCCCAATTGGTTAAATAATAACTCAATCAAAACAACACAGAGCAAAGGGACTATCCGTACTACGAAAAATACGAAAAACTGGAGGTTCAGGTATATAACAGAGCATCTAAACTCTTATTGACTTGCCTCACTACTGCGGAGCATCACCAGATAATTTAGACTCAATTTTTTGTTAACTTTGACGTAGAAGCTCTTATAACCTGTTGCTCTATTCGAAATGCCGTTGTTCAGATGTTTCAAACGTCCGTATAGCTTTTTCTGTTTTAGTTGCAGAGTTTCCAAAACTCGTTCTTTCTCTTTCCTTTCCAGACACATAAATTTTTGCCTGTCGCCTGGGCGTTTGATAGGGAACTCAACAGAGACACGCGTGACTCCTATGCCTAATCAATAGACGCTGCCTTATTAGTGTTCTGTCGATGCATCATCACTTTATGCTTATTATCAAATTCTTGGAAACGAACATTCAGTCATCCATTATCAGCATTTCAGTTTCCAAAAAACACTTTCAAACAGAATATAATCAAAATATAGTTTTAGCAAATATGTTTGGATCTGCTGTGCTACCGAAAAAGCTAGGTGATAACCCCGGCGTGCGTCGGACATTTTATTTGGAATAAATTTTAAAATATCTTAAAAATAAACACATGAAAACGCTTAAAATTATTACAGTAATCTTACTTTAGATGTACACTTGATGTCGTTGCAATACCCTTTCTTCTCTCGATGTCTTGAATCAAAACTTGACCATTCATCTGTAGCTTCTATGGCACTGTTAATACATCTGGTGATATCATCAACAAGTTAGTCGATGTCCTCTGTAAAGTTAGCAACGTCGGGATGGCAGCCATATTCCTTAAGAATACCTTTGTAGAGGTTCCAGTCCTCCCGGAAATTTATGTCAAGATTGTCAAAGTTCAACGCCACAGGCTTGTGGTCAGAAGAAAGGTCATCAATCGTGAAGATATTGTACGGTTTGAAGAAACCCTTAAAGAGCGAGATGTCCAAGACCTCACTACTAGGGGAGTGGTCGAAGTAGTAGGTGTCCTCCACAGGTCCAGCAGCGATGGTATCATCTCTACCTTGTATGTACTTATAGGGATTCATGACGTTGCAATTCTGCGTTTTGGAGTTCCAGCTTGGGTGTTTGTCATTTAGGTCACCAGCCAGGACGACTGGAGTGTCACCACTGAAGAGTTCATCAAGCTCGCAAATGTCAAGATACTGTTTAGGATAACTTCAGGATAATTCTCTAATATTCTATTCTCTTTTAGGGAATTATCCCATGGTATGGCCACCCAGGTCGCCTGATCTCAACCCTCATGATTTTTGGTTATGGGGATATTTGAAAAGCCTTGTGTATCAAGCACATGTTCCTGACCTCTCAACCTTAAAGGATCAAATAACGTTACATATCAGACTAATTAATGCAGATATGCTGCGAGCTGCCGTAGAAAAGGTCGTGTACCGCATGCAGCTATTGGAACAGCACACTGGTGTTCATATTGAAACACATTTTTAATTAAAATAAATAATAGTTATTAAATAAAAATGAAAAATAAAATAATAATTAACAAATAACAAACTAATTTATAAATAATAAGTAAAATCAAAATAAAACTATAAAATCAAATAAAAAGCTGACGTTTTGGATAGAGACTATCCTTTATCAAAGCAAAAAGGATAATTCTTTAAAGGCAATTAGAATATTAGAGCATTATCCTAAAGTTATGAAAAAAGTTCGACAATCGACAATCGAGCACTGGAGTGAAGAATCAATTGCAAGTGGTACTGAAGCAGAGCTCCCAAACTTGGTCGTCACATGTATAGACCAGGGGAATTACACTGAGGTAGGTGAGAAGCCTGAAAAAACCCCGAAGGTCCTCCTCAAGATGTTTGAAGAATATTCCCCTCATTTTGGGGATAAAAAGGTTGATTGAAGATTGTCATAGAAAGGGGCGGGGGGGGCGGAGCCAAAGGCGAACTAGGCTATCCAAAAATCGGGGAAGATAACATTCCTGACATCGTTGAAGTTAACTTCCAGGACATGGCTGGGTAAGCGATGTTTTAAGCGTTTCCTGCAGTCAGAAGGGTTGCGAATTACAGACACCAACTGATTCCTGTGATTAAACATCTTCGGGAGCATAGTCGTTATCGTATCCTGTACAAACTTGCCAATATGCGTCATCCCTAGATCCTCATGGACGACATTATTGTTGGCTACACTACGACCCTGTTTCACAATTGCTCTCAGAGTAATATTTTGGAATGTCTGCAGCTCCTTCCACCCTGTTTTGTACACAGAAGCCCAAGCTGGCATACCATGAAGCAAGATCGTGCGGATGATCATTTTATAGATGAGCAGCTTGTTATCAATGTCAAGAGAAGTGTTACGACCAAGCAACGCGTTCAGACTGAATTTGGCCCTCGTTGCCTTATTCAGCGCGTAGGAAACATGTTGATTCCACGTGAACCAAGAATCGTTCATCACACCAAGGTATTTATATTCTTTGACCCAGTGGAGCTTATTTCCGTACAGGGTAAGCAAACCTGGGGGAGTTTCTGCGTATGTTTGTGAAGAACATAGCCTTGCACTTGCCAGCATTTAAAATTCAGCCTCCATCTGTTGAACAATTTTTCGTAGAGATGCAGCGCTTTCTGCAAGCGAGAGATGACATGGGCAGGAACATGGGCAAAGGTTAAGATGGCCGCATCATCAGCGTAGAAGTAAAGTTTACACTTGTCGGGTTTTGGAAAGTCCTGGATAAAAAAATTGAACAAGGCTGGTTCCAGAACTGATCCCTGTGGGACACCGGCTTTAACCACACAAGATTGGGAGAGGGAGTCACCAATTTTAGCTCGAAAAGACCTGTCTGAGAGGAATGAGCGGACCAGCATGATAAGGTCATCTGGAAATCCAAATTTTATCATTTTATAAATGACACCATCATGCCAAACTTGATCGAAGGCCTTGCAAATGTCTAGAAAGATAATGCCACCATATAGAGACTTGTTAAGAGAGTTTTTTGCGTCGACAGCAAGCCGCCATATTTGCATTTGGCAGGAGTGGTCCGAACGGAAACCAAACTGCTCATCACGAATAAGATCATTGGCAGAACAGAATTCATTGAACCTTTTTAGAATTGTCCGTTCTAGAACCTTAGACATAGTTGATAAAAGGCTGATGGGCCTGTAACTTGCAGGCACTGAATGGTTAAGACCTGGTTTAGGAATGCTAAGGATAATTGATTCCTTCCTGCCAGTAGGAAAATATCCGTGTTTCCAGCAGTCATTAATTAGTGTAACGATGTCAAAAATCAGGTTGGAAGGTAGATTTTTAAGTTCATTATTTGTGATGGCATCCATTCCCGGGGCTTTTTTATTCTTGAGTTTCTTGATGATCTCGACAATTTCCTTCGGGTAGATTGATCGCTCTATAGGAGCACGCCGTCCCTCATAAAAATTGGAGCACATATCGCGAACCTCGCTGATTGCATGCTCTCCGTCAGGGGTGTCTGGAATTGGGGTGATAAAATGATTGCTAAGTGATTCAGCAATTAATTGAGCTTTATTTTGGTCTGTAGTAGCAAGAGTAGTACCATCTGGAGAAAACAGGGGTGGGAATTTCGTTTTCTTACACTTAAGAGCTCTAATCATAATCCAGAGAGAGATGTCATGAGTAGATTCTTCAATTTGTTCGTCCATTTTTGCACTCGTAGCTCTGTTACTTTTTCGTGGACCCTCCTGGAAAGCCTATTATATTTTCTCTTAAAGATGGGATCACGTGTACGCTGCCAAAGTCTTCGGAAGGCATTCCTCTCTGCAATAATTTGCCTAATACTTGGAGGAAGATCGAGATGGTCAGGATATTTAGAGTCTATAGGGCAAGCACTAGCAGACATCGCATTGTTGATGTTATCGGTAATGTCTTTGACTCTATCATTGATTTCATTGGTGCTGGAGGCATTCGCTGTAAAGCCATTGCTAGTTTTAAGGAGGTTACGAAAGAGTTTCCAATCCCGCCTTATAGGAAGCCAATTCAGGATGTCCATATTTAAGCCATCAAAGTTAAGGGCAACTGGAAGATGGTCTGAAGATAAATCGTCCACAATGAATATATTGAACGGTTTGAAGAGACCCCTGAGAATAGCAATGTCCAGGACATCGCTCGTGGGTGAGTGATCACAATAATATATATGTTTGATTGGACCGATAGCGACAGTGTCCAGCTGGTTCTGGATGTAACCATATAAAATAGCACCACTGTGATTAGTGCATCTGGAATTCCAGTGAGGGTGTTTTGCATTTAGATCGCCTGCCAAAACAACAGGAAAATTACCAGAGAGCAACTCGTCGAGATTACAGGGGTCAATGGCATGCCCCGGAGAGTTATACAGCGCAACAAACTTAAACCAGCCAATCGTGAGGTCCTTGATGAGAATAGAGGCCGTCTCCATTCCTAAATTGTTCCGAGTAATGACTTCAACATGCTCAATACCCTCTTTGACTATAACAGCTGCTCCACCAGAAACACCATCAGCAGGATTCTTTACGATAGACCATGTATCCAGGCAGCTTGAATGGCCGTTCCGACTTGAGGTGCGTTTCACAGACAAAGGCAATATCAATTTTGTTTCTCGATAGGAAGTCGAAGAACTCCTCTCGCCTACGTGAAATGCCTCTGGCATTCCAGATGGTACACCTAAGTCTTCCTTGATTGACTACTTCGAAGCTGCTGCTAGCCATGATTAAACTTTAGAGAACGATTTAACAATATGCGGAATAGATTTTCCGATTTCCTCATATAATCTGAGCATCGCGCCTATTTTGTGTTCCTAGCTTGCAAATCAGATGGGTGGAAACTTTTGTCAACAGTTTTTGAAACCACCGAAGCGTAGGATCTCCCTTCAATAGTCTTAGCACCACGCACTCTGCTCACTGTTTTGGGATATTTAGGACATCCAGAGAAACTTGACGTATGCTGTGCTTCGCAGCGAATACATTTATCCTGTGACTGATGATGTTCTGTACACTTATTGCAACGGGGTAGCTCAGTACAAGCCATGGAAACATGTCCATATCTGAGGCAATTATAACATTGAAGAGGTTTCTTATTGCCCCTAAATAGCTCAACAAGCACCGCCAGTTGACCGATCCGAGTGACTTCTTTAAATGTTCTATTATGCTCAGTGTTTTGAAAAAGTGCCAGGCTCGACGGCAAATCAACAGAGCCATTTGCCTTTTTAAGTCTAATAACTTTCTCAGGAAAGTAATTTGTCCTCTTGAGATCGTCAAGAAAATCCTCCAAATTATAGGTTGTATCAACATTCCTTACAACATATTTTAATAGTTTTTCCGATTTCAGCTGGTGATGTTGTATTATCAAGATATTATCACTCTTAATATCTGACACTAACTTTTTATGGATGTCTTCATTTGACACAAAATTTTAATGGTGTCAGTCCTGCCAGTATGACCTGTGATGCTTTCTAAGGGCACATGTTTCTTGATTTCTTCAAGAGTATCCCTAATTGGTTTACCGTGAGTACGGATTATAATCGGTGGGATATACAGGTTTCCCTCTCTATGCAAAGATTGAACAGATCTCTTGGCTTTTTCGCGGAAGGCAACAGCAGCTACGTCACTGATGACCGCTTCACTAGATATATTGTCAATACGCATGCCTTTCTTAGATTTCTTGTTTGAGACAGGTATCCAGTTATTAACTTCCGTATTTTGATCTTCGGTTACTTTACGCTTATTTCCAACATTTTCTATTGAGAGGGACTCTTCACAGTTAATTAAGGGATCATTAATGACTTGCATGTCATCCACTATCATGGGCGAATTTGAATTAGTTGTATTGAGGGAGTTCATCATTTCCATAATAGTATGTTCAAGACTTTTAAGCCTGCTTGCAGCTTCATTACGGGCACTCTTAATTTCCGACTTTAGTCCATCAATTTTATTATCTAAATTGCTAATATTCTTCAACGTAGTGAACATGGTCATGTGGGTAAATTGATAGATTCCAATGAAAAAAGTTCTAAAGGACGCCTTTATATATAGTTGGCCATAGGGAACAGTAAGATGGTATTGGCTGAAAAAGCAGAAGAGGAATTTGAAGACGTGTTGGGATAGGCCAGGAAGGAGGACAGATAGGAGGTAATAAGTGGGCGACGAAAATTAATACAATAGGATAACACATACAAAATTAAAATTATAAAAAAGTTTAGGAATGATAGGGTGTCTAGCAAAACGGTTTCGTAAAATTCGCTGGGAAAAAAAATTATCCCTGAGTGAAACATTAATTCCCCTGGTCACTCTTTACAGGCCATCAGCCTTTATATTCTTCGTAGTAACTTACATAACAAAAAAGAAAGAAAGCAATTCGAGTCTTTTCTAATTTGGAAATTTAATTCCCTCACCCCTAATGGCATTAACCTCAGCAAAGGCACCATTCCCTCATTACATTTCCCAAATTCATCTTCAACTTCAGCTATTTCCTAATTTATCGCTGGCTCTCTGGGCCTTTTTTCTTCTTTCTTTCTTTATCTTGTCTCAGTTTTAATGTTCTGTCATATCTCTCTACTTCTATATTCATTTTGTACCTTTTTTTTTCATAGGTTATCTCTACTCTTTTATATTAGTGACCGTTTTATTATGCATTACTATTTTACAGGGTGACTAGCGACCGGGCTTCGTAAAAAAAATTGTGTAACCGGGAACAGTCAGGGATTTTTTCAGGGATATTTTTTTTCCAGGGAATTTTACGAAACTGTTTTGCTAGACACCCTATCATTCCTAAACTTTTTTATAATTTTAATTTTGTATGTGTTATCCTTTTGCATTATTTTTCGTCGCCCTCTTATTACCTAATATTTGTCCTCCTTCCTGGAGTATCCCAACACGTTTTCAAATTCCTCTTCTGCTTTTTCAGCCAACACGTCTTACTGTTCCCTATGCCAACTATATATAAAGGCGCCCTTTAGTTCTTTTTTCAGGACCCGTAGACTATGGCAACGCTATCGTGAACCTTGGCTCAAAACAAAGTATAACAGGCTAGTGCGAAGAGTCCAAGAGGATATAAAAGAGCTTTGAGACGCTAGATGGAATGAAAAACTCAAAATCTTGTCGGCTCGCGACAATTCCATTTGGAGTATGGTCAGAGCTTTACAGAAGAGAAGCTTCCTCCACTACGTACTCCACAAGGTGACTATGTGCAAACTGATCAGGACAAGGCCCAAGTCATTGCAGATTCACTGGAAATGCAGTTTGTTACTCTTACCAACGATAAGCCCGAGAGCCAAATCATGTCTCAGCGTGTGGAAGAAGGTATTGTCAACTTTGATGAAGTCCCACAGCATTTAACGAAGTACAACATCGAGATTGGAGAGATTGCCAACATCATAAGTAAACTGAAAAAGAAGTAGTCTCCAGGAAAACACAAGGTGAGTCACAACGCCCTTATGAATCTCCCAAAGAACTTTATTGACTTTCTCACCAATATTATTAGCGACTGCTGGAAATTTTCTTACTCCCCTGTGGCTTGGAAGGAATCTATTGTGTTGAGTATCCCCAAGCAGGTGCAAAATCCTGCAATTCCCGCGAGCTACCGACCAATTAGCTTGCTACCTACGATGTCCAAGGTGTTGGAGAGAAAGATCATCGTCAGATTCCAAGACCACTGTCTAGCAAATTACCTTTTTCGGGAAGAGCAGTTTGGCTTTCGTGCTGCCCACTCTTGTCCGATGCAGATATGGAGGCTCGTTGAAGACCTGAGCACCCCCTGATCCTATTCAGGTACTGTGGGGTGGTATTCCTCGATGTCAGTAGAGCTTTTGATCACGTGTGGCATGAGGGCCTTGTCTACAAAATGATCAGAGACGGGTTCCCTGCCAATTTGATTTTGATGGTGAAATCCTTTCTTGACGGCAGATCTTATCAAGTCAAAGTTTGAGAAAATCATTCCACACCCCGTGTTGTAAAGGCCAGTGTCCTTCAGGGTTCTGTCCTCGGGCCTGTGCTATTTAATTACTTTGTACATGAATTCCCGAAACCCGATAATTGTAATCTGTATTTTTATGCGGATGACACTGCCATTATGATATGGGCACACCAGCCGGCTCACGTTATCACTCGGCTGCAGTGCGCCTTGAAGCAGTTCGAAGACTGGTTTAACTGCTGGAAGTTGAACCTTAACGTCGGAAAGTGCAAGGCTTTGAACCTCAATAGGAAGCTCAAGCATCCCCCAGATTCTCTTGTTCTGTGCAATAAAAAACTGGACTGGGTGGACAACTACGAGTATCTGGGAGTTATCATTGACTCAAGATTCTCATGAAACCAGCATATGTCCTATGCTCTGAACAAAGCGAAGAGGGCTAAGTACAGTATCATAGCTATCAGGGGTTGCAACAGCGCCCTCAGCATTGACAACAAGCTAATTCTGTACAAATCGATTATCTGGACCATACTCCTCTATGGCATGCCTGTGTAGGCGACTATCTGTAAAACTACAGTCATTCCAGAATGTTACCCAGAGGACCATTGCCCAGCTGGACAGAAGGACAGTGAAAAACCAATCCATCCACTTGGATTTAAACATGGCCCATATCGGAAAGTTTATACAGGATCTCCTTTTGATTATGATACAGAAGATGAAGACTCACTACAATAAGCTTGTGAAAGGGATACTGAAGAACTCAATGAATATGAACTGGCATACGAAGTATCGTAACCCGAGGCACGTTCTTGATATCAATTTTGAAGATATTAGCAACGTCTCTTTCCCAGACTACTGGAAGATGTGATAATCTTCTATCTCCTTATATTTTTTATTTCGTTTGTTTTTTGTTTCTGACAATCATCAATCCTTTTTTCTTTTTTTGTATAATATGGAAGACCGCTTGGGTTGATTATCTCAGTGTATTTCATTTGGAGTTTATTCTGTTAGATGAGCTTTGTGAAAGCGCTGCTTTCGTCCCATCCTAACAAATGTAAACTTCACTGTTCGATTGTTTATTGTCGTTCTTTTTTCATAACTTCAGGATAATTCTATAATATTCTAATTGCCTTTTGAGAATTATCCTTTTTGCTTTAATAAAGGATAGTCTCTATCCGAAACGTCAGCTTTTTATTTGATTTTAAAGTTTTATCTTGATTTTACTTATTATTTAATAATTAGTTTGTTAATTGTTAATTATTATTTTATTTTTCATTTTTATTTAATAACTATTATTTATTGTATTCCAGGGTTTTATGTGTCTCGTCCTTTTCTCTAATTAAAAATAAAACATTGTTTATTGTTGTTACTAAAGTTGGTTTGTATGGTATTTGTTCATTTGACAATTAGGTATTCATTGTTTTCTTGAAATAAGTGCCCCCTATGGCGACTTTTGGTACTATTTCTTTTTTTGCAGAAATCGAAAGTATATACACCAAAATGTACTGCATTTGGCGTAATAGATTTCCTGATAGCGAGCTCTGAACACCTCACGTCATTTCTTGCCCACCCGGTATATATTTAGAGATGGACGAGACAAAAGAAGCCTGGAATACAATAAATAATAGTTTTCAATTAAAAATACAAAATGAATAAAAAATAAGATAAAATAAATGAAAATAACAAATCAAAATCAAAATAAAAAGCTGACGTTTCGGATAGAGACTATCCTTTATCATAGCAAAAAGGATAATTCCCCGACTACTGGAAGATAATCTTCTTTCTCCTTGTATTTTTTATTTCATTTGTATTTTGTTTCTGACAATCGTCAATCTTATTTTCTTTTTTGTATAATATGGAAGACCGTATTTGGTTGGTTTTCTTTTTTGTATAATATGGGTTGGTTAGGCTTCTTGTCTACCTCAGTGTATTTCATTTGGAGTTTATTCTGGTTAGATGAGCTTTGTGAAAGCTCTGCTTTCGTCCCATCTTAACAAATGTACACTTCACTTTTCGATTGTCGATTGTTGATACTTCTTTCATAACTTCAGGATAATACTCTAATATTCTATTTGCTTTTAGTGAATTATTCTTTTTGCTTTGATAAAGGATAGTCTCTATCTGAAACGTTAGCTTTTTATTTTGATTTCGATTTATTATTTTTGTTTATTTTATCTGATTTTTTATTCATTTTGTATTTTTAATTAATAACTATTATTTATTGTATTCCAGGGTTCTTTTGTCTCGTCCTTCATTAAATATATACATCCATTCATCATTTTAATGTCCCCTAATCCAGAATTAAAATATTTTGCGTCCCTGGGGGTGAAGGGGTAAATTTTGTAAATTTCAATTTTGTAGAGGTAGGGGTTAGACCCCATGTGTTATTTCGAAAGTTGTAGAGCATCATGTAAAATATGGGTTTGGCAAAAAAACCCGGTGAAAAAATCTCATCCCTTGCCCTTTATTGAGTGGGTAAAGTGAAAGGTATGGCTAGCTAATGTAGACAAAAACAGAAAAACTCATCAGAAACTTATTAAAACTTTATTACTTATTAGAAAACAATACATTTGAAAATGAATGAGAATGATTTCCATTCAAGGTAGATGGGCCAAACTTTCGTTTTTCATATTACAATTTCCCAATGACGTTTACAAAAACTGTAACCTGAGGAATGCTTCTCCGTATGAACACCTCTACGTCCATTTATCATTTCACATATTGCATTTTTTACATTTGCCCATTTCCCATGTACAGTTTTCAAATTTCATAATTTTTTTCCTGGGGGGAAA
Source organism: Rhysida immarginata (assembly GCA_023313115.1). Taxonomy (NCBI): domain Eukaryota; kingdom Metazoa; phylum Arthropoda; class Chilopoda; order Scolopendromorpha; family Scolopendridae; genus Rhysida; species Rhysida immarginata. The sequence goes on along the minus strand of JAHWFO010026326.1, from coordinate 2,426,467 downwards.
AGCCCGGTTGAGTTCATTAGTTTTCAGGGTAACGACTCAATCATTGTCATTAATTTTCCAAATGTAGGCTCTACTGTTTTCTAACAAGTGTGGTCTTTGTCCACATCGGCTAGCCATACCTTTCACTTTACCCACTCGATAAAGAGAGCAGGGCATTAGATTGTTTCACCGGGTTTTTTGCTAAACCCACATTTTGCATGATGCTCTACAACTTTCTAAATAACACATGGGGTCTAACCCCTACCCCTACAAAATTAAAATTTTCAAAATTTACCCCTTCACCCCCAGGGACGCGAAATGTTTTTATTCTGAATTAGGGGACATTAAAACCAAATAATCATTATTCATTTCTCCCCAATCTGTTCTCTTGAGTCGTTATTTGGACCTAAAGACGGGACACCCTGTATAGTGTAACGTCCCTTTCTTGGTCGGGAGTACGGATCATTCGAAAAAAATTCTTATTTATGTGAATAAATTCTTAAATTTGTACTGAGGAATAAACACTAGGTCGATATTGGTTGGTCCCTCCTATAGACCTGTGAAGGGTATCGTTTATTACCAAGAGATAAATGTAAAATAACAATTAAATAAGGCACCTTACATGTATGGAGATCAAACAAAATTGAAAAAGGTTAAGAAAAATTTTATTCAAAGATTCAATTATTTTAAAGTCTATTCAAAGTTTCTTTCACTAAAAATGTGAATGATAACACTGTCCTAAAAACGTAAGGAATAATGTCTGTAAAAACTCACTCAACAAATTCTTTTAAACCTGGTTTAAAGTCTTAATTATTTTCTGTCATCATCGGGGATAAGTAGTCACTGAGTAAAATTTATCTTCGAGCATATCAAATTCTTATAATTACATTTGGTAAATATTCTCTCTAGTTATTTTCGTTGCAACGATTAAACTTAGGTTTAGGACACTCTCAAGTAGTTGTTATAAGTCTATAATCTAAATATTATTTTCAAAATTTTTCTTGTCTTAGTTTGTATTTCAGTTCTTAATCGGGGTATTTTCTCAAGGTAAGTCTCGTTATTCTACTGGTTTATTTAATATTACTCCTTTTTTATTCTATTTCTCTCATTCCATTTTCTTTATTAATCCTTTCTTTTGTTTTTTCGTCACTTCAGGTTTTAATTCCGCATTAACTTCGTCAAGAAGAATGGGGGGGTGTCTGGGGCTAAATTCGAAATTCTAGGTCACCACTCGTAGAAATTCTTCTCGTCAAGGATTGAAAAACTTAGACGGAGTGAAAAACTTAGACTAATTATAACAGGGCAAGGTAAGGTAAGTTTAGTAAAGAGGTGGCCACCCTAGTCCCAAGAAACGAGGAATTCGGCAATAAATCTTCATCTGAATGATTTCTTAATATGGTGCTTGATTGAAGTTAACAAAAGATCAGCTCTGCCACGGGGCCCCCAAAACGGAAATAAGTAAAATTGATAATCCTTTTGATGTCGTCTTATTGTCGGTTGGGTGAACGTCCATGGCGGCGTCAATCAAACGTGATTGTTTGGTCGTCGTGATTGCAATTCATCAGTATTCTTAACATTAAATCCTGTTGTAGGTCCACGGCACTATGGCGATAACTTTCTGCTGCGTGGTCAACTCGTTTGTCGTCATTCGTCCAGTCGTACAAGCCCTCTGGGATGAGCTGCTTGTCTTTCGCAAAAATTTGACTGTGCTTGCTCTACCATCGTCGCTTAGCAACAAAAAACGTCAAGTTCTTTTCTAGTACGATATTAAGAGCAACATTGTTGCGTTTGATTCTTATTGTTGAGTAAACTTCTAAGATCGTTTTGTCAAATAATTGAGTCTTTTCATCCTTGATTAAAATCTCAGGAAAACAATACAGTAAAAACGTACACCAAGAATTGATTTTAATAAAACGAACGAAAAAATTGTCTCTTGGGGGGAGGGGGGTTCGCTATAATATACAGGGTGTTCTCGAATAACGTGTACAAACTTGAGAGGGGCATTTCCCTCTTTCATTTTTTTTTCACTGAGGCATTTTTTTTAAGATAAAAAATGTTGCAATGCTCGAAAATGTGCCTTTGAGCATAAGTAGCAACATATGGTTTCAGCATGATGGTGCTCTAACACATTTCTCCCGCTTGTGAGAGTGCACTTTAACCAAATCTTTCCCCTGTGATGGATTGGTAAAGTGGTTCCTTTTGCTTGGCTACCAATGTCTCCAGATCTAATATGCATGGATTTCATTCTGTGGAGAAACATAAAGACATTGTTATATGAGACACCAGTGGGATCTGATGAGAGCTGGTATCCAGAAAGCAGAAGACCTCGGTATCCATCGCTTTCTGGAATGTGGAGGGGATGCCCCAGCCAATTTACACCTGGCCACACTCACAGGTGTAATTTTTAAAGGGGTGTCCCATCGCCTTTCTGGAATGTGGAGGGGTAGGTCCAGCGCCTTCTGGAATGTGGAGGGGTTGTCCCATTGTTTTTGCACCTAGCCACACCCAAAAGTGTAATTTTTTATGAAAAAACACGTCCCCCCTCATTAAATTTGTATTAAATTTGACTCCACATTCCATTACTAGCTGAATCCCTTCTGACACTCTGTTTTCTGGCTCACGTGACTGCTGACGTCACAGATGTATACCTTAAACAATGGTTTGTTAATTACCTTTAATTAATGTGGGTTAATAATTTAATTTTTTTATTTATCTTTTATTATCCTTTATTTGGGTTTCTCCATGGGGTCAGGGTTCCATTCCTGCTTGTGGTAACTCACACGTCTGATAACACCTTGATTAATCACCTGATGGAGGCTATGTTCTGAAAATAACAATAATTTTATAATAACTGGTTCTGTCATGCCTGAAGCATCCCTGTCCTGAAGAGTGCCTTACAGTGAAGCATCAGTACCAGTGTGACAGACAAGAGGGTCCTGATGCACTCAGCAAAACGCGTTTATGTGATTTTGTCTCACAATATGTATATACCAAGGAAATTTGATTGCCTAAAAATTAATTAACTATTGTTTCTCATGCAACCAAATTTTTTCCAAGCCGTTTGACACTCTCTAAATAAAACTATTTCTGTTTCAAGGTGTATTGTTTGTTTTTTAATTTTCTGATAATGCGTGCATTGTTTCAGTTGACTACTGACAACTCTGACCCGAAGTTTTAGAGGGTTGACAATTGACATCGCAAAATTTATGAATACAGTTTTCTCGCTAAGAATGTTTAATTTTCCTCTATTTTCTGTGATTTTTTGCGTTCTGGTTGATGTTTGTTTTAAATAATTTTATCTCTCAAGGTTTACTCTTTTTAAGTGCAATGTTGGCAACATTATATACGAGATTTAAGTTTAATTTGGTTAAAAATTCACTTCGACTTTCCACTGTTACTTGACTGTGTACCCTGCACAGGCTAGTGGGTTGAGCACCATGTTTTCATTCACTGCTTGAGTGGAGCTCTGGGCTCGTTTCTCTGTGACTCTAGGGCACACATTTTTCCTCCAATCCCTATTTTTAACCCATTGTACACACAGTGTTAAGGTCAATCCTCGTTTTCCTTTTTCTTTTACCTGCGTTTTTTACTGTTTTTGATGTGATTAAATATTGCTTTCTACATTTGTTTCCAGCGTGACCTATGATGTTAAGGTATTTTTCCTTTCATTTGGGCAGCAATGCAGTTTTCAACCGCGTTTTTTCTGTACTTGCTGGAAAATCTCATCACCATTTTCCGCTCTATGGCATTCTCCAGCTTAAAGCTTAGTGCTGGTTGCCGTTTTTTTTCAAGAATTAGGAGATTAGTGCTGGGTGTGATTAAGAGATTGCAAGAATTTTTCATAGTTTTTTCGGGAATGCTAGTTTTGTTTCACCAATAATTCCTCATGTTCAACATTTTAAATTGAAATTTTTTGGTTTTCAATGAAAATACGATGTTAAAGGCAAATGTCAGTCGTTATTTTTTTACTTCACTGTGCCGGTTACATTGTTTGTATAAACTGATGTGTCATTCTAACATTAATTTATTTTCACAAGTTCATCATTATAACAATTTGTATAGAGTATTAGTATAAATAAAAATAATAATAATCACAGTGCTGTTAACTGATGTGAGTGGTTGTCTGTTTCAGTGTTTCAATTGCTGGGTTTGCTGTTCTGTAAAATTTTGAATTTATCTTCTCAAATACAACGAATTCGTTCAAGTTCACTTCACTTAGCTTCATTGGATAAGTTTTTACCAATCTGTAGCTAACACATTCTTGCTCAACAGCGTTGATTGATATTTTTTCAATCATTTGAGGTTGAATTTGGTTGACTGTGTTCTATCAGAGTTTTTCATTCATTTACACCTCATCTGTTGAGGTCTTGAAACAAATATAATGTGCTTCAATGTTGTTAATATGTACGTGATGAGAATGTTGCAGTGCAATGGTTGTTTTACAAGGGTAGTTTTTAGGTTTTCATTTTCCGCATATTGTCAGTTTTATCTCAAGTACATATTGTAAGTACATTAACAACTTACAAAGCGCCTCTTGTTTATTGATTGCACTAGTTTTTGTTAATGTCAGTAAACAGTGAATAGAGGCTGATTTGCGTGGTTTATTGCTATTTGTTTTTTCAGGTGATCGTGTTCTTGGTGCTTGATGAGAGATAGGACTGATTGCTAAGGGTTATCACATAAGCTCTCATTAATGTCATTGAATAAACCTTTTTCAAGCCATTTCTGGCTGAAATTGTCTGATTATACTCTTGCATTACAAGTTTAATTTTCATTCACCAGTTTTTCAGGCTCTTTAATACAACTTTTATATGTTGTTCCATGTTGCTATGACAGCTGAGGTGTCTATTGTCATGACACTCAAACACAGACTCGCGAGGCTGCTAGCGTGACAGTGGGATGATGCCAGGGTATTTTCAGTTATGTTCTCATTGACACAGTCAAATATGGGTTTTTTATAATAATTATTACTGAATTGTCAATATTCATACATTCATTATTTTTACATTTTAACAATATTTTAAATGTTTTTCTAGGGTACTAAAATGATGGTGTCCTCAATTTTACATCCTCGCACATACAATTGCTGGGGTTATTACCATGGGAGTTAACAGCGTAAAGCTTTTTATTCGGTCTCAAAGCGGCTACTTGTTCATATATGTTGAAGGTGGTTCACTGTTTTCCCAGCGATCACATGGCCCTTTGTATTCATTTTCTATTTTGTGAAATCCCTGGTCATGCCATCCATCCCATGGTCTCCAGCGCCGATTAACCATCACCCCTGATGACGTGCCCTAAATCCTGACCAATGGCGATCCGAGCTGATCACCAGACTGGATTGACGACTAGGTTTTTCATAACCATCGAATGAGTTGGTAACACAATGGCATTTCCAAATTAATTCAAAATTTTTTATTACTAATTCCAAAATTGTTCATTCTCTTTTTTCCAAATTTAGGTAAAAATTAATTCAAATGTCATTAGGTGTTAAAAAAAAGCATTGACACACAGTACAAGTTTTATTTTTTTTCTTTTTTCTTTTATTTTAATAAAAAAAGACTCCATCGATTACACATTCAGGAAAATATTCTAGTTCCAAACGTCGGGCTACTACACTCACAGCTAAGCGAGTACAATAATTTTCACTCTGTTTATTAAATATTGGGTTATGCGATCCCTCTTCAGGTATTGGGTCAATCAATGTTTCTGCATTTTGAATAGTAACTTGAAATAGCCGACTTAACATTTCACATTGATCTGTTCCATAACCATAAACTGTTTCAAATTCCTTTTTCCATTTTTCATTCAATGATGCCAGTAGCAAATAGGGTATCAGGCAAAGATTGATTTTATCCCGGGGATCGTGTAACCCATTTATATTTCCCGGATTGGGAATATTTGTCGGAGGTGAAGGAGGTGGGCGGGTTCAGGGTGCGAGCAGCTGGGGTTGGAGTACGAAATGATATTCGGAGGCCAAGGAACGATAAGAAATCGGAAAGCTGGGAGAAATTAGGTCCCAGATATAATAAGGGCGTCCACTTTTTAGTATGGGGCAAAACGGGAGGTGGGGGGGAGAGAAGGGCCCATCTGCGGTGGTGAAGAATGCGAGAGAACGTGGAGGTCTAATATCCATTGGAGTGGGAGAGGTGTCGGATTATGCGGAGTTCTGAAGATCTGGATAGGGGGCAGAGGGGGAGCTTCAGGGCATGGTCGATTAGGAATCTCAGTGAGGCTTGTTTGTGGCTGGCGGGGTGTGAAGAGGAATGGTGTATTATATTGGAGGATGTGGTCGGTTTACGGAAGACAGAAAAGGAGAAGCGGTTAATGTGGGGGTTGTTGGTGATGAGGATATCAAGGAAAGAGATGGACCGGTTAATTTCTAGTTCAAAAGTGAATTGGATGCGTGGAAAAAAGGAGTTAAACGTGTTAACAATATTAGTGGGAGTAGTGGATCGGGAATCAAAAAGGATGAGGATTTCATCGACATATCGGAAATATGCAATGACAGAGGAATTATTGAGGAGGGGGGTGACGTGTGTTAATTCCAGGTGCTGTAGGAAAACCTCAAACAGAAAACTGCTGAGTGGGAACCCCATTCCTAGCCCTGTGGGTTGGGAATAGTAAGAATTGTTAAAAGAGAAATAGATCTGTGAAGAAATTACAGAGAGAATAGCTAGTAGGTCAATAGTATCGGGTGCAGGGAAAGACGCAGATAGTAACAGACACTGTAGGATAGAAAAGGTGGGGGTAACAGGGATGTTAGTGTATAAGTTGGTGATGTCAAAGGACATAAGGAGAGGTGCTTGTCAGTGTGGATGGAAGAAAGGGACTCAGTAAGAGTTAGGGAATTGCATACATTATAAGTATTAGGGAGGATTTTCAGGTTAAAGAGGAAGGTGGAAAGGGATTTGGCAACGAGGTGGGCAGGTGCTGGGGAATAGTTAACAACAGGGCGTATAGGCATGTTTGGTTTATGGATCTTGACTAGGGCGTTAAGGTTGGGTGGGCGAGGGTTAGGTCAGATGAGGCGTCGGAGGTATCTGAAGCTTGGGGATTTGTTGATGACGGAAATAATAGATTTCTGGTATTTAGAAGTGGTGTCGGATGGGAGGGTGACAAAATTGTTAGCGGCGATGAAATCGTTTACTTTATCAATGAACGTAAATGATAACCGACACGTTACTTTTATCGGCCTTGACGACGAGGGCATCGGAATCTTGTAACTTCGTCTTCAAGGTGGTAGAGGCAGCAGCATCAATGAGTAGTTCCCGGGGTGGTCTAGACGCAGACGCTTCTTTGAAGAACTTGTGTATCAGATGTCCGACGACAGCTCGCCCTGGAGGACGATCAGTCTGGGGTAGTAGGTTGACGGCGTGCTCGACATCTGAGATGACATTGTGTAAGTCGGATTGTGTTGGCTTCCTATAGACAATGTGCTTCAGGCCTTTGTCGAGGAGTCGCTGTTCATTGTCGAACAGCTGGATTGATATTAGGTTAACGACATTGTCGTGAAACACAAAATCACCTTCAGGAGGATGTGGGCGTGTTGGAGGCGGACGTCGGAGGTCGTCTAGCTTCTTGCACAGGGTTAAGAACTTATTCTCTTTGAAGGATTGCAGCCTAACTTCATCATCCTCGAAAAGAGGCATCAGAGGCATCAGAGGCGGTATGATGGATGAAATGTGGAGGTGCAGGCGGAATTTCTCTTGGTTGAGACGATGCTTCTTGTAAACTAAGGTGGTTGTAGCACGGCTTACCCAAGTCCTTATGGCAGCGGCCCGTGCAGCTTGGGCGGCGGTAGACCTGTTCTGGACGATGACGTGGGCATACTTGATTTCTAGACGCTCTCGGATACATATGTGGTTGAACCAGACCTCGGACCTCGAAGCGATCGAAATATTCAAGACCAAGAGGTCGACCCCACACTTGCTTCTTAATTGCTAGACAGACTTTAATGTGTTTGCAATACTTAGTTCTTTATCTGATCTACTATGATTTTCTCTCGTTTTTTATTTTATTTTATGTTTCTTCTGTATTTTGTAAGTTTCTTACCCCTTTATTTCATTTTGTTTTTTTATGTAAATTCTCTTGTCTTCGGACAACCGGATATGTTCTCTTTTCGGTCCGCGTTAAACGCATCATCTCTGTACAACTTCTCTTTTGTGTATCTTAAAAAAAAATTTTTGTATTTATTCTATTTTATTCTACTGGCCATTACGTCCTTTTGAACTCATTGGCCCCCTTGCTTTATATCCTATTGGTTCTTGTATGTATTTACGCTCATTGCATAACTTGTACCACTGTTCTGTATATATAAAGGCTTGCATGCCTCTTGCTGTATATATCCTTGACAAAGCCGGGAATAAATGGCGAATCTAGTTGGAACTCCTGATGTCCCTCTGTTATATTGTAAGGCCACCACCTGTTTAGTTAATAGGAACAGTATTATGATCCATCCTTCCACCGATAAAACTCTTCAATGGAGATCGTCATCAGTTTCGATGGAAAAGCTGTTCATATCCTTAGAAGACCCCCTCATCCGGGGTGATTTGCTTTTGCAGTTAAAGTGAGGATTCCTGTTCTTTTGAAATGGAAAGAGTTTCTCCATCCCAGGTAATTGGAGTGAATGGCGAGGCTCGTACCAGTGGTCAATTCAGGCACCGCAAAGTCGGAAAGCGGCGACCTATGAAGGATAATCGGCCATTATTCGTTTTTTTATATACAAAAATCGGACCTCACATAACGAGAGGGCACTTTCATTATCGCGTGTAGAGGTCTATTTAATCCTTTATTTCTTTCCACCGTTATATCATCGTGTCTAAACTCTACTTTTTTTCTTCTTTCCTTTCTTTGGTTTAGTCAGTTTTTTATTTTACTTTTTTCTTTCATCACCTGTATTATTTTTAACTTTCCTATTCCACCTTTTAATATGTCTTCGTCCTCTTCTACCTATTCTAACTCTCAGCAATCCAGCCCTCTCAATCTCTGTATTTATGAAGAGATTCTTTCTGAGTCTCCTTCTACTTCTTCGTCTACTTCAACCCATCCTTTAATCTCTGTGTACATGATGAACTATGTTCATTGCAAAATGCTTTATACCCTTTGACGCAGACAGAATTTTTAAATTTGTGTATGTGAAGGCAACCTCTCTCAACAGATCACAACCATTCGAAGAGCTTGATGAGCTCAAATGATGATAAAACACTTGCAATGACGTATTCAACCCCTACTCTACCTTCTTCTCCTATTCCTTCTACATCCACAGACCCTAATTCTCCTCAACCACCCTGCAAAATGAGGCGTATGGATAGAAGAATGCTTTCCCTTTCGTTTCAACAAGAAGGAGGTAAATCCTCACTCACGACTGTCCCTCCATCACCACCATCATCATCATCATCACCCTCTTTCAACCCTATTCAGAATCCACTTACTAATTCTACCCTGTCTTCTACAGATGTAGCTGCTCCTATTGCTTCAACATCATCAGCTTCAAATCGTGGTTCTCTAAATGATCAACCATTAACAGACTTCGATTCATACTTTATTTTACGAGAATAAGACACATGTCATTCTCGCAAATATAAACTGGAATCAACCACATTCGAGATGACATTTTCTCGTAGCTTAAATTTTGCGCCTCTTGCAAGCAATCCTGTTACGCTACGGTCTATTTTTAACCATTCATTAGAGCGCATTTTACAGGAACGTAGGTCTTTTTATGACCACGCTCGCCTTGTAATCAAAGCACCTTCTCTGAACAATGCTATCAATCTTAGGATTGGCCTAATTGATTCATTTTCAGATCAGATGGTGCTTGATACTTTGCAAGCTGTCGAGACATCACAGAGCGGTCTGTTGACGGATGACCAATTAGAGATCCACGTGGTTTTAATTCAAAGACCTATTCCCGCTTCTGGGGGTAGTAGCATTGCTCGCAAGTCAGTTATACTTGCTGACCACCTGGCTCGATCAGGCTCGGTCGTCCATATTCAAAACACTGATGAGCTCTGTTTACCTCGTGCGTTAGTGGTTGCAATGGCCTGTGCAGAGAAGGATGCAGTCATAGAGAACATAAAAATAATCCCGTTCTCATTGAGGCTTGCGTTAAGAGGTATAAAGCATTATGTGATGGACGTAATTCGTCTCAGAAAAAAGCTGCCCTTAAGTTATGCGAAGCAGCGGGTGTAAACCCCTCGAACCGTGGAGGTGTTGAATGCCTGGATACATTCTAGGCATTACTTCTCGAAGATATGTATGTCAATACATTTGAAATCAAATACATACAGGTTCATTGATAAACGAGATATCTTATCCCCAGCATTTTGTAGAACCTAAACTTAAACACACACTGCATTTATTATTAACAAATAATCATTACGATGTCATTACAAGTCTGTTTGGGTTCTACAGAAAGCGCGGGATTTGCCAGCGCTGCGGGGTAGTTTTCCATGGTTCGAGGAATAAAAAACACCATATTTGCATGGGACGATGCTCGTACTGCGGATCACAACATTCCTGTTTGTTAAAGGACGAGTATGTTCACTGTCCGATGTGCGAGCGTTATTTTAAGGGTGAACAATGCTACAGGTCTCATCTCAACCCCAAAGACAGTGTTAAATCATGCTTTACGCATAAACGCTGTCTTGTAAAATAACATATGAATCCCAAAAGGGACATAATTGTGATGCAAACCAATGCATTCGGTGTAACGGTAAGCATGAACCAGGCTTCTGTTACATTTTAACAGGAAAAGAAAGATCTGCGAATCAAAATACACAGCGCTCTACTACTACTACTGCATCTACTTCTACTTCTGCTTCTACCTCTACCTCTGAAAACGATTCGCTAAGAATAATATTTTTCGATGTTGAAACGAAGACGGCAGTTTCAGGAGAATTAACACCAATCCTCGTTGCCATGAGCTACCAGGATGAGTCTGGCTCCTTTGTCCAGCGTGTTTTTAAAGGGGTACATGCTATGGCCGATTTCCTCGAGTTTTTATTTTCCAATCCGTCAAGGCGCAATAAAAAACATTTGCATGTTATTAATTTTGCGAATTCAACAGTATTCGCAAATAATTTGCAGAAATTTGATGGTTTATACGTGTTACGATACTTGCATAAACAAAGTATTTAACCCCATGTCATCTTCAAAGGCTCGAAAATTCTCTTCATTAAGGTGAAGGAGATGAAGATACGTTTTATCGATTCATTATCGTTCATCACCCTTCCCTTAAGAGAATTTCCACGAGCCTTTGGATTGACAGAGCAAAAGAAAGGTTTTTTCCCATTTAAGCTTCTCAATGAGAAATGTTCCTATGTGGGTCCACTTCCTGATCAGGAATAATTTAATCCCACAGAGATGAAAGAATCATTACATGAAGAATTAGTTCTCTGGTATTCTGAAGCGTGTTGTCGGTACCGATTGGTGTCTTATGGATGAGCTTAGAGATTATTGTCTTAGTGATGTAGTTCTTCTAAGAGATGGGTGTCTGAAATTTGCAGAAATCAAGAAGGACTTTACACGTCTTAACCCATTGCAGAATGACATCTCTATAGCTGGATTCTGCAATCGGGTACTGAGAGAACGTTATCTGAATAAACACTCTATGGGAATTATTCCATGCTATGGTTACGCGAATAGATCGCGTCAGAGTTTGAAAGCTCTGAAATGGTAAGCTTGGGAATAATCAAAAGTTCCAAGTATGCGCATACGTTCTGCGTTAAATGGATGGGAAAGACGTGTTGGACCTTACTATTTAGATGGTGTTGATGAAAGTCGAAAAATCGTATTCGAATTTTTAGGCTGTTATTATCACTCATGTCCTAAGTGCACGATATCAAGTGCACGTAGCGTTGATCCCAACCTGACTAACACAGAAAATTTCCAGCATACATTAGAAAGACTTGCCTTTCTAAAACACGAGCTTCCCGACTACACTTTTAGTGTTATATGGGAATGCCAGTATGAGAATGAGCTGAAACATAATAAAGAAATGGCTGTATTCTGCAAACATTCTATAGTAGAACAGAGACCATTTATCATGCCCCGTGATGCCTTCTACGGAGGACGCACCGAGAATTTTTCGGGTGGTATTACAGAAACCACAGAGAGAATGCGTCTCTCCTATTTAGATTTCACATTTTTATATCCCTTTGTGAATAAGCATGCAGCCTATCCGAAAAAACATCCGGAATTCATCATGGCCGATTTTAACGAGGCCCCTAATGCCTATTTCGGTCTGATTAAAGCAACCATGTTGCCTCCTCGAGATCTTTTTATTCCAGTTCTACCCTACAGGTGTGCAGGGTGTCTTTTCTTCCCTCTATGCAGGACTTGTGCTGATACTCAGTCAGCTGAATTGTCAACACAACGAGGAAGAGAGGGCGTTAACAGGTACCTGGTGCACGCCTGCATATTACAGAGCGCTCGAGGAAGGCTATAAAGTTGTTGAAATTTTCGAAGTATGGCATTATAAAGAACGCTTCGTCTACGATAAGCTTACTGGGGAAAAGTACTTCTTTAGTGAGTATGTAAATGCATTTATAGGGGGGAAAATCGACGTCTCTGGTTGGCCTCCGTCCGCTAATACGCCTAGCGAGCGCCAGGCATTCATCAACCATGTCCGTGAGCGAGAGGGGATGTGTTGGATCCTGGAAAATTTCAAAAAAATCCAGGTCTGCGTAGCATATGTAAACTAGCATTAAATAACTGCTGGGGTTTTCTGGGCTTTGATGAAACTAAAAAAAACAGTGTTTGTCGATAGCTACGCAGAGTTTTACAGGCTATTCAATACGCCCTCTATCGAAGTCACGGACTTGGACATTGTCTCTGAAGAAATTTTACTCATGATGTACAAGTCAACCCATCCTACCGTGCACATGAAAGGGAACGTAGTTATAGCATCGTTCGTGACGTGCTTTGGCAGGACGGAGTTGTATTGCGTCATGAGTATAATTGGTAAAAATTTTAAATATTCGGATACAGATAGTGTCATTTTTCTCGAGGAAATCGACCGTGAATTATTACCCAGAGGGAGTAATTTGGGCGAGCTATCAGACGAAATTATTTCGAGATTTGGACCAAATGTATATATTAAAAAATTGATTGTAGCTGGGGCTAAGAATTATTGTTTGCATTATTCGAATGGCACATCCGAAGTTAAAGTTAAGGGTGTGACGCTTACACGTAGTGCAAACGAGATTCTAACACCAGCTGCAATCGAAGAGCTCGTTCGAGGCATGGGTTTGAGTAAGACCTCCTGCCTCCAAGTCCCCGTTTCATTTAATCTGGTGCATAATAAGAATAAAGCCACAATTTTAATAAACCATTTTTAAAAACTTACCGGTGCACCAATGAGAAAAGGTTTGTAAGAGACGGAGACCTTAGTATTAGTTACCCTTATGGTTATATTAATTTTTAATCACCCATAGCTTATTTTTAAAAAAAATAGTTGTAAATATTTTTATTTATTATTGTATATACTTATTTATTATATATATATTACATACACTATTCATTTGTAAATATTTACAACTATTCTAGTCCCCAATGTTCTATTCTATTTAATTTTACCATTCAAAATTTGTATTTTATCAAATTATTTAACTTTCTAGTCCTCAATGTTCTATTCTATTTAATTTTTAGCATTCAAATATTTGTATTTACCAAATTATTTAACTTTCATAATATTATATTAATTTATTCCATCACCTAATATTTTGTATTTATTCTATTATCCATTTTTATTCATTTAACCTCTGTATTTAATTTTTAACATTCAAATCTTTGTATTTATCAAATTTTTAACTTTCATATTATATTTCTTGTATTTAATTTCAAAATTCAAATAAATTTCATATATATATTTATTCACTTGTCATTTGCATTCATTCTAATTTTTTTATAAGATTTTAAATGTTAAAATTCATAAAATAAAAAATAAAAATAATAATTTATATTACTTATTATATATTAAAAAACAGTATTAAACTAATTAAAAATTTTAAAGATAAATTTAATTCAAAAGTTACATTCATGTCATTTAATAAAAGTGTGAAGAATTGTGAGCAACAGAAGGAACTTTGCTCCGTGTGCATTATTTATATCATGGAGATAAATACCTCGGTAAAGTTCACACAATACTTTTGGGCTTTAATAGCTGGTTGTTATGGAAGTGGAAAGACATACATAGTGTCAAATTTGTTAAAGTATGTCTCTAAGGACCCACCTCCTACAGAAATAATATACTGTTACGGAGCATTAATTCCACCTGTTGTGAAAAATTTAAATCAATACAACATTACATTTCATGCAGGGATTCCCGATGAGAAAATGATTCACGAACGAATACCCATACATGGATTGTTAATTTTGGATGATTTATTAAATGAAATAAACAATGCTGAAATTATCAAAAAGATTTATACAAGAAGCAATCACCATCTCAATTTCTCCGTTTTATTATTAACTCAAAATCTATTCACAAAATCAAAAATCATACGTACTATAAGTTTAAATACCCAGTACATTTTTCTGTTAAAATCGACTCGAGATGTCGGTCAGATACGTACTCTTGCTTCACAAACAAGGTTTGGTTCCTTACTTATAAAAGCATTTAAAAATGCAACGGAAGAACATCATAGTTATTTATTATTAGATTTAACACAAAGCTGTCCTGACATAATTAGACTACGGAGTAAAATTTTCCCACATGAAAAACCTATTACTTATATGCAAATAAAACGCATGTTTAATATACATTGGCGTTCATTTTTCATCAAGCATTTACCGGGAGTGAACAGCCATGATTCCGTTATTTCAAAAGCATCTTCATTTCCTCGGGGCATTAAAAAATGCTAGCCCTAAACAACGGAAAAAATTACTACAACATGCATCGTTATATCAAGTAAAATCTCTTTGTGAAATTTGCCATAACATCCTACATCATAAAGTCACGTGGACACCGCAAGTAAAAAACCATTTGAGGAAGATAAAAGGCTTAGCACATAAAAAAATTTCATTACGTTCTAAAAAAGCTTATCTGATTCAACACTGTGCTGGATTCTTATTGCCTTTATTATTAGGCAGCGTTGAGGTCCGATATTAAATAAATTAATACCACGTTAAATATGCAGAAATACGTATTATTACCGTCGCATGAATACCAAAGATTAATAAAACATTTATCAACAACTCTTACTACGACTAAACCTAACACTAATGCTGAACAGCATGGCGATTGCAGTGAAACAAAAACGTCTGAGGGAGAAAAACAACTGGAATTATTATTTTAAATTCTCTTAATATGAATGCGCATCAAAAACTAGAATATTATCTCGACACGTTACAGGAATATCTGTACGAAAAGAAACGCGAAGATGTTGATCAGAAAGAATAAAACCAAATGCAACAAAAACTCACCCTGAACAATTACTCCCATTATCATCTTCACCTGAATCGACGCTGCCAAACCGAATTCCTCAGCAACTGTTTTACACGCCTGACATTCAGCGAATTCCATCGCGAATACAAAAACCAAGCCATGAATTTGCCGACGACGATGATGATGATGATAAACCGTTATCCATTCTACTGGCTCGAATTTCGCGACAAAAACGTCTATTAAAATTTTTACATAACTATCCTGAATTCATAACATGGGATTCACATGGAGCAGTAAAAATCGGCGGGAAGATTCTACGGGGTTCACACATTTCAAACTTGATCGATGACGCAGTTTCACCATCAGCCAATCAGAAGGACCCTCCTATTGGACAAAGACGTTTTATAAAAGCGTTTCAGGAGATGGATGTTCCAAGAGAATTAATTGTAAATTCGATGTATCATTCGCAGGAGGGGAGGGGAAGGAATTTTAACAGCGCTATAATTAAACGAAGATGTAACAATGCACCAGGAATTCGTTGGATACCATACAAATAAATGTAATATTTAAAAATGTAAAATTCTGAATTAAAATTGTGTTTTAAATGAAAGAAATCTTGTGTCTATGTAATTATTTATTTATTTCATTACAAATATTTTAATTATTTTATTTATTTATTTTATTTACTTATTAAAAGAATAAAAAAAATATAAAAATATATTTATAAATATAATTTAGTAATTTATTTGTAATTTAATTAATTCTTTGAAATTTTATTTAAAAATATTTTATTTAATTAAAATAAAATACTGTAAATAATACAGACAAATGAAATACTGTATATTTAAAAAAAAATTTATTCGTGTTATAAGGAATACAGAATAAATACATGTAATAAAGGAATACAAAAAAATTAAACATGGTCAGAGAATTTTTTTAAAAGACAACAACTTTGACTCCATTTAACATTTTGACATATATCCTTATTATTATTGTTAATTGCTAATTCATCGTAAATTAATTCACATTTTACGATGAAATCATTGAGAAATAGTTCGTCTGAATAAGTACAGTTAATGATGTCATGCATCGAATGTCCTTGGGCAGAAAATTTTAGGAAATGCAAACAATGATGACCACATGTAGCAGCAGATGGATGTTGTACTAATTTCGTATTGTAGACCCAATTTTCAGCCTGCCTGTACATGAAATTATGGAATTGGGTATGTGGTTTTTGACCAAACGAATCAAAGTAATAAGCTAACGAAGGTTTATGGATAAAAAATGCAACCCAATGATTACCCGGCAGATTCGAGACATCCATATTAGCAACAACTAATGAAGGGCAAAGCGGTTTGAGAAACTTCACTACATCCGCCAGAAACACACCTCTGACTATGGGTTTTGTACACGGGTCTCTTTCTAAAGCACGGCAAATTTGGGCTGTATCCATAGAGCTGTATAATCAAAGGTCACAGAACGGTCTTTACTGATTTCGAGTAAGTTCTGATATTGACAATAGGTATTGATGCTCACAGATTCCGTCAGAGGTTGTGAAAAATGTACTTCAACACTAAGCGTTCCATTGCGTATCACATTGAAATGGTCTCCATAATAATTGCGATTTCCACTTAATTCGTAGGGCAGATATGTAAAACCAGAACCGTATTCAGCCTGAGTCACATCAGCGTCTCTGTCTTCCTTCCACAGACCGAGTGCCTTCAATGAATGAACAAACTCACGTATGTATGACCCTTCGGCCAATGCAGGTGTTAGAGGTTGAGATGGATAAACTTGGGAATCAATCGATAGTGAGAAATATGACAGGTTGAAATGTTGAAAGTTAAATGGATTCACCTTGTAAACTCCATTTTGTGCTTCACTCGTTAGGAATGCGATTATTATTCGAGTAGGAAGTTGACCTGTGATTAATTGGGTAAAATTCATTGGTTGTTTGCAGTGTCTTCGCATGTGCTAATTGGGTAGATGTGTTGACTTTAACGCGTTCTACATTAAGTGTAGCTTTTCGAATTGCTATTCTATAATCAGGGTTGGCTGCATCTGACATTAGAGCAAAGGCAGGTTTGCTTCTCTATAACCTTAGGCAAAAATCCAGCGAATTTAGCAGCAAACGACTCTGACGAAATATACCCAGATGTATAGGACCTTCTAAGTAATAAACTCCATTATGCGCGAGACTTTTGCGTGATTTAAAACCCAAATTTGTATCATCTATACTATCCATTTTCCCAGATGTGTCTTTATAAAATCCGGATGTCATTAACTGAGTTGATTTTGCAACCTGACCATAATTCAGAAGCGTTTCTAAATAAGCTCTATACGGATATAAGTTATTGCTATGAGTAACGAGTGTATCCCCTAGATAACAATCGATTTGTGAGAATAATGAGTAAAGGATAAGATTCACTGGACCAGTTTTATCACCAAGTGGAATAAGTGCATCTCCTTTAGTGATTACGACTTCTAAACTGAGTGTAGTGTGATCTAGATCGATGTAAAAGTCACTTAAACCGGGAACAAAGAATTCCATAGGCCCGTCTTGGTTTATGATGGTGGTCGGTTGGTAACCCACACGTGCCGCCTCTCTTTTGACCACTTGTATGGGGAATCGAGAAAATATCCAAGTCACTGTTTATGCATTCTGAGCTATGCTCATGTATCAGAGATGCCATGGTAATGCTTTTAGACGAAGACAGATGATAAAGGACGTATGTGTAAAGTTCTCTTTGACTTCTTATTTCTCTTCACTTTATTCTTCTTTCGCCTCGTAGACTTTTTTAACTTTGCTGAGCAAATTGTTTTCTGTCTTCATTTTTTTTTTGTCAGCAGGAATGCGTCCAGACTGTGAACTCTCGGTCCTTTGCCTGATGAATGAGCAGCAATTGAAGAATGTCATCTTTTAACCCGACATCTGCCTCTACCTTTCTGAATCCTGGAACCCATTTCCTGTAAAGCGCTGCCACCTGCTGCTCTCATGCGTGATGCTAAGGAATGTTTGAGATTTTGACCATGCATTACATCATTTAAGACTGAAGCACCACCTTTTAGAGCATGCTTACCAAGAATTTTACCAGCTGTCTTTAATAATGGCGTTGCAAGCCGGAAAAGATTTGTGAATACAGATCTTAACCCACTACCACGTTGAAACGCTGTCCCTTTGAATACAGGTATCCCTTGGCCTTTCTGACTTAAACAATAACGTAAAATAGCCTCTTGGTTCGGATGAATTTTGAAGAAGAGAGAGAGAAAGACAGAAGCGTCTGAGCTCTACAACTGCTTCTGACGGAAATGTAATTTTACAACAGTTTTCCCAGCTAAAAACGCTCACAGATCCCCGTGATCTGAATGCACTGCGATTTCAATCGTGTCAAAGACTTTTTTGCTTAATGGATAGTAATCAGGTGTAGGGAAATTTTGATAAACCATTTCGCGTCCAGCATGTGAAACGGAAATAATCTGTAGGAGCGGTGCAAAAGTTACACCGACTTGTTGAGGCTGAATTATATCGCTATATAGATAATAGCTATGGATACCTCTTGAGAGATCTATAAGAATCAAACCCTCACCTTGCGTTAGTGCGACGTAGAACTGGTCGGCATTTAAACCTAAAGTATGGCACAAACCCTCACTAAAACTGATGTAATGTTTCTCTTTACATCGGAAGTGAAAACATTTGTTATACTTGAGAGTAATGTTGTAAAAGGGTTTTTCTTCTAATGGTATCGAATTCAATAACGCGTTCACAATGTCACTACGTTTATCGTAATACCCCTCGGGAATTTTTAATTCACTAATATGAGGCCAATCTTCCGGATCGTATACAGCAATATTCATGAAGCCATCATGAACAGCATTTAATGGAATTTCCATAGTTGTTTTAAATTTCTTAGTCAGGATCTGTACAGGAACAGACCCGAGATTCGATGCAACTGGGAATTCAATATAACGACCTGTGTAACCAAAAAATACTAAAAAAACATTATCCAAGGTGACCTCAATTCCATACAGTCCTAATTGAAATTGTAAAAAATTAAGGAGTGCCTCTGTATTTTGGATTTGGATGGTCTTTATATCAACAACGTGTTGGAACCTAGGTGCGATCTCTGGGAACTTTAACACAGCAGAAAGTTCTGAAAACCATTCGAACGGCTTTGAAAAATCAGGAACGAACAATACACGCCCTTCCAGGAACTGGTCTGGTTTTAAATTAAAGAACTGACAGAACGCTCTTGTGGTGAAACGAATTTGCGTATTAGGAGGTAAACTCAAGATGACATAGTTGCTGACATCTCGGTCGTGGAAAAATACAATATCCTTCAAATAGGCTTGTAACGCTGTATCCACTCGGTGTGCAAACTCTTTAAGAGTGGGTGAATCGACGTGTTTAGCAATCTTAAGCGTGATTTGCTTCTTTATCATAAAATTCTGAATACCTATGGTAAAACTGTTATTAACAGCTGTAATATTGTTGAAAAGTGCTGGGAAATGAACGTCAGTCCAACGGACTTCCCGCTCAACTTGGAATTGTAATGTGCGTGGTAACCAAGTGAAAAAGTGCGCTGTTGTACTAGCATGTTTTCCAACACCCGATTGCGTGTTGGACGGAAGTGTAACGTAGAAATCGGACTCTTCGTACATCGGATACAGAAGGGATCATAATACTGTGCTTATTTACAATGTGTGTAGTGGCCTTACAGTATAAGAGATGGACAATAGAATTACCAACTAGTTTTGCCATTTATTCCCGGCTTTGTCAAGGTACACAACAAGAGGCTCGCAGGCCTTATATACAGAAAAATGGTACAGATGGACCAATGAGCGTAAAAATATGATACATAGGAAATGGCCAATAAGAGAAACAAGCGAGATAAGCATAAAAATTAAAATATAAAACTAAAGGGAATGACAAAAGTGATGCGACAAAAAACATGGACCGTAAAGAGAACATATCTGGTTGTCAACAGGGGAGATTGACAAAATAAAATAGAAAAGGGAGAATAACAAAATAAAACCAGTTTACAGTAAATCAGAAAGAGGATTAAGTATGGTAAATATGTCGAAGTCGGTCTGGCGGTTGAGTAATCGGTCGGGGTTGGTCTTCTTGGCCTTGTAGATTTCGATAGCTTCGAGGGTGGTAGTTTTTAAAGGATTATGGCATATGTGTAAGACGGACATCACTTCATCTTGCGTGCTAAGGGGGTGTCCGGTTCTCCTCAGGTGGTTAGCATAGTTTGACCGTTTGTCATTCTTGGTGTATGACTTGGCATGTTCTTTAAAACGTACTGTGAAAGTACGGGAAGATAATCCGATGTAGTATTTGTCGCACAACGTACAATCGAGGCGGAAGACTCCTGGTTGTGCGAGTTTATCGTAAACGATGGCGGATGAGGGGTTCAGTGTGCGGGTGGACGAGAGGGGGGAGCGTAAGGATACTCGGAGTCCGAGGGAAGATAGAAAACGGGAGAGTTGGGAGAAATGGGGACCTAGGTACATTAAGGAGACCCACTTCTTGGACTGGGGTGCATCAGGGGAGGTAGGATTGGAGATGGCGTGTTGCCGGCGGTGGAGGAAACGGGAAAAGGAGGAGTTGGAATACCCATTCTTATGGGCAAGGGAGCGGATGATGCGTAGTTCGGACGAGCGGTCGGAGGGGTTGAGGGGAAGCTTCAAGGCACGGTCGATTAGGCAACGTAGGGATGCTAGTTTGTGTATCGGGGGGTGTGAAGAGGAACGAAGGATAAGGTTATCTTCATACATGTTGACAAATCAACTGCCCGACTGATGAGTGTAACAGCTTGTCATAGGTTTAAAAGATCATTTTCGTGTACCCAACAATTCATAGTGTCGGGGTTATTGCGCCTTTTAATGAGTGCTTCGCGAATACCCCCTCTCCTTCTCCATCTTAATATCCTTTTGATGACAAAAACTTCAGGGTTTTTCGCTCGTTGTTCTTGCTCGTAAAACACACATGCAATCTCATCGTCATTATAATCTTTAATTTTATACACTACAGGTTTTTGCAATATAATTTTTGACACAGAAAACACTTCCTCTGTCCAATTCGGTAAATAACCTTTCTCAAATATATTTTATTACTCTTGAAATGCGTACTACATCACCAATTTTTAATTTCAGTGTCATATGGGGTGCCGAATTGTTATAAAGACGTTGCTTCAGCCACAAGGACGATGCATTACGAGCGTTCACATCAACTGGTGCAATACCTAAAGATCTGTGAACACGATTGTTATAGCTTTCAACACGAGCAAGTAAGACATCGATGTAACGTTGTTTGTTGGAATAAGTGAAAAACCTGAACATTCGCCCCTTTAAGGAACGGTTAAAATGTTCAACCGTAATTGTTTTAAATCCGACTCTGTCGCAAAGAATATAATATTGAGTCGTCTAAAATAATCTTGAACGTGTTTATTTAGAAATTCTTTACCTTTATCACTATTAATTTTTAGAGGAACCTGCCCTTCTGTAAAGATTTTTTGAAAAGCTTTTTGAAGCTCGGGACCCGTCTTGGATTTTAAAGGCACGACCCATGCAAAACGCGGGAACACATTGATGCATGTGAGAAGAAATTTATACCCGTCATTCTGCTTTGACAAACTGCTTAGGTCTACTATATCTACTTGAAATTGATCATACGGTGCAAAACCACGCATGCGATTACGAGGGTAGCGATGTCTAATAGGATTATGTAACGTATAATGTGGAACACCACTTAACCAATCAAGGGTTTCTTTTTCTGACTGGTTTGTATATATAGCTAAAACCCTGCAGGGTTTTCAGGTTGAAAACAGACTTGTTCCATGGCTGGTAAGTAAATAAAAAGCAATGGATGCATACATAAGTATTTAAAAGGAATTTGGAAAAAGAGAATGAAAAATTTTGGATTAAAAAAAATTTTTTTTAATTAATTTGGAAATGATGATAAATTATTTTGATAAAAAACTGGAAATGATGAACATTTTAAATGAAAAAAAATTAGCTTAAAATTAACTTCATGTTGAAAAAAAAATGGATTTTTGATTAAAAATTTTGAAATAATTTTGGAATTGACAAAAAATTATTTTAAAAAATTTGGAAATGGCTAAAAATTATTTTTAAAAAATTGTGAATAATTGAATTAACGGTATAAAAGGGTATGGAGGTAACAAATATGGTGAGTAACATCTTGGCTAACTGGAAGAAAAACACCTGGAAGTTAATACCTGTAACCCATTGGTCACTAAAATTGGACAATAAAAAACCCTTTGGTAACCTGAACGGTAAATACTGGTCAGCACTTTGAATCAATAATGTTAATTAGGAAGAGTATTAACGAAAAAAATAAAAAAAGTCCGGTGATTCTAAACACAATAGAAAATTAGTAATTAGGTAACAAAGGAATGTGACGGGTCAGATTTTTCACCATCCCCCACACCCATATTTCGATGGATAACCCTTATTTTGGTTACCTAGGCCAAATGCGACAAGAATCCATCCATCATTAATCACACCTACAATTCATCAAAAACCTGTCAACCCCTTTGTTTACCAAGCAACCCCTTTGGCTACTCGGAATGAAATTCCAATCAACCCTTTGGGATCCATCATTAACCACACCCACAATCCATCAAAAACCTGTCAACCCCTTTGGATACCAACCAACCCCATTGGCCACTCGGAATGACATTCCAATCAACCCTTTGGGTACTTGGTATGCAACATCTGTCAATCAAATCACTCAATACTCATTAATATTCAATAAAATCAATCCAAACCCATTAAAAATGTCAAAAAAATCAAAAATCGAAGGAAATTTATCCCTTTAGCACCTTTTAACCCTTTGAACACCTAGAAAAGGGTTGCACGCGCCTCCCCCTTTCCGCCAGGGGGTGCCTTACTACTTACGTCTGACGCATCTGCTACATATCTGATAAGTAAATGACGTAATTTATTCATTCGTAATTCGACCACAGCTTAGTCTTCGCTACGGCCCGCAATTCGTGCTATTATTCTATTAGGGTTAATTCTGCTCCTTGTGTCTTCCCAATAGGAAGGAGCCCCCATCCTCCTCATGGTGGGCATATGACCTTTCTTGGTTTTATTACAAGACACTGATGAGACAAGCTCGAGCAAAATGATGGCTTCCGCCGTAGCGTTTCTTTGGATTACAAGCACGTATATTTCAGTTTAATAGCACTGTTAAAGACTTGACCTTATTGTTGAATTTAATCTAATTATCAGCCTTATTATTTACTGTGTACTAATTAGTTCATTCTTTATTTTGTTATTTTGTTAATCAATCACCCTTCCCTCTTATTCTGCTGTCACACACACAGAGGCTTGCAGGAAAGCCGTGACACTCACAATGGATGGACCTCTCCAAAGTTGCCACTGCTAGCCTAAATGATTTCTAACTCACATAATCTTACTTTAGATGTACGAGGTCTGTTCAAAAAATAACCGAACTTTTTTAATTATGCGGCAAAGGATCGTCGTAGCGACGAGCGGTTTGCAATACTGTAATTGTCATATCCTTCTGTCTAATGGACTAATGTTTTTACAAGTTTTTACATGTTATTTACTTTCCTAGTTATTGCCATTTGAATGCAACGTGTTTCAGTGGTCGTGACGATTTTTGCAATGTCCTATTTAAGAGAACAACGATGCAACATGAAAATCAAAAAAAGTCGCAGGGAGCTAGGTCTAGGGAGTAGGGAAGCTGGGGGAACACTGTCATTTGATTTTGGTATAACACTGGTGAAATAACAAGGCTGAGTGGGCAGGTGCTACCATGAAGCGCAACTCTGAGTCATCTTGCCACAACAGTAGTCTCTTTTTGCGATTTTTTTTCGCGCAACCTTTTCCAAACGTGTTCTTAGGACAGGCGGTTGACTGTTTGGTCTTGAGGCAAGAATTCAAAATGCACAACTATGTTGAAATCGAAAAATTAAAAACAGTGAGCATCACCTTGGCAGAGCACCGAACCTGCCTTTTTTTTTTTTGCCAACCCACTGTGACCACTGAAGTTCGGTCTCACAGTTGTATCCGTAAACCCAACTGACGTTTCCGTGAATGTTTTCTCCAGTTTCATGCAAAATTTCACGTTGCATCGTTCTCATAAACAGGACATTGCAAAAATCGTCACGTCCACTGAAACACGTTGCATTGAAATGGCAATAACTGGGAAACTAAACAACATGTCAAAAAAAATTTTTGAACAGACCTTGTACACTTGTTGTTGCAGTTCCCACTCTTCTCTCGTTGTCTTGAAGGAAAACTTGACCATTCGTCACTTTGTGTAGTCTAGCAGTCGCCGATTCTTCTATTTACTTGCTTACCATTTGCTCAATACAGCACGGAGCTAAAGGAGTGCTTCCTCTGTCGTCTTTCTACGCTTTCTCAATAGTCTCCATTATCATTAGCGGAATGAATAGAATGTACCAATTGAAGTACCTTTTTTACTGTGATGGCTGCTCACTGTCAACCTTTGGTTTTTATAAATATATTTAGGTATTACGTTTATCCATGAACTTACTTGGGATCAGCACATTGGTATTTTTTGGTTAAGCTTAATCAGATGCAAGGGATCATATCTCGTTGACATTATTTACCCCATAAGATTAACTTACAATGGTGTTATGCGTGAATACATTCGGTTTTATGCTTCAGTTTAGTATTTTAGGGTTCTTCGTATTCACATAATCTTATACGAATTTTTAAATTACAGAAATGGTTCCTTAGGCTTACCAAAAACTACTTCTGTAACATCTTATTTTTCGGAGTTGCAAGACCAACTGTATATCAGTTACTTTTTATTCTGGTATGCGCATTTGCGTTGAAAGCCTCGAACCTATTTATACAAGTCTCAACTCATATAACATTAGCGTATAATATTCATAATCATCGTAACCCAACAAGATCCTCCAGTCACTTGAGCATACTGTTTACTAAGCATAATTTTCGTCGGCGATGTTTGTCGTATGTTTGTAGCAGATATTGGTCTCTTCTACCTTCTGATCATTCTTGAAAACCGATTGCCTGGGTTTTTTATAAAACAATAAAGCCATTTGCTCTGAATCTACCTCCAAAAATATATGTCTTTTGTGCAACAATGTCTTGTGGCTTTTCCTTTAGAATTTACTTAACCCTTTCAGTCCCTGTGTCCATTGCAATGTACATAAATGACTTTTATATACACTGAGTGAGCATATTATTATGACCACCCTATCAGCATCTCGTTAGACCATCTTTTGACTTTAATACTTCAGTGATTTTTCGTAGCATTCATTCCACGAGATGTTAGTAGGTGGTGGAAGGAATCTGACATCATGCCTGATGGATAGCACTGTCCAGTTGTGATAGATTGGACGATAGTGGATCCAGTCATCTGATGGTTCGTTTGACTTTGTCCCACAAATGCTCAATTGGAATGAGATCTGGGGATTGTGGGGGCCGAAGTAAGTTAAAGTCTTACACAGTACGAGCCTTGTGGCATGGTCCATTGTTTTTCTGGAAGTAGTCATCTCCATTGGGGTACGCCATCAACATGACAGGGTGGACTCGATACGGAGGTATGCTGTGCCATCCAGACGTTGTTCAACATGTATTAACGGACCCAACGCATGCCAGTAGAACATTTTCCAGACCATAACACTGCCCGCACTGTCCTGAAGGGTTGTACTCATTCATGTGGGGTCCATGCTTTCATGCTGTTTCCACCAGATTCTCATATGGACGTCTTCATGATATACCTGGAATCGTGACTCGTCTGACCACATGATTTGTTTCCACTGCTCGATAGTCCAGTCCTTGTGCTCCTGAGCGAATTATAATCGTTTCCGCTTGTTGGCTGCCGACAATAAAGGTGTGCGGACAGGTCTTTGGCTTCTCTATCCCATGCGATGCAGTGTGCGGCGGACAGTGCATTCAGAGACCGTTTTGAGGACCCCTGATTAAAGTCAGCAGTAATTTGATGCACAGTTGCTCTTCTCTTATCCTCTAGCAGTCGTGACAGTCTCCGTTCTGTCCAATCATCACCATCCGCGGGCAGACACAACGCGAACGTTCAGACCCCGTCTTCAGGCTAACCATCCAGACTCTAAATACTTTTACGTCGGCTGCTCCATAGCTTCGAGGTTAAATTGGTCCGGCCCTTTTTATATTACACTGAGCTTCCCTATTTATATTGGTCAGGCCCGCTAGCTACATTGTGGCGACATCCGTGCGCGCATTTGCATAAACATGTCAGGTGGTCATAATAAAATGCTCTTTCAGTGCATATGGCTCTTAAATTCATGTGCACGTATTTTTTACATATTTGTTTTATTTCCAAGTTTTCTCTTTGTTTATTACATTATAAAAATAAGTTTTAAAAACACCCATCTTCATTGTGAGTGGGTGATGTGTCGTCGTAAATTGCAATTTTAACATTAGTACTTGTTATTTTGCAGTATTCAATCAAGGAAAAAATTCTGCCATTAAAAGAAATAAATGGGGTCTGAAAGGGTTACGGTTTACTTATTTCTGATTTGTTGTTTAACATTATTATTTTAAGTACAGTTCTTTTTATTCAGCCCTCCGGGGACCTCTTTCGTCGGTCAGATGATGACCATATTGACCCGCAGTGGGTTTACCTGTAATTGAGCTTAATTTAAATTGTGACGTTCCATTATAGGTTAGTCACATGTGTCTGACGGCAGGACAATAGGGATAAGTCTCATAGAAATTAATATGTTCATGATCTAATTGACATCGTTAGTTTTGCGTTGTGCGTTTTATAATGGGTGCTTTGTTGTTGTATGAATGGTTATTGTTTGTGTTGCGGTGAAAATATGAATGCATGTGTTTTTATTATTATTAAGTGGAGAGTGTAGGATGCCGTGAATGATCGTCAATGGTCCTCTGTTGGAGCTGTATTGTTGAGTAGTTTTCCACGAATATAGCTTAGCTTCCAGCGGAGGATTGTTGCGATCGTTTTCAGCGAAAAAGTGATGAGCGGTTCATCCTGTTTGTTGAAAGAAAATGTTTAGAGATTCATTTTTTCCTCCTTGTTGAGAGACGACATATTGTGCTAAGCTTAGTAAATACTGTTTCGTTTTGAAAATGTGATGGCGAAAAGGAAGAAGGATTTATGTTATTGTGAAAAAAAACCAACAATGTTTCCCTACAAGAATATTTAGTCTGTTCTAATTATGAGATTCATCGCTGAGAAACTGCAATGAGCTCATCAAGATTGGAATTCATCTAAAACGGTTCTAAGTAAATATGTGCTAAGAAAAATTTCTTTAATTTGGTTTTATTGCTCATATTTGCTAAACTTGTATTTTCCGACATGAGCTAACGTCTGGCCTTCGCCGACTGAATGTAATGAGCAGCGGACTTGGACCCATGATGGAGCCCGGTTACAACGGCAAACAGCGCAGTCATTGAACGCTCGACTTCAGCGATGGAAGGAGGGACTGTAGGTTTGGGACCTGACGAGTCATCATAAGTGGCAAAATATGAAATACCCGGTGAGTTCGTTTCAATTTGTTGAGTTAAGCCCACGGACCCTCGCGAAAACTGTATCATGGATCGATCAACGATTACCCCGGAGCCCTGATTACCACGTAACGGATGTTATAAAGCGCCCAGGGACCTTGTTTATGTGTGTTTAGAGAGACAATTTAATGTCTTCAACTGCTGATTAAGACGGATTATTAAGTGAATAATACTATATCTTATTAAGCACCTTGCTAGTGCAATTGGGCAGCAGCTAATATAGTTTTGAGGTCCATAGTTGTAATTCGACATATAGTCTTGGCTGATGAACCGGCAGCGCAGGCACATGCGTAGTGACATATGTTTAAACACGGTGTCCAGCGCTGCCAGTGGGATATAGTTAACTATTATTTACACTCGCCAAGAGGGGTCACTGTTCCTTCCCCCTTTTCAAGGTAATTAAAGGAGGGACATTGCACTTTCAGGTATTCAAGTATGGAATATTTGATTCGGGAGTGTAAAATGTTCAGTATTCCTATAGTTCACTGCTAAACTGTCGTTGCTGCCTCAACTTATCATTGATGTTGGCTGTTGATTCTCTTTATATAGGCAAGTGTTCCGGTTGGTTTATTGAAATGAGCGGAAAGTTCGTAGCATTAAGATTAAATTTAATACACTTGCATGTTAGATGGGGCCCTTTAGCGATACCATGGTAGTTTGAAGTAGAGAATATTATGTTGAAATGTATGTACTCTAGGAAAATAAATTAGTTTGATTAAGATTACAGTAATATCAGGTTGCATCTTTTTAATTTCAGTTCCGAACCTTAGCTCTTGCCCACCTCAGAGGTTGTTCATCGAACCCTAGAGCATTATCGAATATATTGCGGGGGTGGGGGGACGCTAAACTGGCGCCTGAACAGGGACCAAAAATCCAGAAAATCCGGACTTTAGAGGCCACACTGATATTGCTGTATTTATAGCATTTTTTTTTTTGGTTTTTGGTTGTATATGTGTGATGTCTAAATGTGTACAGATGACTATTGATCATTGTTTTGTAAGGAGTAAAAGGATAAGTAGTGATCTGTAAGACCGAGTTTGGAAGTTTAAGCAAAATTCCAGGAGATGAGGGTGACACTGGAGCAGCTGCAGGTGCAGCTACTGTGCCTGAGTTGGCGGGATTTACAGGTTCAGTACCAGCATTTGTTGGGGAGGAAGGCGAGGTCACGATTAAGGCCTTCCTGGCCAGTATCGACCGAATAGGGGTACTGGCCAATTGGACCCCCGATATTAAATTGACCGTGGTACATTCTCGGTTGAAGGGGGCAGCTGCTAAACGAGCTGCTGAACACGAGTCATTCGATATCGAGGATTATGAGGAGCTTCGAACTTCTCCCAGGATCTCCACGACACTGTTCAAGGTCCCAATGAATCCATTGCTGCTTTTGCTGGACGTCTTGAGTTGGCTATGGCTCGGTATATCAGTGCCACTCCGGCGGCTGTCCCAATTAAAGAGACTGTGCTTTAGCAGCGGTTCTGCAACAGCTGTTTGGTAGCCCATAGGAGGGCATTGATGATAGCCAACCCTAAGACGTATAAAGAAGCACTAAAGTTGGCATTACGATCTGAAGAATTGGAGAAAAAATTCAGAAGAACCAATAATGTCGTGGAGACTGGAGAGCATGCCCCAGGGGGCGATATTGGGACTAGTGTAGGAAGGTTGGGTCAGAAGGGGGTAAAAGCGAATTCAGGGAATGTGGATGGGGTGAAGCCACAAGAGCATGGATGTAAATGTGCTGATTCCATTAAGAGGTTAGAAGGGATGAACGAGAGTCTAGCGCGCACGGTAGAGAAATTGGGATCCACTCGTACGCCGGCCTCGTTGGCACATCCAGTACCCGCTATTATGCCAGGAGATGGTAGAGCAGTGGTCCCAAGGGGTACGGCATCTACTAATGGTTGCTACAGGTGCGGTCAGTTGGGACACTTGGCGAGGAATTGCCCCCAACCCACCCCGAGGCCACGCGTGTGTTAATGCAAGTGACCAACTCGAAGGACCTATATTGACGCAGTGTGGGGAGGGCGGAACTTGTGTAGCTACTGTATATATTCAAGGGCAGCCCATAACCATGCTGTTCGATACTGGCTCGCAAGTATCGTTAATCGATGAAAAGCATACCACCAATTGGCTGGGCCCCCACTTCAAGATATGGAGATGACCATCAAGGGGATAAATGGGAGCTGCCTATATTTGAAGAAGAGTGGCCTACTGGATGTAGTAGTCCAGGGCCATCATATGGGCATGCGGACATTTTTGATCCATTCTTTTAACGATCGCCCATATGACGGCATTTTGGGGATGGACGTGTTAAAGGGGCTCACTTTTCAGTGCGCGTTAGCTATTGTGCCAGGGGTCGCAGACTTTATGCCCATTGAGCAGGCATGGGACAATAGTGGATATATTAGTGAGGTTATTACGCAGAAGCAGCACCTTGAACATGAAACGAACAGTAATAGGATGAGGAATGAGAATACGTTCTCCAACTGTACCCAACAGGTTATGATCAGGGAGCCCAGCCAGGGCAGGACGGGTAGAACTGTTAGATGGTTGGGGCCGTTTGAGATATGCTCCACAGACGGAATGGGGTGGGCGCAATTAAGAGGACTGCGATTTGGGGATATTAAATGGGTGAAATTAGGTCAGATATGGGTGAAATAGGGTGTGGGTATAGGTGCAGGTGGATTTGCTCGAGAATGTGATGGGGGTCCTGACGGCCCACTGTATGGGTATGGTAGTACATGTGTAGCCCCCCAAGTGGGTGGGTTGGATGCGTCGGTATATAAGTGGAATGAGGAAGGAGCCGGGATTGTGTATGGGAATTGTGGAACTGAATTGGAATTCCTGGAGTGTGGTGTGGATCAGAACAGTATTAGGATACAGGGGATGGACACAAACCTGACCGAGGCTCAGAATGAGCAATGTGAGGGTGGTTTGGTAAAGCCTGGAAATCTGGGTGTGCATGTGGGCTGGATATCCCAGGATGAGATGTTACAGAGCCAATTAGGAACCACACAGTATTGGGGAAATGACCCAATTGGTGTGGGTCGAAATAATAATAAAATGAACATGTGTATAAGAGAGCCAGTGATAGGAGTAACATCAGAAGGGGTGCAACCTGTGTTGGTGCAGGTGATTGATGTATCAGTTGGATCTGAGGAGCTTGTAAATATGATTACAGAGCCAGAGAGCCAGACTAGAATCGGGTTAGAAGACAAAGGGGAACTGTCTTGGCGGGAAGGGATCAAATTGGCTAGGAAAATACATGAGCAGATACTGGAACAGCCTGGAATAGAAAAAAAGGGGTGTAAGAATGTGAATGTACCGAAGGGAGCTCGCAAGAGTAAAAGGATTAAGCGTGGGAGGGGAGGTAAAATGACTAAGACAAAGAAAGGGGAAAACAAAATTAGCTGCGGTGGCACAGAACCAGTAATGTTTGGTGTGGAAGAAGGTCGGGTTGAAAATGAGTGTGAGGAACAGTTACAAGACAGCTTAGGGGTGGTACCAGACTCTTGGGAGGAGGAGACTATAGAGCACTACACAGAGGTCTCCACTGTCCTAGATAGGGGTGAAACAGGTTTCTGCCATTTGGTATGGTAGCTCATATGGCTGAGACATAGTGCGCATGATGTTTAATATTTTATGTATGCAAATGTTAGTTTGTTGTTTTAATTGTTTTGTATATGAGTGTTGGCTGTTTGTATGTATACTTGCGGAAGGCATGGGTACCGAACCTGTATCGTTATGATTTTGCTGTTCGTATTGAGGGTGAATCTGTTGTAAATGGTAAATGTAATTATTTTTTTTTCTCTTTTTCTTTTGTTAATTGTAAGGTTTTGTGTTTCTCGAACATGACCTTTGAGGAGGTATGTTCGAGTCCTGTCGTTGGGCGTATGTGACGTTCCGTTATAGGTTAGTCACGTGTGTCTGACGGCAGGATAATAAGGATAAGTCTCGTAGAAATTAAAATGTTCATGATCTAATTGACATCGTTAGTTTTGCGTTGTGCATTTTATAACGGGTGCTTTGTTGTTGTATGAATGGTTATTGTTTGTGGTGCGGTGAAAATATGAATGCGTGTGTTTTATTATTATTAAGTGGAGAGTGTAGGATGCCGTGAACGATCGTCAATGGGCCTCTGTTGGAGCTGTATTGTTGAGTAGTTTTCCACGAATATAGCTCAGCTTCCAGCGGAGGATTGTTGCGATCGTTTTCGGTGAAAAAGTGATGAGCGGGTATTCCCTTTTGTTGAAAAAAAATGTTTAAAGATTCTTTTTTTCCTCCTTGTTGAGAGACGACATATTGTGCTAAGCTTAGTAAATACTGTTTCGTTTTGAAAATGTGTTGGCGAAAAGGAAGAAGGATTTATGTTATTGTGAAAAAAACAAAACAATGTTTCTCTACAAGAATATTTAGTCTGTTCTAATTATGAGATTCATCGCTGAGAAACTGCAATGAGCTCGTCAAGGTTGGAATTGAAGACCTTAGTGCAAAATGAGCAAAGTCCAATTTTTAATAAATTGCAAAAACCTATTCAGGGAGCACGAGGACTTGTAAACGTCAAGCCTAACACTTGAAAACAGTAGAAAGAAAGTGTTATGTCCCATTAGAAGTCTATCTTGAATAAGCTACGATGGCAATTCTAAGTGCAAAATGTGCATAAGTCCCATCCATCAATAAGCATCGACTACTGAAACACGTGATGAACGAACAATAAATAATGGCGGCTTCCAATGGAGAGGATGCACAGATTGATGCAAATAAAGGGAAGAAACGCTTAAAGAGAGAAATGTGTTGGAAGAGGAATACTAAGAAAACTAATAAACAATTTAGTTAGTAGTCTAGATAGTTATTTAGAATATTAAAAACATAAATGGCGATAGATGATGTCAGTGGTGAGAATCAAGAACGTAATGTAACAACGAGATTGCCGTACAAATAATAATATTTCACAATAAATATTTTCTATGCTTATCTATATAATTAACGAATCTTGTATTATATGAACCGGGTCGTCCGAACAGACGAAATTTTCGGAACCGGTGCGAATAGGCTGAATCTCTCCCATGGATGGCATGTACAAAGATTAGCTTTTGACGACTTTCTCCCTCATGTTTTTTAGTGAGATTAATATCGAGTTTAATATTGTGTGTTAGGTATATAGTATTTTCTAAAAGTTTTATTACGGCTAATATATAATATAAGTATTATGATACTGTAGTTTTTTTATAATAATGGAAAGTGTATAATGGTTGTGTAATTTATTTTATCCTATGCAGCCAGGATACTCAGATAGGATCGTTGGTTTTACTATTTTCATAATATGGTAGGATCCAGTAGTTTTCATGACATGTTACTTTAGCATAAAGCTATATTAAGTGTTACTTTTAGACATGATTGCTAACGGCATTATTACTAGCTTAATATTATTTCCTTTACAGAAGCATTACGTGAAGGCCTGAGGAAAATTTTTTTTTGTAGATGCCATTGCATAGAGAAGATTACCAAAGAAGAATCAGAAAATTTGCACAAGTCATTTCATTCCCTCTCTACGCCATCACTCCAAAACACTTACTTGCGTGGATGTACTCAGCCTGTTCCTGCAGCTCGGTCTAGACCAAGGAACACTTCACCTACTCGTAGATACAACAGAAAAGTTTTCAAGTATGTTGTGAGTCGTGGTGGACGTACTGTTCAGTTGTGCAGGTCTGCGTTTTTAGCAGTCCTAAACATAAAGGCTTCCTGGCTCAGACGTAAAGTGACATCTTTAGGACGCTCCAAATCTGTAGAAGACCAAAGAGGACGTCATGATAACAGAGCAAACTGAACGCCTGAGACGACTCTCATCGCGGTGCGTGAATTTTTATCTAATTATCCAAGTCGAGAGAGTCATTATTCAAGACAGAAGCAGAAGGTTAGAAAATATTTAGGGTCTCATCTATCTGTTCTCGCTCTGCATCAACAGTATAGTGAAAAATATCCTGAGCACAAAATTTTCCGAAGAGTGTTTAACATCGAGTTCAACCTCAGCTTCGGCAGTCCAAGATCGGATCTTTGTGAAATGTATGAGAAATTTGGAGTAGAAAAGAAAATAACACTGTAGTCCGGAGATAAAGCCAAAATGAGAAATGTTCAGATTCAACATGACCTGCACTTAACGAAAGCATAAGTTTTTCATGATGAGATAAAAAGATTTGACATTGAAAAATCTGAGGAATATTTGGTCATATGCATGGATTATGAAAAGAATCTTCCTATTCCAGTGACAAACGCAGCGGGTGAATACTATCGCAGACAGTTGTGGATTCATAATTTTGGCATTATTGATTTGACTACTCAACAAACTTACTGCTACCTTTATGCAGAAAATATGGGGGGGAAAAGGACCTAACGAGGTAATAACTTGTCTGAATAACTTCATACTAAAAAACATGAGACGCATAAACATCTCGGTATATTTGCTGACAACTGCTACAGCCAAAACAAAAACAGATACCTATATGGTTATCTGGACAATATCACTGCAAAAGGAATGTTCCAGTCGATTACAAAAAATATCCCATCCCAGGGCATTCTATGATGCCCATTGATCGATCCTTTGCAGTATTAGAAAAAAAGAAAAGGAAGCTTGAAAAAATTTCTACACCTGATGAATAGATCAGTCTGATCAAAGCCTGTAACAAGAAACGACCCTATCATGTTACTTTTTTGAATGTTCCTCTCCGGGCCAACTTGGAAGCTCGAGATGAAGATATCATTTCTATTCAAGACTGGAAGGCAGCTTTGGGGCCAAAAATAAAAACAGTTCCAGTTGCAAAAGTCAAGACTGTTATCTTAAATACAAACAGTCAGATACAAACTAGAGAAACGATGACAGGCTCAATCAACTCTGCTGTTCTGTGGAAGCAAGGCATATCAAGGAGGTCCAACATAATAACAAAGCCGGCCTATAATGGTGGCTTGCTACCCATTAAGCAAGCAAAGCTTATTGACATCAAATACCTCCTCCAGTTTGTAGAGGACACCGTAAGAACCTGTCAATTCTACGAAAACCTGAAAGGCGATGCCAAGAAAGATGAACCAACAGAGGACTGGGAATGAACATAGCATGCTTGAACACTTTTTTAGTGTCTACTTAAGTTTAATGATCAAGAATTGCTCATTAAAGTGGGTTACAAAGTATATATTAAACCAAAATATTACAAAATAATAATATAATTTGATTATATTATTTGTAAAACGTTTCATTTCATGACTTGTGAACTTTTTCAAAAATTTTCTTAAAAAGTACTTAAGTTCAAGTGCTTACTTTTTAAAATATAGTATAAAATAATAAGGTTAAATAAAGTATTCTACCGGTTTTATATTCTTAAAAGAATATACTTTTTTTTCATATATCTATCTAAAATTTAAATACGCTAGTAATATTTAAGGCACGTAATGAAATCTTAAAACTCAATTTTCTCTAAATAAGAAAATATGGACATATAACCTTTTTGCACTAAGGTCTTCAATTCGTTTAAAACGGTTCTAAGTAAATATGTGCTAAGAAAAAGTTCTTTAATTTGATTTTATTTCTCATATTTGCTAAACTTGTATTTTCCGACATGAGCTAACGTCTGGCCTTTGCCGACTGAGTGTAATGAGCAGCGGACTTGGACTCATGATGGAGCCCGGTTACAACGGCAAACAGCGCGGTCATTGAACGCTCGACTTCAGCGATGGAAGGAGGGACTGTAGGTTTGGGACCTGACGAGTCATCATAAGTGGCAAAATATGAAATACCCAGTGAGTTCGTTTCAATTTGTTGAGTTAAGCCCACGGACCCTCGCGAAAACTGTATCATGAATCGATCATAGATTAACCTGGAGCCCTGATTACCATGTAACGGATGTTATAAAGCGCCCAGGGACCTTGTTTATGTGTGTTTAGAGAGACAATTTAATGTCTTCAACTGCTGACTAAGATGGATTATTAAGTGAATAATACTATATCTTATTAAGCACCTTGCTAGTGCAATTGGACAGCAGCTAATATAGTTTTGAGGTCCATAGTTGTAATTCGACATATAGTCTTGGCTGATGAACCGGCAGCGCAGGCACATGCGTAGTGACATATGTTTAAACGCGGTGTCCAGCGTGCCAGTGGGATATAGTTAACTATTATTTACACTCGCCAAGAAGGGTCACTGTTCCTTCCCCCTTTTCAAGGTAATTAAAGGAGGGACGTTGCACTTTCAGGTGTAAGAGTATGTAATATTTGATTCGGGAGTGTAAATTGTTCAGTATTCCTATAGTTCACTGCCAAACTGTCGTTGCTGCCTCAACTTAACATTGATGTTGGCTGTTGATCCTCTTTATATAGGCAAGTGTGCCGGTTGGTTAATTGAAATGAGCAGAAATCTCGTCGCATTAAGATTAAATTTAATACACTTGCATGTTAGATGGGGCCCTTTAGCGATACCATGGTAGTTAGAAGTAGAGAATATTATGTTGAATTGTACGTACTCTAGGACAATAAATTAGTTTGATTAAGATTACAGTAATATCAGGTTGCATCTTTTTATTTTCAGTTCCAAACCTTAGCTCTCGCCCACCTCAGAGGTTGTTCATCGAACCCTAGAGCATTATCGAATATATATTGCGGGGGTGGGGGGACGCTACAAAATATATAAATAATTCAATAATGTAGTTAGTAGGCCAATGAGTCTTCAGCGCAACAGACTGAAGATATAATCGAGGAAGAGATTATATGTCGGCTTAGTAATGAAGTTGGTAAAATGTCGGGGTTAAAAAGAAATGAGCAAGTAGTAGTTAAATATATAATAGATTTTAGGAATGTTATCCAAATGCATCAGTTAAAAGACTTGCTGTTAATGTCAAAAAGAAAAATAATTGAAGCAGTAGAATTTAAAAAGCACTTAATAGATATGTGTCGTTTATTCTTAGAGAAGCACTCTTCAGTAAATCGTGATTACGAAGTACCTGAATCACTAAGTTATGAAAAGGAGGAGTTCAACATTGATCCGTAGAAGTAGTTGATTTTAAGCAAGAATTAATATAAGGTCTATCTAAGGGTCTTTTTCCTCTGCAAGGTCTAATATACTATAAAAATATAAATAGACCCATTTTATCGCATTTAACAATATACTACCAGACTATTATACGATGAAAATGCTACATGGCTACAAAATGTTAAAAAATTTGGAATAAAAGGAAACCTGTGAAGCTAATTCCACCGTACCCAATTTCAGTGCAAGAAATAAGAAAAAACAAGTAGATGTTTATACAGAAGACTGTCAAATTAAGTTTAAAGAGAAGGAGCTTCAGTATGGTAACGAAGTTGTTTATATATGTGGCCAAATGAAAACTCAGGAACACTTAAACTGTGATGTCACCACCATGTTGTTAAGTTGTTACCAGGTAACTGCTGTGAGTCTGACAGTCATGCAAGACGTTCACAGAGAATTGATATACTGTACACAACACCAGTGATGCATCGCAGATGCATTAAACATCCTATCCACCAGCTAAAAGCATTTGATTGCGGCCGCATTGTGGGACTGCATGAGGCTAGATGGTTGTATCGTGCAATTGCCAGGCATGTGGGCTATTCAAATGTCACAGTGGCCCAATATTGGAATCAATGGGCACACGATGGCACCCATGCACAACGTACAGGTTTGGGTCGACCAACAAACACCACCCCAAAGGAGGACCATTGTATGGTGCTCCAAGCATTAAGGAATTCCATGGCATTGGCGCCCGCCGTCTGCGAACATGTACTGGTGTAACCTGACTTATTTAATGAGGGAGGGTGTTTAAATTGAAGTGGCAAAGATTGGCAATTGAAAGATTCTTGTTTAATTGCTACATTCTAAATAAATGGTTCTTACAGAACTTCAAGGGCCCAACCCGCTGGATAGGCTATCTACAAATTAAAGTTACTCTTTTTATAAATAACTTTATCTAATAATCTTCAAAGATAATAGCTGACAAGCTTTAATTACACGCATTAAAAGCCCCCAAAAAGTAAAATAATTAATTAAAGGGTGCCTTTTGCTTTCAGGAACGCCTACACCTCATGAATTTGATTAAAACGAGAATCCGTCGTGCAGTCCTCTTCGGTGCGAACGGCATC
Organism: Rhysida immarginata; assembly: GCA_023313115.1. Taxonomy (NCBI): domain Eukaryota; kingdom Metazoa; phylum Arthropoda; class Chilopoda; order Scolopendromorpha; family Scolopendridae; genus Rhysida; species Rhysida immarginata. Next base: position 2,388,408 of record JAHWFO010026326.1, on the reverse strand, counting down.
TGTCTTCTCCAAACCCGTACGATAGACTTCAATTGCTTCGTCTTGTAGAAACTCAGTCACAGGTACTTTTTCGTGTGTGTTGTAACCAGGAACCCTATCCGTAGAGCTCTCTACAACGTGGCTGGCTAAGTAACAAGAACCTCACTGCAGTCCGGTCACCTGCTCGTCCTTTACCAGATTTCCACTCGATTCGATAATGCTGCTCTTCGAATTTATCGAGTGTGAAAGGACAGGGTCGTCGATATCAGTGCCAACGCACTCCGATGCAGAATTTTCTGGGGGATGGACTAATTCATGGGCCTTCACCCTTCCTTCCCCTTGTGCCACCTGGGAGGGAAACACATGGCAACGAGGTTTACTCGCGACTTCTTTATGGAAATTATGACTAGAAAGCCACTCCTGGTGTGATTAATCTTCTTTCTGTCCTTCCTCATTGAGTCTAAAAGCCACTCTCTCTTTCTCCTCTTCTTTTTCTTCCTAGTTCTCTTTCTACTCCTCTCTTGCATTGTTATTGCCCGCCCCTCGTCTCCTGTTTAACGAGAGAAACCGCGCCAATCTCACGCTTTTCTCTCCTGCCCTTTTATGCTTCTCTTTTGAAATGCCCAGAGCTCTCTCACCCGGACTATTCTTGCTCTCCGTCGTCTGCTTCTTTTTTCTCTCTCTTCCTATCTTTCGCTTGCTTATTTCTCTTCTCTCGAACTGCGATTTGGATGGAGTGCAGCCTCTCCTCATCCATATTTTGTGACACAATACCCAGGGCCCTTTCACAAGAACTGGGGATTTGTGACACTATTTTATTTTCCATCAAACACCTGCGCTTTAGCTGCCTTCTCTTAACCAGCAAATTTCTTCCTCGCCTACTGTCAAAATTTCCCGTCATATCTGCTTTTAGACCTTGGGATTTTTCTTTTGCTTACCCCCTTGATTAGTATTTCATGTAAGGGCATTTTTGGAAGATTCCTTTTTTGATGGATCCCCTGAGTTTGGGACCGCCTTCATCTTCGAAGGATCTCTATACCTCCAGTCTTCTTTACCGTTACCCTGCAATTGCTGCAATCCTGTGCTATTCTCTACCAATCTAGCTTTTTGTCTAATCTTATGACTACACTTCTTTTAATACAACAGCATTTTGTTTTCTTATTATCCTCACCTTTTGAGGGTACTATCCGATACAGGACCCAACGCCCCTTTGCACTTTTACAAATTTCTTTAATACTTTATTATTTGTACCAGCACATTATTTGTAACCTTTATGTTCGGTTTCCTCAAAAACACCTCTACTTTGTATTATAAAAGTAGCTGCTTTATGTACTGTGGCTTTATGTACTTCTGAATGACCACCTTGTTTTAAACTCTTTAGTTGCTGACACTCAACGCCTCTTTTCACTTTTTGCTCTAACACTATTAATTTTCTAGTTAACTCCGTAACTGTTATCTGTAATTGCCTAATCCTACTATTTAGCAATTCATATTCCTCTTTCTGCAAAATAACCTCCGCTTCTGTAATGATTTTTGCGTTACTACTTTGGTTACCATTTGTTTCTCTTTGGTTACCATTTGTTGCGAACCCCAACCAATTTTGCTTTCCTTCGTTTCAACAAAATGCTTTTGATTCCACCTTCCTATTTCATTCCTTCTTCAGTGCGATAATGAAATATTCACAAAGAATTAGACCAGTCAGTGACAACATGAAGGTCGATATTAATAATGCAATTATGATGGTTAACATTATCAATGTAGATGCTACATTAAATTTATACGCTTTTACATAAGGAAAATAAGTGATGTATAACAGTTAATAAGAGAATAGTAAAAAAGACATCACAAAATAACATAGGTAATAAATAATACGAGGCCTTTCGGTCATTTTATTTACAAAGACCTTCTTCAGGTTAAAAATTTTTTGAAAGTGTAACTGATTTCTTCTCTCAGTAAAGATTAAGAATATAAGTTTAAATAGATACATTGTTGAGAGGTATTATTACATCAATTGATTGTTTACATCTTTAGTTTGAAATTTTAAATTGTTATAATCAAAGACTTTTTGTACAAAGTTATTTTTAATTGATTAAAGGTAAAACATGGGAAATATTGTAATAAAAAATTTGTAAGTATACCTTTAATCGATTAAAAATAACTTTGTACAAAAAGTCTTTGATTATAACAATTTAAAATTTCAAACTAAAGATGTAAACAATCAATTGATGTAATAATACCTCTCAAGAATGTATCTATTTAAACTTATATTCTTAATCTTTACTGAGAGAAGAAATCAGTTACACTTTCAAAAAATTTTTAACCTGAAGGGCCTCGTATTATTTATTACCTATGTTATTTTGTGATGTCTTTTTTACTATTCTCTTATTATATGCTTTTAGCTTTATGAAGAAATATTTTAATTTAGATTTCAAACCCATCAAATCAACTATTACATTGGGTGGCTTTACTATAAATTTGATGTTTTGACGAACTATTGGTTCTTGTCTGTTGCCATTTCTAAAATACTCCTCCTATCATTGACCAGTGATTTGTAAGTTAGGAATGTCATAAAGGTTTGGTTAACAATTTATGATGAATTGCAAGTACAGTCGGGTGCATAAAAGTTTTTACCCAAGTCAAAATTGTTCGGCTTCCTTACAATACTTCAATCCAATGAGATTACTTTTTCCAGGTATGTAGTCGAGGACGCTTACTATGGGACGAACGATTCTATTAGGTTTTTGCTCACGTGCTCAACTATGTTGACAAAAAGAATATTTTGGCTGTTCTGATGAGAACTTTTGTTTTATTAATAATAAACTAATCTATTTGATTAATAGTGCAACATAAATGGTGCACAGTATTGATATAATTATATGCGTGATCAAGAGATAAGCTGATGCAGCGCTCCTTATGGTGTGATGCGGAAGTGATTTACAGATGAAAGCAGGGAATAGGGAGTGCTGTTTTCCCTATTCCCTGGGTGTAAGTGGAAGCTATTTTCTTTTGACTGCTCGAAAGGTTACAAGTCTCATTTTGTGTGTATATAAAATAATCAACGACAATTAAGCCAAATCATCTGAAAAATTTTAAAGTTGATTATTTAACTAGATGGATCCCGTCAAAATTTGACGGAGAACACCCCATCGTATTATTAATCCCCATCGCTTTAATTAATAAATAATAAAATAAAAAAGTTCATTAGTAACGCTCTTAAGTTTATAAGAGCGTTTAATCTGAGGGAAAGTGAGAGAGTCATTATTCCGTAAATTATAAGTTCCTAACGATTTAGAGTTGAAGTAGTCAAGGGGAAGAGAAGAAACGAGCTTGTTATTTAAGGCTTTAAAGATGAAAAGCGCAAGATAATAAGAGTGCAATTGAAAGATGGGCATAATGCCTGCTGAGGGAAAGAGATGGGAGACAGGGTGGGATTTTTTTTAGTTTGAACAAAATTCTGACAAACCATTTCTGAATACGATGTAAGCGTTTTAAGTTTGTTTGGTGGTACTACCCCAAAATTCAAGGCCGTAAATAAGTGATGATTGAATGAGAGCAAAATAGAGTAGCAGCAGAATGTTTTTAGGCAGAAAACGAAGCCGTGAGAAAAGACCAAGCCAGTAATTTAAAGTAGAAGATAAGTCATTGATATGGGCATCCCAGGAAAGATTATAAGAAAGATCAATTCCAAGAAATTTATAAGACTTATAGGAATGAGTTCCTTTGTATTATAGCGTAAGGTAAAATTAACTAAGTCAAGCTTTTTGTTACGTTGGTGGAAAATTATATAAGTAGTTTTCTCAAGATTTAATTGGAGGTGATTTTGGCTGTTCCAACTTAATAATTTGTTAAGTGTAGTATTAAACGAGTGTTGAATCGCGGAAAGAGTAAAGTCAGCATAAAGTAGAGTTGCGTCATCGGCATAAAGGATTCGAGGATAGAGGAGCTAAAATCAGGGGGAGATCGTTAATAAATAAATATCGAGAGAAGTAAGGGAATTCCAACAACATCAAGTGCACATCTGAAGTAAGATTATGTGAGTAAGAAATTATTTAGACTAGCAGTGGCATCCTTGGAGAGGTCCAGCCGTTGTGAGAAATTTTTTTTTCGAATTTTCATCAAGAATTTGTACTGAATTAATTCTAAGCGTTTTCATGTGTTGATTTTTAACATATTACAAAAGTTAATTTTATTTTTAGAGATTGTTCTGTTTATCTGCAAGTGTAATTATCCCGGGCAACGCCGGGTACCTTTTCTAGTTCTATATATATAAAGAAGGATGCTAGTGGGTATATGAGTTAGTTTGTGGGTTTGTTTGTGTGTATTTAATACATCTCTACATTTTATTCCGATCTTGACGAAATTTTGCATACTTGACCTTCAAAGCAAAAGAAAGGTCACTGTCAACCTCAAATTTCGGAAAAATAATAATTATCGATAAAAAATCGATATTCATGATCATGAAAGGGCATATTAATGAAAAATATCTCATGACCAACAATGCAAGCCAAAGTTTGTGCAACAATACCTATCAACAATGATGTCAACATGCAATGCACCAACACTAGGCAGGGATCAACAATATATATCTCATGACCACCAATGAAAGGCAAAATTTGTAACAATGCACAGAATTCCTGTTAATCAGGCTTTTCTTAGTAAAGAGAGTTCTTAGTACTTAACAATTTTTTGAAAAACTTTAAAAATGGTTAGTAACTGGAGATAATGGAAAGTTAGCAGATATTGAGAAAGAGTGCAAAGACGACAGAGGAAACACTCCTTTAGCTCCTTGCTATATTGAGCAAATGGTTAGAAGGTCAATAGAAGAATCGGCGATCGTTAGAATACAAAAAGAGATGCATGGCCAAGTTTTGCTTCAAGACATCGAGAGAAGAAAGGGAATTGCAACAACATCAAGTGTACATCTAAAGTAGATTACGTGAGTAAGAAATTATTTAGACTAGCAGTGGCATCCTTGGAGAGGTTTATCCATTGTGAGTCTTTAAAAAAATTTTTCAAATGTTTATTAAGAATTTTTACTGTATTAATTTTAAGCGTTTTCATGTGTTTATTTTAACGTTACTTCAAAATTTATTCCAAAAAAAAAATTCCCAGCCACATAGGTGTTATCACCTAGCTTATTTGGTAGCACAGCAGATCCAAACATTTCCTAAAAATATATTTTGAGTATATTCTGTGGGAAAGTGTATATTTTGGAAACTGAAAGTCCAAAATATAATCCAAAAAATAGTCCTAGCCACACTGGGGTTATCACTGATCTTATGTCGTAGCACAGGTCAAAACATTTTCTAAATATACAATTTGACTATATTCTGTATATTGGAAACTGAGATGCTGATAATGCGATGACTGAACGTACGTTTCCAAGAATTATTGAAAACGAGCATAAAATGATGATGCAGTGACAGAACATTAATAAAGCAGCTTCTATTGATGAGGCAAAGGAGTCACGCATGTGGCCTTTAAGCTCCGGTATATCACCTGGACTTTTTTATAGAATGGATAGTCCCTTTGCTCTGTGTTGTATTGATTGAGTTATTATTTTACCAATTGGGAGTTATAATTTAAGTTTTTGAGATCTATCTCTTTACTCACAAGTGTTATTAACCCGGGTATCTCTGCTAGTGTATTCTAAAGATAGATTTTCATCAATGTACTGTGGTAAGATCTATCTGCTCAAGTAGGATATTTCCCCTGTTTTGCTGTCTTTGTGTGGGATCTGCTCTGGTGTAAACTGTAAGGTATCTCTGTAGGGTGTAGTTTAATATTTCAATAAGTTTGGTATTCATGTTGTGTTGTGGTTGAATATCATGGTGAAGTTCATTGTTGAGTGTGTGTTCTACAAGTTCATTAGTGATGTCAATGTTAGTGTTTGAATCTTCGTATTGAGTGTCGATTTGTGTAGATGGCTCGTGTTCTTGTAGCTCTTGTGCAACTTCTTGCTTTTTTTTCTGTAGCTTTACCTGACCCACGAGCACGGAATCTGGTAACCCGGGTGACGTCCAAGGCGTTATCAGATAATGCACTAGCACTAATCATAGTGATCACCAACAAATGGGTGGTCCTGTAAGCCATCTCAATCATCAGCAGGCCCTTGGATTATAATATTTATCCCCTACTTTTGTTCTTTTTGTAAATTTATTATCATTAATTTTACTTATTTATTTATTTTTCCATTCTGCTATTGATAAGGTATCTCCTCTTATTTTATTGGCTCACTGTTTAACTTGTCCAATAGTCGTTATTTCCATTCCGCTTAACCAATGGAAGATATTCTGTTCAATTGCCTCTCCCCCCCCACCTTGTCTATATATTCTCTCGCATTAAGGTTTTGATTCAGTTGCCTTTTGTCTCTCATTTGGTAGCCAAATTACGTATCTGGTTTTTCAAATCTCCTTGTGGATAAGAGGTTCCCTCCGATCTTGGTTGTTCCATTCCACAGTTTTTGCTTAATTTTTGTTCTTTTTAATGAGGTGATTTTCCATCATTTGTTAAGCCAGGATCTCCAGTGTTCACTAAATCTCTCCTTGAACGAATTCTTAGTACAGTCTAGGTAGAAGCAATCAAAAGAAGGGCAATTGAGTTTATACACACCACTTTTGGTAAAGTAAGGATCGTCTGTTGGATTCTTTCCGGGATTTAAAAAATGCCTGTATTAATTTGCTGTGTTAAATGCAATACTAAGACATCGCCCTCGAAATATATTAGACCTCTAAATACTATTAAACCTCTAAATACTATTAATGTTATTCAGAACTGTTTCACTTTCAAGGACGAGTTTTATTCGATACCCAAGTTTTATCTCCACCATTAGTAGCTTCTTATCAGAAATATTTCTCCAACGATTAGAAGAATTATATGTCTCACCCTTCATAGAGAGCAAAACATTATTCACTAATGCCGGCATATTGACGATAGTTTCATCATCTTTGACTCAGACGGTACCAACGCCAACACTTTGCTAGACGCCTTCAACGGATGTCACAACAACGAAGTTATTGTGATAAAACAGTTGAATAAACTATTTGGATTTAACCATTCGTAAGAATCTTGAAAAGAAGAACCCCACTACACTAACAATATTATTTGTTTTCTCTTCCAATTATCCTGCCAGCAAAAGGCTGCGGCTATGGGGAACTATTTTTGCTGTGCCCTGAAGTACCCTACTATCAGAAGGGATTAAACTAATGCACTACAGCTAACTTTTGAGGTCGCTAGAAGCAGCTCCTTCCCTGACAATTACATGCATTCCAGTTTCAACAGGGCAAAATGCAACCTTAAGCATAGGACCCAAGCTATTAAGACCAACTCCAAAACCTATGTTTCTTTATGTAAACGGGCCCTTCGATTACCAGGTTCTACAGTTTTCACCAGATTTTTGCTGATTATTTGTGGATTTGTGTGTTTTGTTTATTTGTCGTATTAAACCATTGTCCTCAGTTTCTGGCCTCCCACAGTTTACTGAGCATCATGTAACATTTGCCAACTGGATAGTCTAAACAAGGAAAATGCAGGTAAAAATTTTTTTTAAAATAAACCTACTATAAAAACTACTAAAGCAAATGTTTGGTTTCTTCTAGAATGTAAGAAATTCAGAATTTTACCAAACTCGTCCAACATTTTAAAATTATCAGTTAAAACCCGGAGATTGTACGTAACCACACGCGTTTGTATGATTTGAACTACAATATCAACAAGTTATTTGGTAAACTGAGTACGAACTTTTAGCTTATCACTATCACTTGTTTAGGCCTCTACGTGCAATCCCTTCGAAGTAGAGGCGTAGCTCAAAAAATACAAGAAGTTAATTGGAATAAAACCGGACGGAAATACGAAACCCTTAGAGCAAAAATTAAAAAACTCCAAAGATGCAACACACCATCCAGACGCGCTAACAGACAGCCTTCGTACAACAAAGTCATCAACAAATACAGTGAAATCTTCTCTCCAGAAGAGTTAAAGAGTTTAGAAAGCGGTTTTAAAGGTGCGGTTGAAGATTACAAAAACGACCTGACAGGATCCATGCTAGCGCTTATGAAACGTAAGAACACAGAAAACCTCGTTTTTTAATCTTTTAGAAGTCTATATTAACACTTCAAGACGCTATAAACTAGGGCGCGAAAGAAACCACGGATCTTCAATTCAACAGAACGTATAAAAGTCTCAGTCCTAAAAATTTCATATATCTAAAAGATGACAAATCAAATCACATAGTAATTATAGACAAAGCAGATTATTTTGAAAAGGTACAGAAACTTATCGAAGAAGGACCATATCTTAAACTTAATATAGACTTTCTCCATACTTTGGGAGACAAAACAAAAAAATTCTCAAATCGTCTAAAAACCATGTTCCGCAATGTGCCATCATATTACCTACTCTCCTGTAATCCTATCCCCCCTAGACTTTATTGTCTTCCCAAAACCCATAAAACAAGCAAAAAATGGAGGCCCACTGTGGATTGTATAAACTCACCGACTCATAGAATATGCAGGTATATTTTATAAAAATATTAGAATAAGTTACATTTACCAGGGATCAATTTCAGTATCAAAAACAGCATTGAACTGCGCAATTCACTGAAAGTGCCCAGATGTAACCAGACAGAAGCTAATATCTTATTACATTGTTAGTCTCTACCCAAGCATTCCGGTTGGAGAAGCCCTCATCGACCTGGAAGACGTATTATATGAGTCGAATTTTCCATTACTAATTGTTAAAGATATTATGATAATCTGGAGATTAATTGATTTTAACAATAAATTCTCATTTTATGGCAACTTTCACAAAATGACTTACAGCACCCCGATGGAGACTTGCAAAAGTAATTTTTAGCCAATTTTTACAGGGTGCTTCATAATTGGTGTCCAAATAACGACTCAAGGGGAACAGATTGAGAGAAATTGAATATTGATTATTTGGTTTTAATATCCCCTAACTCAGAATAAAAACATTTTGCGTCCCTGGGGGTGAAGGGGTAAATCTTGAAAATTTTAATTTTGTAGGGGTAGGGGTTAGACCCCATGTGTTATTTAAAAGTTGTAGAGCATCATGTAAAATGTGGGTTTAGCAAAAAACTCGCATCCCCTGCCCTTTATCGAGTTGGTAAAGTGAAAGGTATGGCTAGCTAATGTAGGCAAAAACAGAAAAACTCATTAGAAACTTACATTTCCCATTTCCCATGTACAGTTTTAAAATTTCATAATGTTTTTCCTGGGGGGAGAAGCCCGGTGGAGTTTATTAGCTTTTCAGGGTAACGACTCAATCATTCTCATTAATTTTCCAAATGTGGGCACTACTGTTTTCTAATAAGTATGGACTTTGTCCACATCGGCTAGCCATACCTTTCACTTTACCCACTCGATAAAGGGGGCAGGGCATGAGATTTTTTCACCGGGTTTTTTACTAAACCCACATTTTACATGATGCTCTACAACTTTCTAAATAACACATGGGGTCTAACCCCTACCCCTACAAAATTAAAATTTCAAAATTTACCCCTTCACTCCCAGGGACGCGTAATGTTTTTATTCTGAGTTAGGGGATATTGAAACCAAATAATCAATATTCAATTTCCCCCAATCTGTTCCCCTTGAGTCGTTATTTGGACCTAAAGACAGGACACGAATTATGAAACACCCTGTATATCATGAAACTAGAAAATAAAGCCCTCAGATCGTTTAAATTTTTCCAACCACTTGGTGGCGGTATGTTGATGATAAATTATCAATTCCAATTAAAATAACCTTTATACCTTTTTATGTGATTAGAATTCCTCGTGTCAGAATATCCAATTCACCATTGAAATTGAAGTTGACGGAAAGTTGGGGTTGCTAGATTTATTGATAACCTGGTGAGATGATAGACTTTCATTCAGCTTGTACTGTAAAACAATTTACATTCCGGCTTTCATAAAAATGATTATAATCATTGTCATCCACAAAAGTTAGTTGCCTTCCACCTTCAATAGAGAGAAGCAGCCCTTCCCCCTCTTACAAAAGAAGAGAAGATGAATAAGTTAATACCATTAATAATCACGCGATATTTAATGGTTACCATGAGAAAATTATAGACGGATTCCAAGAGAAAATCCATAATATTCAGAAATAGAATAGAATCGTTAAAATTAGCCCCAATACAAGCCATAAATATTGTCAAAAGAGGCAAAAGACACAATATGCTGTATAATAGAAACAAATAGAAAGGAAGATGAGGATAGACGGACAGTTTTTTAGCCATACAACAAACACCTGAAATACGGCCAGCGGAAAATATGTAAGGACTTTAACTATAAGGTGACGTTTAGAAGTGTTACCATCCTGAAGAAGAAACTCTGCAAAATAAATTACAATTCTTTTTGGAAAAAAGCGCAGGCATCTTTAGGTTCCCCTGTGCCTCATGCCATTAACAAAAGGAAGATAGAATATATCGCAAGTATGAAACACGCTAGATGGGGGCATCGTCGTTCACAGACCACAATAACTGAAAGTCATGATTCTGCATCAGAAAACTTCAAAATTATCCACTCTTGTAGCGATCCGAAGTTGATGCCGTTCTTGAAATAATTAAAAATAATTAAAAATAAACCTTCAAATCAACAACTTAAAGTGATGACGAACCAATGCAAGTAAAATAATGGTTGTATTGTGTTAACACCATTTTGCATCAGGTTTAGTTATAAAAAATCAGAGATATCTGACTTGGTTTTATGTAAGTTTTCCATACTTTTGACTCTTTATTCCTAGTCGCATAGTCATTGGCGATGCATAGAGGCACACTACCTTGCACCAGATTCGTCACCTTTATAATGTATTTGCTTCTGGTTTGTCATTCCTTGTAATTTTTCCTTAAAAAAGACTATCCTCTCTGTAAAACTTCGGGAACATGACATTCATGATTGGTGTGGAATCCACATATTCGTAGAGTTACAGCTCTCTACTCTCATCTCATCATCGCTCGGTGCGCCCTTTTCGGGGCGAGACTCATATTCTCTGTTTCTGATTCTCATATATCGCTCTCTGGGCTTCATCCTGCGCAACTGCTGCTCTTTAAAATCTCCGGCTACATTCCTTCATCTTTACAAGAGTCTTCTCTTGCCACTATAAATGTATTGCTGCATAGTTTGGAATGGATACAATGTATCTCACCTTAATAGACTTGAGAATGTTCAGCGCACCTTCCAATGCTTCTTGTCTCATCGCTTTCCAGAGCGCAATGATCTTTCTATCACCTCGATTGAGCAACGGAGAAATCAATCTGATCTCAGAATTCTGCATCGTATGGTGCAAAACAAATTTAATTGCAATTTCATCCCGAAGATCAATTTCGTGGTTCCCAATCTACGAAGGCATCATCAACAGCACACCACGTTCCATCCACCGCTACCTCTACTTACGGAGTCTCTTCGCTCTCCAGGATTCAGGAAAGATACAACAGACATCAAGATCACACTGACATCTTTTGCCTTAAGATATTTAATGCTTAAACGCTTCTAGAACTATCAACATTACACACATAATGTTATCTTGTTGTACGCATTGTAACAGACGTGTAGAGCTCTATCTCATCTATATTCTATATATTAGTTGATTAAGTTTTTTTTCTTATATTTTCTTTCTTTTTTATACTTGACTCTCTTGTAACTGAGTTAGTGAAAGCTGTTGAGTAAAAATAAACTGAATTGAATTGAATTGAATCTTCCCAACAACAGCTTCAGTATGCCATGAATTGGTATATAATGAAGTCATCACCAGAGACCAATGTTTTGCTGCATTTGATGCCATCATCAGTGAAAAACAGGTAGCACTAAAGAATGATATATGCCAATAATTGATGATGGAAATGGAAAAGAAATTTCAAGAATAATGGTTAGTTCAACTTAAAAAATTTGATTTAATGATTAAGAATGCTCTAGCAAATAATTACGTGACTGCCAGTCACAATATCGAACCGACTCCTGATATGGAGGAGGAGGATGAATATACGGACGCCTCTTTAACACTAGTGCTATCTGGGAGCAAGGATGACCCCAGTCACAAAAGGAAAACCGAAGACCCTACTACTGATCACAACGCCTGGATTGAAATGTAAAATAAGAAATCCAGTATACAGACGAGGTTAGATAACTTGATAAAGATCGCCAACGTCAATGGAGAAGTTTTTGCTATCGCCAGAGAAAAATGCTTCAGAAATGGCCCAAAAATATCAGCCAATAGGCAAGTACAGATTCATATGTCATAATAATTACCATATGCACTCATGGTAAGCCTATTAAAGAAATTCTGGACGAGATTAAGAAGACTGTACTACTAAAAATTCATAACGCATACTGGCAGAGCTGAGAGAGTAAAAGTGAAATGCGTAGACGAAGTTATTTATAAGAAACTAGTGGCTGGTATCAAAGCTGATGAAATTTTGAAAATTCAGCACCATCAACTGAAGTCCAAGATGGTATTGAAGTTCGTGATTCGAAATATGGATGAAATTAGGACCTGAAACACCTTCAAGAAGACCTAAGAAGAGGCAATGACTTCAGAAAGCCAAAAGATCCATAGAAATGACTATGGTTTTGGTTCTGCTCCCCAACAGCGAAACATAACCAGTGGAAGAGTGTCACTCGTATCGGTCATTGAAGAGTGTCATTCATATCGGTCCAATGGAAATTCTAGTAGAAATCTTCCGAGGGAACAAGTAGCCACTGTAGTGGTACAACTGTCTAGGCTTCAGCCTTTGGCTGCATAGAAGATCCTCGTTGCAATAAATGTGCAGAGGGGCACCAGTCAAGGGACTGCCCTAAGATTAAAGGATAAGACCCACCGAAGTGCACAAGAAATGCAGGACAGCACACTTCATGCAATACGAAATGTATTAAATACCCATAGCTCTAAAGGATGCACAGTTCCAAGGTGACCACGGACAAATCCTTTGCGACTGCAGTGTCTAAGTCGGAGGAAAAAGGTCTCCACATTAACGACCTATAAGGTATGTATAAATAATTGGTCGAATATGTCATTTGTATAGCATTCTAGGCAAACGTTACCCACAGTTGAGTGAGCTTCTTACAGCCAAATAATTTCGGTGAACTTCGGTGCGTGATATGGAACGCTAGGGGGATAAAATTTCACAACTTTCTGATGAAGCAGGAAATCTATGTTTCTTTCCTCTGTCAAACACACCTCAGGCGAAGCCAATATTCCAGCTACTTGTTTATAGTGTGTACCGTAACTATCATATGATACAGTGATCTATCGACCTACTTAAATCCCAATGACAACGTGTGTGGACATCATTACTGAATTAAATCCTAACGAGACCAATGTTATTATAGGAGATTTCAACTGCGGTGATCTTTGTCCTTAGATCCTCTACATTAGAACTGAAACTTCTGCAAATTATTTCCCATCTCACCAGAGTCACTTTAAAAATGGCTACTTTAATAGACCCTGTATATATATATATATCTCGTGAACTTTCTTGGGACAACATTGAATTGATTAATATACCTTGGTGTGACTATAAAGCTATACAATTCGAATTAACATCCTATTATAATGTTTATGATCAACTCAAATCATCTAAAGTCTGGAAGCCATTATTCAAAAAAATGAGTACGGATTACTATAATTATATCTTAGACGAGACTTATGAGATTAAGACCGATTAATATGGACAAGTGTATCTAACCAGAATTTTCAACGAGTAAAAGTCGCATACATTGATGTTGCTAAGAGTTGCTTTCAAGAGTTGCTTGTTATATATTATTTTATTCATATTCACAATTTATATTGTCATTAAATTGATTTAAGTTAGTTAACTTACTGCTACATATCATTAACAAACTAGTTCTGGGGAAAATTAAAAAAAAATAAAATTTGTTTGTTACTTTCTATATTGTGCACACTTTTTGCCAAACTTTCATAATTTCACCGAAAGTCACCAAATAGGTGGATTTACACTTTCATGCACACTTTTTGCCAAACTTTCATGATTTTCACTGAAATGCACCCAAATGGGTGGATTTACAGTTTTGTGCACACTTTTTGCCAAACGTTCATGGGGGTGGAAAACAAAAGGAGGGCGTGACACGTTATAGTCAATTGTGCCCAGATTCGTGGAAACTATGTTGTAAGCATAAAGTTTGGCAAAAAGTGTGCACGAAAGTGTAAATCCACCCACTTGGGTGACTTTTGGTGAAAATCATGAAAGTTTGGCAAAAAGCGTGCACGAAACTGTAAATCCACCCATTTGGGTGCATTTCGGTGAAAATCATTTCAACGAGTAAAAGTCGCATACAATGATGTTGCTAAGAGTTGCTTTCAAGGTAACTAGATATGATTCCGTGACGGCTCTATGCCATAAATTCAATTTACCAACAATTGAAAATTTTAGAGCAATTTGTCTTCTTACCGAACTAAAAGGTGCCCTACACAATAATCTCCACCCGGTCTCCTCTGTACAAAAGTGGTTATTGAAATCTGATAAATATCGTCCTACCAGAAGATATAAGCTTGAGGTACCACATAAGACTTTAAACTTTATTAGCAAACATTTTCCATACAATGCTCTAAAGATTTGGAATACGATACCTCTGAACATTCGTAGTATTGCCATTGACTGTCGCCAACCAAAATGTTTAGTGACTTGTATTCATTTAAAAAGATTAATCTTTCTATATCTATAAAGAAGGATGTTTGTCTGTTTGTTTGTGGGTTTGTTTGTTTGTTTGTTTGTTTGTTTTGTATACAAATCTACAGTTTTATTCCGATCTTGATAAAATTTCGCATACATGACCTTCAAAGCATGAGGAAGGTCACTGTCTACCTCAGATTTCGAAAAATAATAAAAAAATCGATATTCATGGTTATGGCAGGGCATATTAATGAGAAATATCTCATGACCAACAATGCAAGACAAAGGTTTTGCAACAATAAGTATCAACAATGGTATCAACACGCAATTCAGAAACACTCTTCACGGACCAACAATATACAGGGTGTAATGTAATTCAGGGACAATAAGTACTTAGCGTGATCCTTTGCATGATTACAAACTTAAAGTTCCTTATGGAAAATGTTCAAAACTCAAATGTCAAGGGTCTAAACATTTACTGAAAAGCTGTTGAAAACGTCATTAAATCTCAACAATTGCCGCCGATTTAATTGTAATCGCCCCTTTGAATTTAATGAACTGCTGGTGTGGAAAGTTCATAAATGACATCACGACGCAATTTAAATTTTGAGTTTTCGACATTTTCGATAAGGAACTTTAATTTTGTAATCATGCAAAGGATCACGCTAGGCATTTATTGTCCCTGAATTACGTTACACTCTGTATATCTCATGACCAACAATGCAAATAAAAATTTGTGCAACAATAGGTATCAACAATGGTATCAACACGCAATGCACCAAGACTATGCAAGGATCAGCAATATATGTATCATGACCAACAATGCAAGGCAAAGTTTGTGCAATATAGAATTCAATACATAGAATTCCTGTTATTCAGACTTTTCTTAGAAAAAAGAATTCTTAGTACTTAACAATTTCTTGAAAATCTTTAAAAATGATCAGCAACTAGAGATAATGAGTTTACAGACTATTGAGAAAGAGTAAAAGACGATAGAGGAAGCACTCCTTTAGCTCCGTGCTGTATTGAGCAAATGGGAAGCAAATAAATAGAAGAATCGGCGACCGCTCGACTACACAAAGTGATGCATGGCCAATTTTTGCTTCAAGACATCGAAAGAAGAAAGGAAATTGCAACATCAAGTGTACATCTAAAGTAAGATTACGTGAGTAAAAAATTATTTAGATTAGAAGGCGTCCTTGGAGAGGTCCATCCATTGTGAGCCTTTAAAAAATTTTTATTTAGTAAATCAAGTCCCGGTATATCACCTAAATTGGATTTTTTCAGTGAAGAGGTAAATTCCTGTCTTTCAGATTTTTCTTAGAATGGATAGTTCCTTTGCTCTATATTGTAGTGATTGAGTTATTATTTAACCAATTTGGAGGTTTAACTTAGCTTTTTGAGGTTGTTCTGTTTACCTACATGCGTAATTATCCCGGGTAACGCCGGGTCCTCTGCTAGTTAGAAAATATTATAAGGTTCACCAAAGCGACTAGAGAATTTATGTCCTGGTTTTTTATCTATTTTATCGTTTTGATTTTCGTCTTCCTTTCCTCAATCCTTTTATTCCGTTTGAATGCTAGAATAATAATAATAATAATAATAATAATAATAATAATAATAATAATAATAA
>JAHWFO010026326.1:2354339-2372140 GCA_023313115.1 Rhysida immarginata | reverse complement strand
AATAATAATAATAATAATAATAATAATAATAATAATAATAATAATAACAATAATAATCATTATAATAATAATAATAAGACTCCAAACACTGCAAGAAGTTTCTGGCACTCTACAATTCACCTGACGTTATCGAACTCGATGAACTTTTGCTGGTGACATTCTAGTTATCTTGGCTGGTGACCTTAATCCCAAACATCCAAGCTGGAACATCAGAACAAAGGAACTGTAATGGCATGATTCGTATATACAAGGAAAAGATGACAGCATTGCTGCAGGGCCAGTGGAGGACACTTACTCCTGTGACCACTCCTCTATAAGTTGTGGGAATTTAACATTATTTTCCCTTTAGGTTTATCTATCACTCCTGTATAAAATTAAAATTTAATTGGTAATTAGTAGAGAGGAAACTAAAGTATCACATAGAAGTTACACTACTAAAACTGTCATCTACAAATTTGGTCGTAAACCACTTTAATTCTATTCAGGATCGAAGCACTTAAAATTATGAACAGATTCAGATCAACAAAAATTTCCCTCCCAATTAACTTAAACGTACATTGCATTGTGTAAATATTGGTGACAAAATAACCCAAAAAATACTCCTAATTGATTTAATTAGATTAAGAAAGCGTTAAGTTGCAAATGCTAGAACCAACCTTCTTTTAACAAGTTAATTTTCTTTTCATCTATCATATTTAGTCAAGAAATAACATTAAATCCTTTACTTATAAATCTTTTAAGTTTTTATTTAATTTTTTCTATCAAAAAGATAGTATATTTTAGATAAAGAGAAAAGGAATCAATCTAATTATTTATGTTTTGTTTTGTAACAATTGAGGATATACAGATTAATCCATACAAAATAAATTAAGTGCCTTACAAAGCGCTCCTGTGCCATGATACAAGAGCTTTCGGTCAGGGAATTGGTGAACACTAATCAACACATTCCAATCAATATCACAATTCTCATTACGTTAACAAGATTATATCAGACAGGTTCATTAAAAGTCACAAGTGATATTACAAAATCTTACAAGAGTTATTAATGGGAAAACAAGATTTTAACTAATGTATAATCTGAAATGGTTAAACTTTTCTGTACCACGACTTATCAATATGCGCAATTAGAAAATTAAACTTCTCACAGGGACCATTACAGAGACATGCGTCTCGAAAAGTCGTTTGAGTATGATCAACACATCCTTACAATGCTCCAAAAAACTGAATAAACAAAAAAAAGGTAATTGGCATGGTTACATGAAGCTTTGAATGAAGACTACACAGCCGAAGAAAAAAGAATGTGTAGATGTAAAACTAGGAAAGGAACTGCGGAAAATAAAGCTCTGCTCAGACAAAGCGTTAATCCTCTTTCCTTTTAAGAAGGAAGGTAAAAAAACGGCAGCCCAGCTAACTAGAAGCAATTTTAAATTACAAACATACTGAAAGGAAGAAAACAAAGATACGCGCGAGATACATTTTGAAATTTCAGAATGATTCAAAAGTAGTTAGCTTAGAAAATCCTAATAGTGAGAAGACAATATATATTAAAGCTGCATCAGGAATACAAAAAGAATGTGCAGAAAAACTGCAATTAAATTTTAGAGAATAACTGCATAGCTTCTTTCTGTTTTAGGGTTTTCACACAAGCATATAGGGCTTTTCAGTCAAGCAAGAGAAAAAAAATTCTCACCAAGACAGGTGCCAAAGACATTACATTGTAAATGTATTTACCAGAAATACTTCATAATTATTCAAATAACAATAGCTTGGGGAGAATGAAATAAAATCTACAATGAAAATATAGCGGCAATTTTAAGAAAAGGTTTTGAGCTAAAATTGATAATAAATGTAATGAAATAAAAATAATATTAAGTAAAAGCAAGAATATATACATACTCCGTCCAGTGCAAAATTTTATAATGTCGATAAGACATACCCAGGAATCTAGGAAGTCGGCCTAACCTAACCTAACCTAACCTAACCTAACCTAACCTAACCTAGCTGGCCGTGAAGTTCCGACGAGAATCGGGGCCGCCCATCGCCAACGTTTGCCACACAGGCTTTCGTGATGTTATTTTTTTCCATTGTCATTTTCTTAATAAAGAAACTGTATTTGTTCGTAATCATGCGTTTTTATAATTATTTAAAATAAAGGTAAATGTATGGTGGAATAAGAAATGCATGGTTAAATGTAACAAGAAGAGAACGCAATACTGCAACAGGGATGGATGAAGGGGGGGGGGGGGTAACAGTTTCTCCCGGGAAGTTAGGGAACAATTCTCAATTTATTGATGAAATTAATCTTTTCCAAGGTTTCATTCCGTTTAGGAGAGATTTAGGATATCCTGCAAGATTTTTATATTTCAATCATTGCGATTTCGACAATTTCTAATCATTTGCCAATAATCTCGTTTTTTTTTGCACATCCTTAATACAAGATAGTCCCGAAAGTGTATTCATGCGCATCTCTCACCGTAATAAAATATTGCTTCCCTTAAGTGAAAATTGATTTAGGAAACGTGCATGAAACCAAAAATAAAAGTTAGCTTTAAAAATTAATTTTAAGTCAAATTCTTCGTGCATACTTAGGCCTATGCATACTGCGATTTAGCCTTACTCAAAAAACAAAAGTTCGCGTAAAAGGTTCTGTCCAAACGGCTCTCCCGAACGTTGCATTTTGCTGTCTTTTTTAAAATAAACATAATTTGATTGATTATCGTTCTTTTTATTTATTTCAGGGCAATATTTTATTTATCCAATACGTCCATCCATGGCCTTAATGGCCAGAGGCCGACGAGTTTGGTCTCTTGATGAACCTGGATTAACGACTGCTGTATGATGGTCACAGCTGCCAGGGGGGGGGGGGTGATGTTCATGAGCCACGGATTGTCACCCATCCAGTGATTAGCCGTGCCTGATGTTGCTTAACATCACAGAACTTGGAAATATGTAATTGATTTTATAAGGGCAGGTTAAGTAGGAGTTAGCTGGATGAGACGATTCTTAACGGTGTCGGGTTGGAGACGGGGGGGGGGGGGGGTAGGTCGGTCTCGAATCTAAGCCGAGGGTTGGTTTTGCGACTTCATTTTTAGGATAAAAAGGTCGGCTTATATTCGAGCCTTTTTTGTCTTTTTTTTACTATTTTGTACTAGAAAAATGAGAGAATTTAAATGAATAACAAAAATGAATAAACAATTAAGTGCCATATAAGTAAAATAACAGCTTCACTTAATTATAAGGGTCGTACAAATGAAAACGAAAATTATTTATTTTCTCCTAAGTGTATAAAAGGAATATAAAAATACTCTTCAAATAAGGCATTTATCCCACTGTGTAAGAAGGCATGTAATTCCTTTACGGAAGAAGTCTTTCGGTTGCGTGTCGAACTATTCCAAATCCTCTTCCTTCACATCATCGTCCGACTGAAACTTGACCATCCGACTGATATCTGCGGCCATTCACATGTTTCTTCAGATCCCCAAACAGGTGAAAGTCACATGGGGATAAGTCAGGGCTGTAAAGTGAATGCTGCCTTACTTCCTAGTTGAACTTTTTGATGAGGTCTACTATTGCTTTCAAGGTGTGAGGATGCGCATTGTCGTGGAGAAGAAACACTCCTTCTGTAAGAAGTTCAAGATGCTTGCATTTGATGGCCGCGCCCTGTGCCTTCAATGTTTCTCCATATCGTGCTGCGTTAACTGCGGTGCCTTTTTCAAGAAAGTCCAGTAAAATCGGGCCTTTGCGATCAAAAAACAAGGTCAACATCACCTTCCCCGTGCTGTTTGCGATTGCTTTTGATTTTTTCGGTGGTTTTGTTGTTTGGACGAAGTGATCACTCGCAGAGCTTCGAAGGGCGAGCTATCATTATTTCTCACGTGATGCAAAACGTGCAACCTATTGTTCAATTTGCACTTGGGGTTTCGCAGTTGTTGAAAACAAAAACTTAAGATTCTACACGCAGTCTTATTTTTTTTCCCACACAAATTTTCGTTTTCATTTGTACGACCCTTATACTTTCTTTGAGGCTTGTATCGTAGCTTAACTACGTATATACATGTATATTACCTTTACCCATATTAATTAGCATAGATTTGTGCCCATTATCGTTAGGAAGGCTTCTTAATACATACGGGACACAGAACAGACTGTTATAATTAAAAAAAAAATGCAACCGCAACTTTGTTTTCTATATTTAGATTGATAATTTAGGAACCAACTACAGTAACACCAGGGCCATAGTGATCTTTTTTTTTCTTTACCATGAAGCAAAGAAAAAAAGGTAAAGAATAAAAAAAACTTCACGATAGCCCCGGCACACAATGGCACGTTTAAGAAAAAATCGACTCAAAATTATTTTTTTTGATTTTTGTTGCACATTAAAGAGCATGATTTCGGCACTATTTCTGTGAAATATTAATTAATTTTGGCCATCCGTATTGCTGCTATAAAGGATTGAATGATGAGTTTGCCATAGGGCATGCATGGGAGAAAATCAAATAACTCATACTGCGACATACCGGCAGATAAACGAATTATTTTAATGTCAAATAATTATATGGCTTATGAACTTTAATATTACTCACCACCATTCACCCATTTTCATTCATTCGCGAGTTACAAGCGTTTATATTTGTTGTGAAGTGGTTTCTGATGGGAGCGAGGTGCTATGACGATAAGTTTACCGTTGGGGTACATTTTATTGCATGTTGCGTTTCTTAACTAATTTACGTAAGGGAATCGTTTTTCTATTTTATAAAATTCAGCTAATTTCAGAAAAATAATTCTTGATCAAGATAAAGGTGATTTGATTTTTTTATTTGATAGTAAAGATTATATTAAAAATTTTGTTAACAGATACATTGTAAAAAGTGCTTACTTGCGTTATAATCTTTAAAAAAACTCATAAAATTTTTTTTCATTTTAATAGTATTTTTAAGTAATAATAATAATAATAATAATAATAATAATAATAATAATAATAAAACTAATAACAACAATTTTATTAGTTAATTGGTGTAGTTTTATAAAATTCATTGGTTTGTTTGCCTTTTAGTTGATTTTTATTTTATTAGGCCTAAATTTTTTTGGCTAACACATAATTTATTTTTAAATTTTAATTATTTATTCATATATTTGTAACAATACACCAATTTCTATGTTAAAATGTAAAAAAAAAGTTGAATTATAATTTTAAGTCGATATTTTTACAACCGTGCCACTGTGCGGCAATACCCAGTTTCGCGCGCGTTAGTTGAGTTGGGTAAATTTTTCAATGACGAAATTTGATTTTTTGCCAGCTTTGACTAGCTGTATAAGGTTTAATTCACTCATGACTTCAGTGTTATTCCCCATGATAAAATCCGTTGCTTAATAAAATATCATATTTTTTGAATTTTAATACTGTTCAGTGTAAGAGTGGATTGTTGATTGTTATTGTTGGAGATTGTCATATTGTTGTAGGTGGTATTATTGTTGGATTTATAAATATAAATATATATTGTTGCATGAAAAAGGAAGGGGGGCAGTTCACTCATAAAACCCTTCCAACCTGCGGAAAATATGGCAGGTTGTGAAAAACCTTTCCCGAACTACAGGGTGAGTCAAAAGTCGCAGTACACCCTGTTTTTTCGAAAACCTTGTAGGAATTGGGAAATCTGAATATTCCAGTAAGGTATGGATAAGGTGGTCTATCTTTTATCAACCGAACACATAATCATGTACTGTTGAAGCGATCGATTAGCTACTTGCGATGGCTTAAAATGCCATGTCTTAAAATGGAAAGTTCCAACGGTAGCAATGACACGATTCGGACACATACAAATAAACTAATTCCCACTAACATTAATTACTCGTTATATTCATTCATGGCACTTCGTTACAAGTTGTTTGATATAATACACGCAATTTCTTAGCATTGAAAGATTTAATGGTACAATTTGGTACGATTAGGGCACGCACAACTAAAATAATTTCCACTATCATTAATTACTCATTATATTTATTCATGACACGTTGTTACGAGGGATTTGATGTACGTCATATCTCAGAATGGAAAGTTTCAATGATACTATGTAGTAAAATAAGGACATGTACTACTAGAGTAATTACACTATCATTAATTATTCGTTATATTCATTCATGGCACTTCGTTATGAGTTGATATATTACATGCCATGTCTTAAAATGGAAAGTTACAACGGTACCAATGGTACGATTAGGACACGTACAAATAAACTAATTCCCACTATCATTAATTACTCGTTTATATTGATTCATGACACCTCATTCCAAGTCGTTTGATATATTACATGCTATATTTTAGCATTGAAAGTTCTAATGAACCATAATGGTTCTACTAAACCAGGTTACTTGAAACCAATTTGGACTATCATTAATTTTACGTTATATTCATTCATGACACCTCATTCCAAGCCGTTTGATATATTACGTGCAATATTTTAGCATTGAAAGTTCCAAAGAACCATAATGGTTCCACTAAACCAGGTTACTTGAAACCAATTTGGACTATCATTAATTTTACGCTATATTCATTCATGACATCTTATTCCAGATCGTTTGATATATTACATGCCATATTTTATCATTCAAAGGTTTTGAGGGTGTAATAAGGGTACCATTAGAGCATGCGCCATTGTTTCGATTACAACCATTTTCAAAATGGTTCATTTCCTGAACCATATTTATCAATTGGCGAAAATAGTAATTTATATCCGCTTCTATCTCGTCGTTACGATTTGTTTGATATATCTATACATAGTATAAATCTAAGTCACTTCCCCGGTGTATGTGCTCGATAACCTTAAGAACTACTGCATCGATTTTTATGAAACAAGTTTTGCTTGTTAGGGGATTTATGTAGAAACTTTGTAGGCTAGGTATTAATTCATAAAAATTGGTTTTATATTAAATTATTTACGTTAATTGCTCTGAAAATGCGTCAACTTGGCTGCTCATCATATGGTGATCGGCGATCGAAACGCTTTGCGCCATCTCTTGAGCAAACAAACAAACATAAGCTAATTCTACTTCATCTTAATAGCTGAGTAAATTTGCAAGAACATTGTTTCTCACATGGCCAACTGCATATTGCCTGTTCTAGAGTTAGCGATCCTAGAAATTTATACATTTGCAGTAAAGATGCAACAACATTAAATGCCGTTTATAAGGAAGTACTCAAGACTTAGGCGTAGTCCAAAAACTTCCATTAATTTTTTGACATTAAATAAAGGTTTTTTAAAATTTACCTATACTGTAACTCCACAACTTAATATTTCAATAAACTAATTCAATAAAAAAATAAAAAATATATAACGCAAAAAAATTCAAAAGAACTCAATGAAATACTTACTATTTTTGCGATAGGCTGCCATGCTTTTTTCTCCTCTAACAGCTGTGTAAACAGAAATCATGCGAAGCGAAACCGAACGTTTCGCTTACGATAAGGTTATTACAAGTGTACAAAATGGTGAAGGAGAGCTATTCTTTTTAGATGCTCCTGGAGGCACAGGAAAAACTTTTTTAACAAACTTAATAATATGCAAAATTATAAGTTTCAATAAGACAGCTATTGCCGTTGCATCTTCAGGAATAGCAGCAACATTGTTACTGGGGAGACAAACTGCACACTCCACTTTTAAACTTCCCATCACAATTATACCAGTGGACACTCGTTTCTGCCAAATAAAAAAAAAGTGCTACTGCAAAATTACTTCATCAATCTTCCTTGATAGTTTGGGGTGAAGCTACTATGGCAAATAAGGTTGTTGTTGAAGCTTTGCATCGCACTCTGAAAGATCTTAGAAACTCCAATCAAATAATGGGTGGCTTGACATTTTTATTCACAGGTGACTTTCGTCAAACTCTACCAGTTATAACAAAAGGTACAGTTGCTGACGAAGTAAATGCTTGCTTAAAAAAGTCTTTTATTTGAGACCATGTTATTCACCTTTCACTCACTAAAAACATGAGGGTCCATTTAAATAATGATCAACAGGCAGATGCATTTTCTACAAAATTGTTGAAAATTGGTTGTGGCAGTGAACCAGAAGTAAATGGTAGGATAAAACTTGATTCTTCATTGTGCAATTATGTCGAATCACTAGATTCTTTGACTGAAAAAATTTACCCCGTTATTTCTAATGTTCATTCTAAGTCTTTAGGATGGTTCCAAGGGAGGACTATATTAACACCACGTAACGTTTCTGCTAACCTAATAAACTTAAAAATACTGAACAAAGTTGAAGGTGGATGGTTCCATCAACACAGTTTTACAAACTGAAAATGCAGTACATTACCCTGTGGAATTTTTAAACTAATTACAACCTTCTGGTTTCCACTTCATTTATTACAATTTAAAATTGGTGTTCCTATAATGTTACTTAGAAATTTAAATCCTCCAACACTTTGTAATGGAACAAGATTAATTGTGAAATCACTAAAAGATAATGTGATAGAAGGTTTAATTATTACTGGAATTGGTCTTGGTGACACAGTTTTAATTCCAAGAGTCCCTTTAATACCTACAGACTTACCTTTTCAGTTCAAACGCATTCAATTTCCAGTTAAACTTTGCTTTGCCATAACAATTACAAATCTCAAGGCCAAACATTGAAAGTAGCTGGAGTAAATTTGCAAGAAGATTGTTTCTCACATGGCCAACTGTATGTTGCCTGTTCTAGAGTTAGCGACCCTAGAAATGTATACATTTGCAGTAAAGATGCAACAACATTAAAAGTTTTTAGAAGGAAGTACTCAAGACTTAGGTGTAGTCCAAAAACTTGCATTAATTTTTTGACATTAAATAAATGTTTTTTAAAATAAAACCTATACTGTATTTTTATTTCATGATTTAAAAAGCCCAGGCAACGACGGGCTTTGGTTTGCTAGTTACTTAATATATCTTTCCATTGAAAATTGCTTGATGGGATCGTGAAGGTACCATTTGTGCAAGTGCTATTGAACGGATTTAGATAATATTTGAGATTCCTTCCTGCCATGTACCATATTTATCGACTGACGAAAATAGTAATGAATAACCGCTTCTATCTCGTTGTTACAGTTTCTTTGATATATTACTTAATATGTCTTCCCATTGAAAATTGCTTGACGGGAAAATAGAGGTACCATTTGTGCACTTGCCAATGACCCGATTCAGATAATAATTGTGATTGTTTCGTGCCATGAACCATATTCATCAACTGACGAAAAGAGATTTTGAAAACCTTTCATAGCCTCGGAGGAGTTATAGACAGACAGATACGTTTCCTTTCAGTACTTAATAATAAGATCTTTACAAATAAAGAAATTATTTTGGTTTAGGCACGGATATCCCCTTTCTATAATCGTCAATCACGTGCTTCCTATATGCACACCATCTCAACAATGTTTAGAGCATGCGCGGAGCTGTAACGAAGTGCTCGGCACGCGTTTTCCCCAGTGCAAAGCTGATTCGTCTCTTCCAGCAATTCACTATACGCACGCTCCCCATTCCAATGCAATGCATTGTTGGAATTGTGTCCACAGATAAACGGATGGACGTCTGAACAAATCGATTGCATAAGCTATTTTTCTATTTATTGTGCAAAAAACGAAATCCTTCATAGTAGATGAGTACCCACAATTGGTGCATATTAATGAGGTGGGCGTGGTCAATTAAACCTCGATTTCCACCAATCATCGTGCAGGTTTCGCATCACGTGACCCCCTACCTCCCCCCTACCCCCGACTGACGTCACAGACGTTCAACCAATCCGTGTGCAGAAGGCGGCTCACGTGACCAAACACCACCTCTCCCCTCGATTTCGTGTCACGTGACCACCCATCCCCCCTTCCTGACGTCACTGACGTTCAGCCAATCAGCGTGCAGAAGGCTCCTCACTGGGCGTTGGTCTTTTATTTGGGCGTTGGCCTTTTAATTTGGGCGTTGGTTTTTTATTTGGGTGTTGCCCTTTTAATTTGGGCGTTGGCCTTTTAATTTGGGCGTTGGTCTTTATTTGGATGGGGCCTGGAATAAAATTAATTTTATAATCCTCTGATATATCCCTTAGCACCAGCACCAGGGTGGAAGATTAGAGGGGTCCTGGTGCTCTCAGCAAAATCCACTTAGGTGATTCTGTCTTACAAGTATACACCGGTTGATTCGCTTAAATACCATTGATTTCGGCTAAGGGGTTCGGTAAATTTCTACTTACCTGCATCGACGTTTTCTCGTGCTATGCGTGGGTCATTCCTCTAAAAACGAAGAGGGGACTTGAACTTCAGAAAGCCTTTCAAAAAATTTTCACACTCAGAGGTGTTCCTGTAAAAGTGAACAGCGATAAAGGGAAGGAGTTTTTAAACAAACACGTTCAAGATTATTTTAAAGCACTCGACGTCGATTTCTTCATCACAGAATCAGATTTGAAAGCCGTTACGGTCGAACGATTCAACCATACGTTAAAAACGAGGATGTTTAAGTTTTTTACATTTACCAACACACACAGATACATCGACGTCTTACCGGATCTCGTGTTAAGCTACAACCAACGCAATCACAGAGCCTTGGGTATGGCACCAGCTGATGTCAATGACCGAAATGCCCCTGCTCTATGGCTGAAACAACAGAGTTATTATACAGCAGCACCACAAACAAAGCCAAAGTTGCAAGTCGGTGATTACGTACGTATTTCGAAAGTGAAAAACATATTTGATAAAGGCTATCTTCCAAACTGGACCGAGGAGGTGTTTGAGGTTTCAAAAATCATTCATAGAAAAACTGTTGTGTATAAAATTAAAGATTACGATGGCAACGAGACCTCAGGTGTATTCTACGACCAGGAGTTACAAAAGGTGAAAAAACCTGCAGTTTTTAACATTGAACAGATTATTCGCTGGCGCACGAGGCGTGGTGTTCGCGAAGCTTTTGTGAAATGGCAAGGTTACCCGCCCAGCATGAACAGCTGGGTACGAGAGATAGATCTTTTAAATGCTTGACAAGAGGCGTTTGACAGCAGTTGGGTCCGAGTGCAGCCATCATGTATGAAGACACGGATTTTTATGTTACGCTACCATCAAACACACATACTGGTGAGCAAATTCATTCCAATACAACAGCTTATTTTATCACAAGACTGCCGAGGACGCTACGTTTCCAAGGGCGATGGGAGGTTGGTTTATCGGAAACACATTTCCCAACCCTCTTCAAGAACATTACAACGGTAAACAACACTTTCGAAATAGGTTTCAAGGCTGATCACATAGATGAACAAATCGATTTCAGCATTGTTTCACCAGTAAGAATTCCGACATTCCAGTCTTTCCTAATCGAAGTTGAATTTGTGTTACATGCCTATTTGAAAGATGTTCTCATTTACCATAACCCTTCTTTAGACCAAAATGTCACCATGAGTTTGCCTCTGAATGTCGGGATTCGGTTTAACATGCCCGAATTCTGTAAGTTGTTCAATGTTTCGCCAAACATTTTCTACGAGGACCGTTTCTCTCTAACTCTGGATTAAAACCGGCCGTTTAAGTGGGTGTCCGATTTTTCTGTTACGTTAATGTATCCCAAGTCGGCACCTCTATATCAAAAAATTGTTGAATTTAAGAGTACCAAACTGCAAAATAGGGTAGCCGCAATAAGGCGGGCGTCGAGACAAAGGTTGTTAATGATCTTGTATTGTTTACGGGGTCCTCAACACAGTTCATCGAATTCCCAGCAGATGTCAACATTGGTTTATACCTGGTAGGTTTCTGAACAAGAAATTGAAAACGCCTGTTACTATGCCCTTAAACGACACAAAGGACGGATTTATCAGCTGTGTTATTTTTGATCCACCTGACACTCCAGAACAGTGCATCTTAAAAATTCCCGAAGGGTATTATGATAGTCGTAGCGATGTTGTCGAGGCGCTCGTTAAGTTGATTCCATTGAAAGAACAGGCTTTTTACAAAATCAATCTCACACCTAACAAATGTTTTCTTTTAAAATGCACAGAAGGCCGCTATATTAGTTTTCGCGAGGGTTTATGTTACACATTGGGTTTACAAGCTGAACTTGCCGACCTAGAACTCGTTATCGGTGAGGGTTCAATCCCAATAGATCTTACACGTGGCATACATGGTTATTATCTGTATACAGACATCATACAGCTGCAGGTCGTGGGTAACACATTCGCTCCGCTCCTACGAATCCCGTTTCACAGGCCAGACGAGAAGTGATTTATCAGACTTTTTATTCACCCGACTACTTTCCCTTAAGTAAAAACGTCATTGACACGATTGAAATCGCGGTTCATTCCGACCACGGTGATTTACTCGCATTTTTAACAGGTAAAACCATAGTGAAATTACATTTTCGTAAGAAACAACTGTAGTGCGAGGTTGATTTCCTTTTTCTCTCCTCCTCAAGATGCTTATCCCCTATCAGCTGAGCCAAGAAGTAATATCGCGTTACTATTTAAACCAGAGAGGGAATGGTTTACCTGTGTTTAGAGCAGGGGTGACCAACCTTTTTTTGTCTCGGGCCAAGATAAATTTCTGAAGGTTTTCAGGGGGCCAATAATTTGTAATTCAAATACATTCAAATATTTTAGGAAGCGTTAACCACGTACCATCTTACTTGTTAATAAATTTTACGGTAAATAGTTAATTTCGCGGGCCGCATAAATTCCTTTGGAGGGCCGCATTTGGCCCGCGGGCCGCAGGTTGGTCACCCCTGGTTTAGAGGGTCAGTTTACCAGAGAGGCAATGGGATTGGTTCAGTATTTTCAAATCTGTTTCGCTTGGCAACACCTTTACTCAAATCCGTGGGCAAGATTCTCGGTCAGCATGCCCTAAAGGGCGGTGTTTCCGTTGTTAATGATGTGTTACATGGTCAAAGTTTTAAACAGTCGTTGTCATCACGAATGAAAGAAGCAGGAGTTAATGCCCTGCAGGAAATGGGTGCTAGAGTTCAGAGAGGTAGAGGCAGTGTTAAAAGACGAAATTCAGCATTTCCTACTCATTCACATGTAAAAAGACCCAGAGGCAACAGTGTGGAGACCTTTCTAAAGAGTGAATACAGACAAAGAAGTCGAGTGCGGCGTTCAAAAAAGCTGAAAAACGGGCAGAAGAAACAGAAGAAGAAGAGGAAGAAACAGAAGAAGTCAACAAAAACACTGGCAAAACTACGTTCTAAGCCGATTTTAAACATATGTCCTTTATCATCGGTTTTCGCCTAATACATACGTAATCATGGCATCAATGATACACCAGCTGAGCACTGAATGTCTCAACAACGATCTCGACATTTTTTCTCTACCTCACACGAGCGGCCAACAGGAAAAGCTACACGTCACGGGTACCAGCCAACAGCCATCATCAGCCAAGAAAGGGCCTATTGAATTCTACGTACCTGGTTTGGCAGATTTTTACACGGATCTCGATCAATCTACATTAAACTTAGAAGTTGTTATCAACAAAGGGGATGGTCTGTTTCCAGCTGGTGATAAAACAGGACCTGTGAACCTTTTCTTACATTCGCTATTCTCACAAGTCGATTGCTATCTAGGTGATACGTTAGTTAGTCATAGTAATAACTTATATCCGTACAGAGCTTATTTTGAAACTCTTTTGAACTATGGGCAGACTTCTAAAAAAAAGTCAACTCACAACAGCAGGGTATTGTAAAGACACGAGTGGTAAAATGGACAATGCTGACGATGCAAATAATGGGTTTAAGTTACGTAAAAGACTCGCACGAAACGGCGTTTACTACATGGAAGGCCCGCTCCATTTAGACATCTTTCGGCAGGGTCGATTGCTACTAAACTCTACGGATTTTCGTCTGAGGCTTTACAGAAGTAAACCCTCCTTTGCTCTGATGTCTGATGTAGCTAACCCAAATTATCAGATTACAATCCGAAAAGCAACGCTGAATGTCGAGAGAGTTAAAGTTAACACTGCCACGCTATTAGCACATGCAAAGACTCTGCAAACCACTAACGCGTTTTACACTATCGGACGGGTTGAAATGAGGTCCGTGAGTATTGCTACGGGAACTAGAAACCACGTCATACAGAACTTAATTACGGGTCAGATTCCCTCCCGGTTGATTTTTGCATTTACATCGAGTGAAGCCCAGAATGGTTCTTTTACTTCGAATCCATTCAACTTTCAACATTTCAATCTATCTTTCTTCTCCCTCTCATTGGATACTCATGCAATACCTCTAAACCTTCTGACACCGAATTTTTCCTCTGGGTCATACATGAGAGAGATTGTTCATTCCATGAAAGCACTTGGGATTTGGAAAGAAGACAGAGATGTTGACATCAGTCAGTTCGATTACGGTTCTGGTTACACATTTCTGGCCTTTGATCTTTCGGGGGACAGGAATTATTATACAGATGTAATAACAGATTGGTACAGATTGGTAACCTTATATGTAACGGTACGTTAAGCGTTGAAGTTCAGTTTTCCGAACCTTTAGCAAATTCGGTGAATCTGATTGCTTATTGCCAGTATCAGAATCTCTTGGAAATCAATAAAGACAGAACCGTGAGCTTCGATTTCACAAATTAAGATCGATGGATACGCAAGAGCTATGGAGGGCTCTCGAGAGTGATCCATTCACATGTACTATGGCAAGAGGTGTTTTCCCGGTGGACTTGGTGCTTCAACTCAAACCTCTGCATCCAGCTTTACTCATTGCTAATACGGATGATTCCAGCAAGCCAGGCTCGCATTGGGTGGCTTTTTTTATACCGTCCTGCAAACAAGCATACATCTTTGATTCTTTCGGAATGTTTCCTCAACCGCAATTCCACCCGTTCATGCTTATGCACTCGGAAAAATGGATCTACAACACGAGAATAGTGCAACATCAGACGCCTGACACATGCAGTCATCACTGTCTACATTACCTGATATTAGCAGCCAGAGGTTATTCTATGGCAGACATCTTGAACAACACTTATACAAATGAACTGCTTTTGAACGACTTACTCGTGAAATGCGAAATCATCCAAGACGAATATACTAGCAACTCTGAATTTAATATCTGCCAAAAGGCCAAATGGAACCAATGTTGCAAGCCTTTAAATGATTGTTTAATTATTCTAATTATTATTATTCTTATTATCTGTTTTATTCAATTTCTGTTTATTCATTTGTTCAAATAAACTTTTTTGTATTCACCTTGAATTTGTGTTTGTTTGTGGTTACTTTTAATAAATAAATAAATAAATAACTAAATAAATTACACAATAAACGGTTTTCACACATTGAATTACATTTTTATTCAATTTTTATTTTTTTACAGACGTTAAAATAAATTTTATCATTTGCAATACAGCCTAATATTTTACGTTAAATTGTTATTTATCATAATGTAACCAAGGGAGCTTTGGCGTGTCAGTTGCATGCGTCGGGCGGTACACGGGATTCACGATTAATTCTTCGGGGATGTCGACATGATGTATCACGTCGGTAAACAGGGCTCTCCCAGGTAGAGGTTTCTTCAGGTCGGGGATGGGCGACAATACGTCTTGTATTAAACTATTAATGTTCAATCCTCGTATTGATTTACCTCCGATTGACACAGTTCCTTTTTTCTTCCATGTGATAACATCAGGTCTCTTTCGTAGTGTCTCTATGAAACGTGTACGCGGGGAAGGCTGCTCAACAGGCAATCTCACTATGTTACCCGGCCGTCTGTCCTCGTTGTAGGCCTCCTCGAATCTGCTAGCCATGGCAATATCACGGTCTGCGAGGGTTTTTTCTTTTATGTCTGCAGATGTGCGAAAATCGGGTGAATAGACGAGTTGTTGTGGATACAGATAAGTAGGTGTTTCTTAAAGGGATTGCGGTGACGGCGTTTGTGGTATTAAAGACGGGTTTGAAGGTGGTTGAGGGTCGGTTTGGGTAGAAAGACTTGTTCGTTTCGAATGAGCTTCACGACGCCTTGCTCTTAGATATTTTTGAAGTGTATTTAAATAAAGATCCATTTTCTGATGCACATTCAAATTTGATGCTTTTAAAATCTCATTGATTTGAGAATCCAATTGTTTATTACGTTTTTTTTCAACATCATTAACCACACTAGGTTCAACCTTAGGTTGACCGCGTTCAAGGGGGCGCGATGATACAGTGACGCTCTGGTTCGTAGCGTGAAGGAACCTTTGATATTCGTGAGCCGGTAGTAAAACGTACTTTTGCATGTTCTTAACTAATTAATTTATACAAAATAGGTGCAGCTACGCTTCCTAACAAAAGTGGTAGCAAGAATCCGTTCCCACGTTGGTTCA
This sequence comes from Rhysida immarginata, assembly GCA_023313115.1. Classification (NCBI taxonomy): domain Eukaryota; kingdom Metazoa; phylum Arthropoda; class Chilopoda; order Scolopendromorpha; family Scolopendridae; genus Rhysida; species Rhysida immarginata. Next base: position 2,355,854 of record JAHWFO010026326.1, on the reverse strand, counting down.
GATAAGTTTTCTTGGCCCTTAATGAAATTTTTTTATGGCCTAAACCTTTTATTTTCCGCAAATGTTGTTTAATAGGTGGTGTCCAGTCGACTCTAAGATGTAGAATGTTATGACAGATCTCGCAGAAGGCTTTAACATGATTAAGAGTGGCATGTTGCATTAATACTTTCCTATGCTGTTTCAAAGCTCCTAGAAAATGACGATGTTTCACAACCAGAGGAATCATTGTTGTATCAACACCCTATTCAGCCGATTTAAAAATGACGTTCGGCGGTTTTAAACCCGCGCTTTATCCGCATAAACCACGATAGGTTTTTCGGGCGGAAAAATCTTACTAAGCAATCTCAGAACATCAGGACAACTCTGAGTTAAATCAAGCAGTAAATAACTATGGGGTTCCCGAGTGGCATCTTTAAAGGCTTCGATGAGTAAGCGTCCGTAACCTGTTTGCGAGGCCAAGGTGCGAATCTGTCCTACGTCTCTGGGTGACTTTAGTAGAAAGATGAACTGGGTATTTAAACTTATTGTACGGATGATTTTCGAATGTGGAAAGAGGTTCTGAGTTATTAACAACACAGAGAAGTTGAGATGATGACTGTAGCGCGTGTAGATTTTCTCAACAAGGTCGTTGTTTTTCACCTCATTTAATAAATCGTCTAAAATCAGTAAAGCCTGTTCAGGTATGCGTTCGTGTATCAATTTTTCATCCGGCACCCCGGCATGAAACGTAACTTTAGGTAGGTTCAGATTTTTAACAACCGACGGGATTAAAGCTCCATAGCTGTAATTTATTTCCGTAGGCGGCGGGTCCATCACTTCATCTCTATCCTTCAACATTTGAGCTACTAAGGTACTCTTGCCACTCCCCGAACTACCAGCAACAAGAGCCGAAAAGTATTGCGTAAATTTAACCGTTGCATTAATTTCCATGATACAATGCAATGCAATCAACAACAACAATACACAAGCACTACAAAGTCGAAGCAACGATCCTTTCTGTATGGTGGGCGTAGTTTGCTCCATCGGCTTCATGAAATATGCAGATATCGGTCATCAGCTTTATATATTTACGTGTTTACAGCGTGAATGTAGGATCTAAACTGAAACAACAAGGGTTTGAAATGGAAGGTCTCTCCGGGGCTCGGGTCCACAGCACACAGATGCACGAGCCATCCAGAGGCCATCCGACGGGTTTGGGAACGCTGCGTCAGGCGAGACCTAGAGGACTAGGATTCCCCGAATGTTTGGAAACACCGGGCCCCGTTTCTCTTTTGCCCCTCCTTTTTAATCATGGAAATAAATGCAACGGTTAAATTTACGCAATACTTTTCGGCTCTTGTCGCTGGTAGTTCGGGGAGCGGCAAGAGTACCTTGGTAGCTCAAATGTTGAAGTATAGAGATGAAGTGATGGACCCGCCGCCTACGGAAATAATTTACTGCTATGGATCTTTAATCCCGTCGGTTGTTAAAAATCTGAACCTACCTAACATTACGTTTCATGCCGGGGTGCCGGAT
>JAHWFO010026326.1:2271947-2344636 GCA_023313115.1 Rhysida immarginata | reverse complement strand
AGAGAGAGAGAGAGAGAGAGAGAGAGAGAGAGAGAGAGAGAGAGAGAGAGAGAGAGAGAAGGCCATCAGTTTCCATTGTTCTATGAAAGATTTTAAAATCCAGACCTTTAGTAGCTTCCATATTCAGCATTAGATTAGTTAATAGAACCTTGTATAACCCTCAGCAGCATTGAGAACTGTGAAATTTTTAATATTAAAGCCATTATTTTAATCTCAATGATCTGGCTGTGTTGATTGACAAAAGGGAAACTGCTGAGGGGCGAATAAAAAATAACTACTGATCAATAAATACATGTAGAACATAATAAGCCTTTAATGTTCAGTTACTTCAGTGAGAAACATTACAACACCATCCCAGGAGGCTGAAATATAATTCTGCATCAAGTCAATTACACTCATCTCTATGCCAACATTCTTAAAAAGTAACAATGAAGAACGTGAAGCATGAAAACAAATTACAACAATGCATAGAAAAACCAAACATCTATAAAACTACTTTTTAATTCACTTCAATATTAACATTAACAAAGTAAAAAATAAAAATAATTATCCAACATACTCCCCCTCTTTTTTTTGAAATACATTAATTACGAACTCCCATATTTATTACATAATAATAATGCTTTGAATAGGTGAGTGGTTTTGTTAATAAGTCGGCGTTCATCTTATGTGTAGGACAATAAGACAAATTTATGTTACCATTTTTGTTAGCATCTCGAACAAATTCTAGACGTAATTGAATAAGTTTCTAATTGGAAAAATAACCATAACTTGACACTGACATTAACGCTGCTTAATTATCACAATAAAAAGGAATATTATGTGTTTGAACTGCAGAAGGAAATACATCATTTAATTCAGATAAAAGATTTGATACAGTAACACTTCCTTTAACAAATCAGCCACAGGTTTTTGCCTTCGACGAAGCCATGAAACAGCTCCATGAGCCAAGAAAATTATTCCCCCACCGGTTGATCTTCGATCTATAGGATCTGATGCCCAACTGGCATCTGCAAAAGCAAGAAAATTGGAGCTGTCAGATCTAGTGTAGACATTGCCATAATTAATAGTATGCTTAATTAATAGTATGGTTAACCTTTTCCCAGCGAAGGTGGTCTAATCAGGCCAGGTGTAGCTATGTCAGTTCCATATAACACATTACAAAATTTAAATGCATATAAGTGAAATTCTATTACAGATAAATTGCTCATTTTTTTAATTTTTTCAGTATATCCCTTCAAATTTTAAAATTAAATGAGAAAATAAAATGAAAAATGTTTTTTCACAGGTGTTGTCAAAGGAGGGGGGATGAAATAATGACTATAAAAAAATGCTTATAAGAAATTTTCGATTAGCGATAAAAACTTCAAACTGCATTTGTTGAATTCTTGAAAGCTTTATAATTAATTGCCAAAAAATTATATACCCAAAATTTATTAATAATCAATAATATTGGAAATTTTAAAGAGCTTGTGTATTTGGTATGGAGAAACTTAGCAACATCTAAAATTACGAATCTATTAAAAAATCCCAGGGCACAATTGAACCATTTAATGATTGAATTATATTAAAATGATTCAATGAATGGATATTTATAAGAGAAAAGGACGAGACACAAAAACCCTGGAATGCAATAAATAGTTAATAAAACTATTATTAACTGTTTATAAAACTATTTATTAACTATTTATTAAAATGATTCCTTTTATTTATGTTTTAATTTTTCTTTTCGTAAATTACAAGTTATTTCACAAAAATTGAAACCATTGCTATGGAGATCGTTTCTTATGACGTCATTAGAGATTGTTCCAATATCAGAATACAAGGAAGTTAGATAAGGCCACGTCATTGCTTTATTAAAGAAAGAGATTAAAATCCTATTATGTGATTTTCTAGCTATTGTCATGCAGGTGTGACCCATTTAACGACAAATTACTTATATCTTCGGGAAAAAAGTAAAAATATTGCACATTCAGTTATATAAAAAAATCGTTAAAAAAACAAATAGAGATATTAAAAAATGTTTTTGCATTATTTAGAAAAGATTTCTCCCTAAATTTTGGCTATTTTTCAAATTCGAAATTATTACATTTGTAATTTTTTCTAAAGGATTAAAACCAAGTATTTCAACTAGAAAATATAATACATTTTAATGTATTGTTTAAAAAAAAACATTGCTTTTAATCATTCAAAAAATTACTAATTAAAAGCAATTATATGCAAGATCATAAATATAAAATTTTAAAGTCGTATATTATTTATTGAATTTTTTAAAAATATTTTCTATCCCCCTGTAAGAAGACTCATTTTCTCAAGAAAATAGGTGGCTGGGGAAACGTTCAGATAGCGCAACACTCTTTTAGCAGCCCATTCATTTGACATATTAGGATTGGAAACAAATCTACCTAGCCAATTTACCGCAAATGTAAGATCTAGACGTGTGGCTGTCGACAAATATATTAAAGAATCTATCACCTCCCGTAATGGAAACTCAGAATTTTCTCTACTATTATTATTATCTAAATGAACATCTGTTACATCTAATGGTGTATTAACTCCTTTACAGTTACCCATGTTGTATCTACATAATATCTTTTGCGCAAAGATGACCTTGGTGCAACTTGATAAATCCATCTCTATTAGTAATTTCTATTCCTAAAATATAGGCTGGCCTTCCTAAAATTCTATTTTTGAAAGTATCATTTATCACTAATTTAAAACCATCCAATGCTTCATTGATATTATAAGCTACTATTAAATCATCGACATGCACTCCTACAATAAGCAGTTGATCATTATTTATCCTAACCTATAAGCATGGTTCACCTCTAAGGGATATAAATCCTATTGATAACAGCCATTGTCTAAAATGCTCAAACCAGCACCTTCCGCTTTGTTGTAGCCCATATAAACTTTTTTATAATTGACATACATAATCTGGATATTTTGGATCCACAAAACCCACCGGTTGTTTTATAAATATATCTTCAGCTAGAGCACCATATAAATAAGCCGTTTATATATCAAATTGAGCCAAACTCAAATTCATTTGAATGGCACACGCAAAAAGAAATCTCAAACTCTCTAAACGAATTATTGGAGAATATGTCTCTGTGTAATCAACCCCTTTACCTGAGAAAAACCTTGTGCCACCAATCTGGCCTTATATCTCAATATAGTTCCATTAGCTACTTGCTTTGTTGTATATACCCATTTTGAAACAACAACATGTCTATCTTTCGGTTTTGGTACTAATACCCAAGAATGATTCTCTATTAAACTCACGAACTCTTCCTGCACAGCGTTTTGCCATTCATCTTTCAAACTAGAATTCATTGCTTGCTTATATATAACCAGATTCTGTAATTCTGCGAAGAACTCATAATAATCAGGTCTCATTACTACCCTGCCTAACCTCGTTATGCCTACTTGACGTGTAGGAATCTTTGAAGCACATTCACTGTCATTTTCATTATCCATATGAATATTCATATTATTTTGCACATCTTCATTATGAGTAATATTTTCATTACCATTAGTACAATTATCATCTACTATGTCATCAAAATTTCCTGTGCATTGCTGACTTATGCAGTTTCGTGAATTGTACCTAATTTTCATCAACAGTTGAACTCACATATTGATCATCAAAAGAAATCGAAGATTGACTTACATCAATTGTCTCTGAATTTAAATTTTGCGCATTATTTTCAATGTTGTTTAAGGTAGAATTATTAAAATGGTAAATTTCAGAATCTAAATCATTAAATTTCACCTGACAAGCACAAACAATTTTGCGCGATACCGGGTCATAAAGCCGAAAAATTTTTCCCTCATTACCTAAATGAACACAAGTTTTGGCATGTGATGAAAATTTATTTGGTCGTAATTGATTTGGAATAAATGCATATGCCTTACAGCCAAAGACATGCAAGTATGAAAAATTTGCAAGGCTTTTACTTCGCCAAAATGAATTTGGTGTACGATTATTAATACTTGCGCTAGGAATAAGGCTACGAATATAGTTCGCATGGCGAACAGCTTCTGCCCAAAAATAATCACGGGCTCTTAATTCTAACATCAAACAACGTGCTTTATCGAGCAAAGTTCTATTCAGACATTCAGCTATCCTGTTCATCTGGGGTGTATAGAGGATCAGTGCAATTGTTGTACAATTCTTAATTGATTACATAAGCTTGTCATGGAATCATTTTTGAATTCAGTACCATTATCACAACGAATCATTTTACTTTCCGTTCACTTTGACGTTCAATTGATAAAATAAATTGATTTAGTTTATTTGGAACCTCAGATTTATTTTTTAGGAAATATAATCAGCTCTTACGAGAATAATCATCAATACATCCCAAAAAATATTTATTGCCTCCAAGAGAATTTTTAAAGGGACCTGATAAATCAACAGGTATTCTAGTATTCAAGTATTCTAGAAGTGGTTCTTCCTATTATATGAAAGCTAGTATTGCACACTTCCCCTTAATGCAAACCTCACAATTCTATAATGAAGGGATTGAGCCCATATTCAAGCATTGCTTTTGAGCTCTAGGATGTCTTAATAAGAAGTGCCATAGATTTCGAGAAGTCTTATGTGAAGTTTTTCATTTTCCTACATTATTAATTAAGCAAATATTAGGAATCAAATAAACCTTTTATCATTGGAATTGTATAATTGAAAGTATTGTTGGATTTGTGCGAATATCTGGCACATAATAAACATTTTCTAATTGTATAATACCATCTCCAACTCGTAACTCTACAGTTCCTATTTTCTTTACATTTCCAACATTCTTATTTGCTAATAATACTACAGTATCAGAAACATCTATACTAGAAATAAAAATATCAATTTTAGTAATGTGGACTGTTGCTCGAGAATCTATAACCCAACCATCTCTAATTTCTACATTGAAAATGTCACTGCTTACTTGCAGCTGATTGGTAGTCACTGGCTGTGGATTGTTAGGTATAATAACTCTACAATATTTCTGCATATGACCCAATTTTCCACAACGAAAACACCGGAGGGTGCGGTTGTTAGTAGACGCTCGAGGTGAAGTGGTCTGTTGCTGATTAGGACACTGCCGACGTCCTTGAGAACACGAGCTTTTGCAGTTGCAGACCAGAGAATTTGATTTAGTTGATGTGGTGATGCAGACTTCTCCATTAGTTGGTGCCTGATGAACACTGTGACGTAATGCTTCTTGCAAAATAGCTGTTCTAATGTTTTCTACAGTTAAGTCACTGTCAAGACGAAAACTACCTGCTAAGTGATCCCAAGAGGCAGGAATTCCAAGAAGTAGTTGCATGGCTAAACTACTTCCGTCTATTGGGTGACATGCAAGCTGAAGCAACTTAGCAATATTTGAAATTTCTTAAACATATTTTTTTGGATCTTCTCCGTCAGCGAGACAAAGTCGTCCTAATTGTATTTGAAGTTGCATACATCGTAGAATTGTTTTATCAACATACAGTTTTTCCAACTGCTCCCTTAGTTCTTTAGCTGTTACATTCGCATCAATGTATTTAGACACGCTGTTGATAAATGAAGAATAATTTCACTTCTTGCCTTTTCATCTAAAGTCACATAATTCCATCATGCTGTCCTGCAATCTGATATGTAGAAATTGTAGTAGTTGAAGCTTGCGGACAAATTGCTTTCCATAATCCTTTTGAAATTAGCAATGCTTTCATTCGAAGTTGCCATAAGACAAATCCCTCTTCTCCTTGTAACTGTTCTACTTGACTCCTTATCTTTTATACTCTGATACCAATGTTGAGGGGCGAAAAAAAAACTACTGATCAATAAATAGAACATAACAAGTCTTTAATGTTCAGTTACTTCAGTGAGAAACATTACAACACCAGCCCAGGAGGCTGAAATATAATTCTGCATCAAGTCAATTACACTCATCTCTATGCCAACATTCTTAAACAAGTAAGAATGAAGAACGTGAAGCATGAAAACAAATTACAACAATACATAGAAAAACCAAACATCTATAAAACTATTTTTTAATTCACTACAATATTAACACTTATAAAATAAAAAATAAAAAAAATTATCCAACAAAAACATTAATTTGAATGCCATGCGACAAAATTAATCAAAAGATCAAAACACAGTTGTTCCCTAAAGTAAATGGGGTCTAAAATGATTTGGGGTCTTAAATCAAAAAGAAAATTAGTAATTTAGAGTGCAATGGTTTAGAGCATTGTATGACTGGGGATAGGTCAGCTCCGATCGAGTTTATGAAAAGGTGGTAAATTTAATTGGTCTGACAACAAGTATGCCCATGCATGCATGGGTGGCCAACAATGAAAGATGTCGGAGTGTTGGCGAAATAACACTGAAATAAGTCGAGTTCCTGAGCACCATAAGCTCTAAGTCCAATGTATCTCGGACCTAGTTTGGATTTGCCTCTCATGAAGTACTTTTGGGTGCAGCAGTGCACCAGCTGCACCGGTTTTTGAAGATCCTTGTAGAACCATGCTGTCTGCAGTGGCAACACCACCAGCCTCAGCTTCAACAACAGCAGGTCTAAAATCAGGTAAGCTCATGCCTGTCTGACTAGCCAACCATGTATGTGGTTGGACTGGAGTCCAGCTCCTGATTGGTGAACCCAAAGGTTTCTCAGACATAATCCAGAATTCCTCATATTTGGTGGTGTTACGTCCATCAGCTGCACCAGTTTTGAAGATCATTGAGGATCTTGTACTTTTGCAGCTCTATAAAGTTCTTGCCAGTTAGCTAAGACATTACCATGAGCCTTAGCATCAACACTACCATGTCTGCTTTGGTGAACAACTGGGTATGGTGTTGGACTGGAGTCCAGCTCCTAACTAGTGTAAGCTGTGATGTCAATGGTTTCTTGGATGTAGTCCACCTTTGCCTCATATGCGGGGGCTTTGGGTGCAGCAATCCATCAGCTGCACCTCTGTTTTAGAAGAACATCTTTGCTATAAGCTGACTCAACACCGTCAGCCTTAGCTTCAACTGTAGCAGTGGTGATGATATGAAAACTATTATTGCATGGCCAAGCAGGTATAAAGTCAGCCTGGAAGCAAATCAATAGGTTCAACATAACCTGTGAGGCAATGTTTTTTCATATACAGACCGGGTTTGCCTCATATGATGTGGTTTGGGTGCAGCAGTCTATCAGTTGCACTTGTGTTTGAAGATCTTTGTAAATCTATGCTGTCTGCTGTGAAAACATTACACGCTTCAGCTTTAACATTGGTTAAAATTCTTTCAGAAGGGGCCTGCTGATACTCTTTCCCAATGTTTTTACAATACAGTAATTAAACTCAGACCTGGCAAATATTATATTTATCATCTCAAGATGGGTCTGTGAGTTATTTTTAATCCTACACCTTAACTCAGATTACATTATTGATGAAAAACAGGAAAGAAAATTCCACAGCCTGGATTTGCCTGTCCATTTTGCATGTCTTTTGGGGTTGATAAGGGCAATTACCTAGTCCGCAGGCTGGAACTGTTTCCTGCCATGTAATGTTCATTAAAGAACAACTCAAGATATACCCATGAGGATTTTTAATACTATGCCTTACCTCACATGTTAATTTATTGATGAAAAATAGAAAAATATTCCACAATTTGTGTTCGATCTAGTTATATTAGGGTCACGCAGTTTAAAAAAAAACACAGACCCATATAGAACTGTTCTGCAATGAATATTTCGCCTTAGGAAAGTTTTTCTCAGCCTACGGACTAGATAACGACTATAACTAGCCCAAAGGACATGTAAATAGCTTAATGCTTTCATGTCCTCGGTGGCACAATTGGTTAGCGTGACGGCGGCATGAACTGAAAATTCCAGTTTCCAATCTAGGCTGTGAAATTATCTTTCCTTTTTATAATCAAAGAATAACCATCTGAGGTAAGGCAAAGGATTAAAAAATTACGAACCCATCTTGAGCTATTCTTTAAGAATATTACGCCTTAGGAAAGATAGGGAGCCCGACAATTCAGTGGTTACGCGAGAATTCGGTAAATGTCAATCCGATGGACACAATTCGGTGGGCGAGACAATTAGGTAAACCTCAATTCGGTGGACGATAATTCGGTGGTAATGCAAATTCGGTTGAGATTTTAAATCACTGAAGAATTTTAGATATATTTAACTCGTTTGTTTATAATTGCAATTACTAAGTAATTTGCTTCATTCATTTTATGTTGAAGTTATTTTTTATGCGGGAATCATTTATTTATTATTTAATAGTTTAAAAATAAATGAGATTATTTCATTATTAAATAATTTATTAAATAATTTTGTAATATATGTAACAATTTCTATTTTGTTTTATTGCTAAGTGTTCCATTTTTCAATTAAAAATACTGTAAATCTTAAATTACTAACCAGGCTCATTTAAATAGGAATTGGCTAGATAAATCTGTTATTTGACATTATTTAGCACAGTGATCCTCGCCCTACAATCTGGTTAAGTATAAAAAGACGGTCGGAGGGGGGGAGGACAAAGGGTAGATTTCATAGAACTACTTCCCACTCCAGGTTTCCGTTCTCATCCGCAAAACAGAAAAGAAAATGAAAATGATTCTCCTAAAATTTTGAACTTTTAATACAAAAACACAAGTAAAATATACACGGAGAGAAATGCTTTGGTTGTAGCAACAATAAGGGAGTTGATGAGCGCTTCTTTGTTGAAGCAACAATACAATTTGATGCAGCATGAATAAACTTTTATCTTGCTGCACTATCTAATTGTCACCATTACAATTCACTATTAATATGCAATTTTTTATTTAACGTCAACTAAATATTGATATAGCACATATATTGGAAGAAGACTATTTCATATATTGTTCTGTCATCAATATATGGATGCCCACGCATTTCAATATGGCGGCTACATGATGACAGCAAGAAAATGTGGCGTCTGTAAAATATATGTTAAAGTGGATGAAGTTAATGTAAGATGTGAAGGAAATTGTAAAAGACTCTTTCACTTAAAGTGCGCTAATCTTAAAGAACAAGATCGTAATAAAATCAAGGAAGTTAAGAATTTATGGAAATGAATAGACTGTCAACGTAATAGTAAATTGAATTGCGGAGTTAATACTCCAATTAAGATCAGTTCATTATCAGCAGGGGAAGAATGCATAGCTATATATGTTCAAGCTGGTGAAGTAAAATGTATGGAAGATATTTTATCTTTTAAAAGAGATTTCGAAGCATTTAAGAAAGAAGTAAGTGATTTTAAACAAGGCATTGATTTTATTTCAAGCAAACTAAACGATTTTTTTTTATCGAAATTTGAAAGTTGCGAGAAGAAATTGGAAAAAGCATGTCGTGATATTAACGATCTATTTAAGCAACAGGAACAATTAAATTTGAAAGTACAAGCTTTATAGCGACAGATGTATGAAATTAACCAAGAAAACACTCAATTAACTTTAGTCATAAATGGAATACCCCAACAGGAAGATGAAAATTTAAAATTATTTAAAAGAAATAAAAAACTCTTTCACCACAACAAAAATTAAGGAAAAATACAACCTGAACCTGGAAGCGCTTTTCGACAGCAAGGCTATCATCATTCAGCAGGGACCAAGGAGTACACTAGGGGGAACCGAGTGAACTGAATGATGATAGCCTTGGTCCCCCTAGTGTACTCGGTTTACTCGGTGCATTCAGTTCACTCGGTTCCCCCTAGTGTACTCCTAGGTCCCTGCAGAATGATGATAGCCTTGCTGTCGAAAAGCGCTTCCAGGTTCAGGTTGTATTTTTCCTTAATTTTTGTTGTGGTGAAAGAGTTTTTTATTTTTTTTATTTACTATTATCCACATACTTATTTTTTCCTTTTTGTCATATTAGTACACATTCTGTTTACTTTTGTGCCTTTATTCCGGAAAATTTTTCATTAAAATTATTTGTTATTAAAATATTAAGTTATATACCTGTTGATTTCGATCCAAATCAAATAAGTTCTGTTGAACGTTTAAAATCACTGCAGAAGAAAATAAATATGAGTGCCCCTATTGTGTTGAAAGTTTTAGGTAGAACATTAAAGGATAACATTTTAAATCAAAAGAGAAAATTTCATAAAGATCTTACAACAGCTAATGTAGGCATCTATAACGAAAATTATCCAATATACAGGGTGTAAATTTTAAGTTGACAAAGCAGAATAACTCGAAAAATAAGCTTCACACGAAAAAATGCGTAGAATCCAAAGTTGATTATTTTCGAGGGGGCATCTGCTGGTGCTAAAATTAGCCCACCCCCCCCCCGGCCCCTGGGGGTGGGGCGGGGGGCAACTTTAAAATTTCAAATGGGAACCCCTATTTTTTATTGCAGATTCAGGTCCTACATAAAAAACTACGTACATTTTGTCTGAAACATTTTTTTTTATTTTTGGTAGATGGCGCTGTAATTCAAGAAAATCCATTTTCTCATTTTTGCGTGGAAATGGTTACGGAGAAATAAAAAATACTTATTTACTTCGTAAATTTTGCCGCAAAGTTATTATTTTATTATTTTTTGCCGCGGATTAGGATAATTTTGTTTTGTTTCGTGGTCATGAGGCCACACAACTTTATAATTATCAAACAAATCAACTGATTAGCTAACTAACTAACCGAACATCCTACGTACTAACGAGTGAACTCATTAACTAACAGAGTAAAAAAGTAAAAGACTGTGTAAAGATGAAGTTATTCCCGTTTAAGATTTGGTGGTCCTTAAAAGGACCGATTGTTTTCGTTTTATTTTTTCTTATTTGCAAATACTTGCAAGTAAATGAATTTCGGGGTGCTTGTATTTCCAGTGAGTCCCCTCGCCTCTCACTTTCGGCCTGCTTGTTGTCCTTAAATCCCTTGCATCTCGCCGTTTTATGAAATTAAATGTTCAAATTGATGACCTCCAACTTCGATGCATTTATTGACTCGTTTTGTAAATTCCTGAACACATCTTGATAACATGTCTGGTGTAATTGCAGCGCAAGCATCTCTTATTCTTTGAATCATGTTTTCGCGAGTGGTTGGCGTTTCCTTATAAACGATATCTTTGAGGTAACCCCATAAGAAAAAATCTGGCGATGTAAGGTCAGGCGATCTGGCTGGCCAATTCACAGGACCTTCCCTGCCGATCCAGCGACCATGGTAAAGTCGATGTAGTACTTCGCGCGCTACTAATGAATAATGCGCTGGACAACCATCATGTTGAAACCACATGTGTTGTCGAAGTTCAATACTCAGGTCTTCAAGTAGATCTGGTAGTTCATTTTCAAGTAGGTTACGATATTTGTTGCCATTCAAATTACCGTCTATAAAATATGGACCGATAAGTTTATCGCCAATTATCCCACACCAAACATTAATTGACCAAGGTCGCTGATGGTTGACTTCTCGAATCCAGTGTGGGTTCTGTTCACTCCAGTAATGCATGTTATGTCGATTAACTTCCCCGTGGTTTGTGAATGTTGACTCATCGGAGAAAAGAACTCGTGCAAAAAAATGTTGGTTTGTTTGCATCTGCTGAAGTGCCCAGTGACAAAACGTTAGACGGTTTTGGTGGTCATTGCCATGTAGTTCCTGATGCATAGATACATGATATGGATGAAATTTGTGGAGCTTCAGCATTTTCCAAACACTCATATGTGAAATTCCTGATTGCCTTGATATTTCTCTTGTGCTCGCATGTGGATTATGAGCCACAGCAGCTAGGACTGACACTTGATTGTTTTCTCCACAAACAGTAGCTGCACGGGTTCTTTTTTTCTGGTTCACACTACCTTCCGCAGTAAATTGTTTAATAACTCGAACAAAAGAAGACCGTGATCGCGTTTGGCCAGGAAAACGCTGAGCATAAAGCGCGACTGCATTATCAAAATTTCTCCCACTTTCTCCATAAATGTACACCATCTCAATTTTTTCTTCCACAGAAAGATAATTCATAATGTAAATTCAAAAGCAATACGGCGTTGTACACTCACAAAAACAGTTGAAAAATTACAATCTTTTCTTCTAAAGATCAGAATTTAAAATGTAAACATTCTGAAAAAAATGCCAATGTTTACGTTATTTGTTTGTTGACGAAATGTCTTCAAATTACATTGTAGTTAAAACAATGTAGGAATCGAAATGAATAATAAATTAGTTATTTCCACGCAAAAATGAGAAAATGGATTTTCTTGAATTACAGCGCCATCTACCAAAAATAAAAAAAAATGTTTCAGACAAAATGTACGTAGTTTTTTATGTAGGACCTGAATCTGCAATAAAAAATAGGGGTTCCCATTTGAAATTTTAAAGTTGCCCCCCGCCCCACCCCCAGGGGCCGGGGGGGGTGGGCTAATTTTAGCACCAGCAGATGCCCCCTCGAAAATAATCAACTTTGGATTCTACGCATTTTTTCGTGTGAAGCTTATTTTTCGAGTTATTCTGCTTTGTCAACTTAAAATTTACACCCTGTATATTAATGAATTTTTGGCTCCGGAATTATGGAAGTTGTTTATACGGACAAAAATAAAAGCTAAAGAATTGAAATATCAGTTCACTTGGGCAAAAAATTCACATATGTTTATAAGACAATCTCCCGGACAATAAAACAGTATGCAGATTTAGATAAGCTTCAATTGTAACTTAAATTTATCAATGTATTTCAAACCAACAATGCTAACAGTAAAGGCCAGGAGCGTTTACGCAAATCAAGATCAATTGGAGCTTTTACTACAAAATCAGGCAACAGAATTAGATGTTGTAATAATAACAGAAACCTGGTATTAAAAAATCAAGAGATAGACTTTGAAAATTTTATTGGTTTCTCTGTGATTAGAACTGGCAGAAGAGCCGGGGGTGTGTCAATTTATGATCGAATTGATATCTCACTCAAGAACCTTCAAGTTGTTTTTAAACATATTTCGTTAAAATTGGAATGTATAATTCTGAAAAATTTGAAATATACGATTGTCGGTTGTTATCGTCCTCCATCAGCGAGTAAATTACGTGGTTTAGAAGAATTAGAAGAAGTTTTAGAGAAATATTTATACGATAAAAATATGATTTTATAGGGGTGATTTTATTATTAATATTATATCTGATAATACGGATACAAACGATTTTATAAGCTAATTTACCTCATATGGGCTCTTATTATTGAATAAGTTTCCTACCCGTATTACGAGAAATTCTAGTTCTTGTTTGCGAATTTTACTTTCGAGGAGATTAGACCAATAATGTTCGATATTGCAGATCATTTACCAATTATTTATCGAGGTATAAAAGGTGTTTTAAAAAAGGATAGTGATTATTTAGAATATATTAAGGATAAAATTGATAAAAAGAACTTTGTGAATTTTCGGTCATATCTAAATACGTTTGATAGTGCAGTAAGGCTTATGATTGTTTTTTTCTTTTTTTAATTCATATTATCAATAAAGTTTTATTAAAAAAATATATATCCCTGAAGGAAAATTATATGCGAAACCACGCAATAAACCTTGGTGTAATCCTCAATTGAAACGTAAAATTAGAAAACGTAAAGAAAATATATTAAATTTTTACAAGAGATAACTGATGAAACCTGGTTATTAATGTATATAAGAAGTATGGAAATAAAGTAAATGAAGAAATTAAATATGTAAAAGAACAATAATATGTAAGTATATTAAACGATAAAAAATTAAATATGAAACAGAACTGGGTAACAATGTGTGAATTAATAAATAGGAAAAATAGGATTGTATTTAATGATGAATTGTATGAGAAGTATAATGTTATTGATGGTTTTGCTGAATATCTTAAAGCAAAACAAGAGGTGTCAAATTTTACACTCTCCAATACACGTACTTATCAAAATATAAATTCTTTTTTCTGTCCAAATTTTACAATGCAAGAAATTTACAATGCTATTAAGCACAGTGATATTAATACAGCAAATGGAACAGACCTCATTTCAATTAAAATATTAAAGGAAACAGCGGATATTATTTGTAATCCTCTTAGTATAATCTTCAATCTTTGTATTAGTAGTGGGGTTTATCCAACGCCACCTAGAAAACCAAGCCTTCTCACTAAAAAACGGAAGTGAGTCTACGTCATCAATTGAGGGCTGACTGAGCCATAGTGATAGAAGGGACTTTTCTATTACTATGACTGAGCTAAGCTTAATTCAACGTGCCCGGACGATCACATCATGCGATGTTTGCTAGTTCTTAAAATATGCGTGTTGTTCGTTCTTAGCTGCATTAGATTCATTAAGAAACGTACATAAAGTAAAGGGAAAGTTTATTATAAGGTTTCTTATTTATAAAATGCCTGGAAAATGTTGTGTCCCTGGGTGTCGTGGTAACTACGATAGTGGAGAAAAAGTTCACGTGTTTGGATTTCCATTAAAAAACGACAAGTTCTTGAAAGCATGGGTCCATGCAATTCCACGTCTTAATTTCAAACCAACAGCAAATTCAAAGGTATGTTCATTTCATAGTTATGTCACATATTTTTTTAGATTGAATAATTTTAGCAGCATTTTAGATGGAATAATTATGCCGGCGATTATGACAGTAGCCTAAGATAATTATACATTTGCGTTAGGTTTAGAAGAGGATCGATTATCTGCACCCGTAGAAAAAACAAAATATTCCTCAGTTTATTACTTTTTATATGTAAAACGAAATTGCTTCCTATCAACCACATCTCTATATTTATTTTCTTTTTCTATTTACTGCCTTTGAAATATTTTAGGCCTACAGTATATTTATGTTAAAAGCCCTTATGAGCTCTTGCTATGCTCTTTTCTTATGTATACGTGTTTATAAAACTGTTTTGTTTGTATCTCACTGTCATAATAACCGGCACAGTTAACGTTTAGAAATGCTGTAAAGTAAGTCCTACATATTTCTGAAAATAAAGATATAATTTTTTTATACAAAGGTTTGTCAACACCATTTCAAACGTGAAGAAATATTAAAAGAAACATCGCATTTTGATGAAAAAAGCGGACGTCTACTTATTGCACCATTATGCTACCCACGACTGAAAACTGGGGCCATTCCTTCCCAATTTCCAGGGTGTCCGGAATACTTGACCAAAAAGTGCTCGACATCAGAAAGCTCTGCCAAGAAAAGATGCAGACTAGAAGATGCTGCCATTAGAATTAATAAGGTATAAATTATTAATGAAAATTCGAAAAAAATTTTTTTTAATTCTCCAAGGATGCCACTGCTAGTCTAATTAATTTCTTACTCACGTAATCTTACTTCAGATTTAGACTTGATGTTGTTGCAATTTTCACTCTTCTCTCGATGTCTTGAAGCAAAACTTGGCCTTTCGTCACTTTGTGTAGTCTAAAGGTCGCCAATTCTTCTATTTACTTGCTTCCCATTTGCTCAATACAGCACAGAGCTAAAGAAGTGCTTCCTCTGTCGTCTCTTCACTCTTTCTGAGTAGTCTGCTAACACTCCATTATCTCCAGTTAATGATCATTTTTAAAGATTTTCAAGAAATTAAGTACTAAGAACTGTCTTTTCTAGGAAAAGCCTGAATAACAGGAATTCTATGCATTGTTACAAATTGAAACTTATCTATATTGCGCAAACTTTACATTGCATTGTTGGTCATTGAGATATATATTGTTGATCCTTGCATAGTGTTGGTGCATTGCGTGTTGACACCATTGTTGATACCTGCGTCCCGGTGTCATTAGATTGTTCAATGCAGTATTGTAAGTAAACGGAGCTGCGGGGACCCCATGTTTATATGACAAAAAATACTTCTAAGGACCTCTTCTATCATCTCCCAAAAAATCTGTACTCAATTTAAAAACACCCTGTATATTGTTGATCCGTGCAGAGTGTTTGGGGCTGTATGAAACTTCCACCTCTATGCTCACTTGAATGAGTACCTGTGAGAAACATTTTAGAGAAAATTATATAAATATCAAAACTGAATTGTAAATTCCTAAATAATGAGACTAACAAAAAACTAAAATTTAAAGGAATAAAACAATTGTGAATTGCGTGTTAATACCATTGTTAAGTATTGTTGCACAAACTTTGCCTTGCTTTGCTGATCATGAGATATTTCTCATTAATATGCCTTTCCATAACCATGAGTATCTAATTTTTATCAATAATTATTATTTTTTGAAATCTAAAATAGCACAGTGGCCTTCCTAATGGTTTGAAGGTAAGTATGCAGAATTTCATCAAGATCGGAATAAAACTGTAGATTTGTATAAAAAACAAACCCACAAACCCAGCAAAATCCTTCTTTATATATATAGATGAAACGAGAAATTGAGACTTGGCCGTATGGTATTTTGGTTAGCCGTATCCCGTGGACTTCCCTAATGTGTTCCACTAAATCACTCGTATCCATTCAGAAGGACTTATGGTAAGGAACCATGTTGAAGGAGTATAATTTTTTGTCATGCAATTGATGTCATTTCTCGTTTTTTTTTTTTTTCAAAATTGTTCAGTCTTTTACAATCGACTAAATATTGCAGCCAATTCGCCTTCTAGCTCACCTTTATTTATTAAGCATTTGAAAATATTGTTCTGCTGTAATTTTTACGCTTTATTCGATTTACGCAATTTTATAAAAAAATACCTGAACCTAATTGACGAATATTAGCATCATTTAATAAGAAAAATAAATATTGTTGATTTAACCGAAATTGAATATATTTTGACATTATTCTGGCCATGCCTCCAGATTAACAAACGATTCCAACGAAATTCACATCTCGGAGTTGCTATTGTTTCTAACTCATAACAACTGGCCAACAATGTCGAGATCAATTGCTCCACACTTGCAAACAATGTCGTCACCAATTGCATAATAGCCATTCCGGGCAAGTTAATTGATGTTTGGCAGTGAGCTTTAACTAATAACACCTTCATATTCTGATTTTTTTTAATTTTTCCTTTCATTGTAACTTAAACACTATCTTTATGCCACTATCTTTATCTTATTCTATGCAAGTCAGGCACAAAGAAATGTAGGGTCAAAATTACACCGAGTTGCTTCCTGAAAAGGTTGTTACAGCTGTGTTTGCTCGACTTGGCGAAGGCACTGCCGTGCATTCGAAATTGTAAGACACCCTAGCTCTATTGCTGTAGGAGCAGAAAACTATTGATGTGTCATCAATATCCATTATCCATGTATGGAAAAATCGTTGCTCTAGCAGTGTTGTATTAGTATGGTAACAAAAGAGTATTACTCCGACAACAATATTTACTGAATGAGATTAATAAAACACTTTATCAAAACAGTTTTGTCCACACAACAATAAATATTGATGGGACAGGAGTAACCATAAAATATTGTTACAGTGACCATAGATAAGGTTGTCACTACAATTCATTTCTCTCCGTGTATAAAAAATATAAATAAATTACAATAAAAAATATACAAAAACAAAATAATTACAGATAAAATATAAATATAGTACAAATGAAATTGTAACAACAAAAATACCTAAAATATTAAAAGAATCAAATGAATTTCAAATTTTTCTTCATCATCACTTTTTTAATGTAATTACAGATGAAAAAATGTTACATCATCAATTTTTTAGTTATGTGTTCCTCTCAGTTTTTGAAATGATTTCCAAAATTTTGTGATGTCCGAGGACGCGCGTTCGACCCCAGCCGAGGACGACGAGGATTTTTTCAGGGGGAAAATCCTGAGATCACGCACTTCCTTCGAAAGGGAAGTAAAGCCGTTCGTCTCGTGTAGTCGTTTGCCGGCTGCACGTTAAAGAACCCCTGCGAGGCGAAATTTGCGGCCCCTATAATGTCGTCCTGAAATGACCATGGCAGTTGAAAAGGACGTTAATACCAAACAAACCAAACCAAACCAAACCAAACTCTTGTATAAATTTAAAGAAAATTCAGTTTTATTCCTGTTAATTCTATGGGGAATGATGGAGGAAAAGATAAAATTTAGCGGGAGTAAAATAGTTTATTTATTTTTTAATTAAAGTAGGTTTAATACAACTGTAACCCCTAGGTCAGGTATGGCCAAAGACCGACATGTGAGAACTGAGGGGATACAAAAAATATCTATAATACAAAAGGTTAAAATGGTTAGTTTACTTAATCCTAAATTAGATTAGATAACCATAATTTAACAAATAATTATCTTATTTTAATATAGTACACTTTGTTAATTCTGGGTGCTGTCAAAAAAACAAAATGCCATATCTGTAAATCCTAATTAGTAATTCAAGCTACTTTTGTTGGACACCACCCTAAAAACTCGTTAATTTGACCTGTCAAACTTAAACCTAAACAATTCTGAAATTAAACAATGATATAAAATACACATGTCTGTTTATATTAGGTAATTGGTGGAGAGTAATTCATCATGTAATGTTTTAAGGTGTTTCTAAACTTTGGAAGTATAGCTATCTCTCGGATTTCATGTGGTAATTCCGCCCAAGTGTTAATACCAAGAATTGATAAACAGTTATTATGATAATTTCTAGTGGTTTTTAGTAAATACATATTTCTGAACTGACGTGTAGGATAATTATGTGAAGTTCTCAGTCTCATTGAAGACAAGGGGGGGGGGTGACAATATTAATATAGATTTTAATGCTTTGTAGATAAAGGTGCATATCTGTAATTTTATCAACTGATTAACTGTTAGCAACTTATAGATTTTGAAGTAAGAAGATACTGAGGTACTGTCGGCACATTTAGTAGCACTCGCATAAACCACTTTTGCAATCTCAGAATTCGTAGAAGGTTACCCGATAATGTAGTGCCCCAAAACAATATACCATAACATAAACTGGATTGTATCCATATGTAATACAGTAAAACCCCGTTACAACGTACTTCGAGGGACCTGGAAATTTGTACGTTATTCTGAGGTGTACGTTATACTGAAACTGGGGGGGGGGCTTGTGAAAAATGCATATATTCATAGAAAAACATAAGAATACATGAATGCATTTTCTTTTATTCAATACAAATACACCATAGCATATACAATACGTAGTATTACATTAATTTTTTAAAAAAAATCTGTACTGGCCGTCTGCTTTCTTTCTATAACTTGCCTCCCCAAAAAGTCCTCCATATCTGACATTGTGAAGTTAAATGTTTCTGGTGGACCGCTATGCTGTGCAAAATAGTTTTGTAAGCTTTTTATAGCCTCCATTGCTACCAGGGTTGAGACGGGCGCTACCTCTGGTTCTAAATGGCCATTTTCATCTTCGTCTTCCTGATCGCTATGAATTTCATTTTGCTTTTGTCCCATCTCCAGAATCTCTGAATCCGTTAACTCGGCAGAGGTGTATGCGACAATCGACAATCGAACATGCTAGACTGAGTAGCATGCAGAGATTTTCGGGTTTATATATGCTATACTGACCAAGCAATGAAATGTGAACTCACCTTAATTAGCCCATTTGAAAACTTTCGCATGGGCTGCATTGACCAATCAGTGCAAGACATGTGAACGATGTACGTTGTATTGAAGGGATAATTTAACCAAGGGGGTGTAAAATTAGTACGTTATTCTGAAATGTACGTTAAAGTGAGGTACGTTATTCTGAAACTTTTTAGCATTAAAATACCTACGTTTGGGACGGGGATTTGAAATTTGTACGTTATTATGAAATATACTTTAAAATGAGGTACGTTGTAACGGGGTTTTACAGTACAATAGTATTAAGATCTTACGAGGAAAATAATGTAGCTTTGAGATTAGTTCCATTTGGCAATTTACTTTAAACGTTAGGGCTTCGATATGCTTATCCCAAGTTAAATTGTGTTGTAATATTATACCTAAGTATTTAAAGGAATCCACCTGGATTATTGACTTACCATTATATAAAACTACAGGATTTTGTGGTACCAGTTTCTTATTCTTTTGTAAAAATATCATAAGTTTTTTTTTTTTTGAGGTATTAACTTTGATGTTATTTGATGCCGACCATGTGGCTAATTTTAATGACGCCATATTCAAATGTGAGACGAGCTCCGCAGGATTTTTATTAGCGATCAACAGTACCACGTCATCAGCGTACATAATGATCTTAGTATGTACAAATTTAGTGGGGAAATCATTTATAAAAAGGGCGAATAGAAGAGGTGACAGGATTGATCCCTGAGGTACTCCATGATTTCTAGTAACATGTGGTGACTCCGTACTGTCATACCTCATGTAATATTTTCTATCATATAAAAAACTTGAAAGCCAATTTAAAGGAGGACCATTTACGCGGTACTGAGTGTATAACTTCAGTAATAACAGTGGAATTGAAACATAATCAAATGCTTTGACAAAATCCACAAACAGTCCTCCTATAAGTTTGTTTTCCGCTATTTCAGTAGTAATGAACTCAGTCAATTCGTAACAAGCTCTATCTGTACTTTTGCGCAGTATAAAACCATGCTGGCTTTGATGGATAAACCCATTATCAATAATAAACTGTAACAGTCGTTTGTGAAATAGTTTTTCAAAAACTTTAGAAAAAATTGGTAACGATGAAATTGGTCTGTAATTTTTGTAGTGAGTAATGTCACCAATCTTATGTATTGGAGTAATTCTAGCTAACTTCAAATTAGGTGGGTATTCTCCTGATAATAAAGTTGACTTAAAGATATTAACGAGGGGGTTCAGCTATCACCTGTTTAAGGGTAATTACAACATCAGACCTATACCCAGTGGATCGAGAGATGGAAATGAACTCTACTCCCTGTCCTCTTCTCCATTCATCTTCCTATATTACATGGAAGACAGACTGTACACTTTCCTAAAGCTGTATTTTTTTTGGTATTTTTTGCAATTTATTTAAATTTTTTATATATTTTATTTGTGATTTATTTTGGATTATAAATTTTACGACTGTTATCTTTTGGTGGATGAAAAGGGATACTCTTAAAAAGCTGGAGGGGAAGAAGTTATATCAACCCTTTCAACCTAAAATTGAAATGATCTCTCATCCATACGTCTTTTTATATTAAACCAGATTGTAGGGGTAGGACCAAATTTTCGATTTATCTACCCAATTCCTATTTTAACTACCTAGGGGCGTCGTAATTTAAGAATTACAGTATTTTTATTGAATAATGGAACTCTTAGCAAAAAAACAAAATAGAAGATATCACACATTAAAAAATGATTTAAATGGTAATAAAGAAATAATCCCATTTATTTATAAACTAATAAATAATAAATTAAAGATTTCCGAATAAAAAAATGACTTCAACATAAAATGAATGAAGCAAATTGTTTTGTAATTGCAATAAAGATGTGTCAATTATAATCAAACATCGAGATAAATATCTATAATTCTTCAATGATTTAAAATCTTGACCGAATTTGCATTTTCACTGAATTGTCGACCACCGACTTGTCTCGTCCACTGCATTGACGTTCACCGAATTGTTGCGTACACCGCTTTGATGTTCACTGAATTGAAGGCTTGCCCAGAATAACTTGACTTGTTACATATGAATGTGTGTAACAAGTCACGTTTTTCCGGGCAAGCCTTCAATAGTCGCGTCCATGGAATTGTCATTCACCAAATTGCCATAGACCCACAAAGATGGTCCCAGCTTATGGACTTGCCAACTGTACTAAAAAAACCCAAAGGACATGTAAATGTTTTCATCTCCGAAGTGGCGCAATAGACCCTTTCACAGTAAGGATCACGACGTCACTGGCGCATGCGTTCTTCTGCTTCCAGAGGGCAAAGCGCAGAGAAAGATTGGATAACCAATGCATCGCAAGCGCTAGCCTTATGTCTAACAACGACAAAAATACGTTCTTTTTCAAAGAGAAAGATTTAGTAAAGAAGGCAAGGAAGTACAAATTATACATTCAAAAAATGTACAAAAATGATTTTAATTAAAAAATATTGGAGTTAAAAAAAGAAAACGTGATTGTAACCAGGGAGTAGAGAGTAGATAATGCTACAACAGATAATGCTGTGCTCATTCATCTCCAGATATCGGCATTGGTGGCTCAGTGGCTGCGTGATTGCCTCTGATTCCCGAGAAGGCAGGTTCGACCCCTATAACGCGGTCCGAAATGACCACAGTAGTTGAAAAGGACGTTAATACAAAACAAATGAAACCAAACCAATCTTCTCCAGTTGTTGTGGGGACGTGGCCTCGTTGTGTCACTGATCAGTTCACTGTTTGGTGAACTTAAGCAGCCTTTGGCGTGGCCAGCCACTGGTTGAATGACAGCCACTGGATGTAATACTTCTGGGGCCAGGTTCGAGGTAACTTTTATGTGAGTCCCGTGCACTGGATGCCCAGCAACTGGGGAATTGCCATTAGCTGGATTCCTACCAATTATTTCTGTCTTTGTAGCCCCTCGTGCTTCGAAGGCACGTAAAGCCATCCGTCCCAGCTGCTCCTGTCATCTCGTAGCAGTCGTTATGTATCACCTGAATAAGTAGAATTCTCCAGATATTAGTATCAATGGTGAAGTACTCAATGATCAGAAATTAAATAACCTGCCTAACTTGGGATTTATAGACATTTATAAATACTTCTGTAATGACAATGCATCTCATACTAATGTTGGAGATGTGCACGCTTAAAAAATTTTCAAGGTTAGAAAAATCAGTTTCTTGTTTTATATTAACTAGATTACTGCAATAACAGTAATTAATAATACATTTAAAGAATATAAATATTTTACTAGTTTTTATTTGTGGGAAATCTAAAAAAAACTAGTTTTCTGCTTTATTAGATGCATTTCTCAGTTTTTTTGCAGCCGTTTATAATTTTCTTGCCCTCCGGAAGTTCTATTGCGCATGCGCGTATGTCATTATTATGTTAACATGAAATCGTCTATTGGATCGAGCATGGACAGCATGAGATTCGAATCTGGGCTGTGGAATTTTCTTTGTATTTTTTATCAATAAATGAAATCAAACAGCAAACTAATCACAAAATTTAATTAATATCAATCAAAAAGCATGGAAAAAATATCAATCTCTTTGGCCGGAACCTGCCATGGTATTGAAACTTTACAAGAAGTGTAAAAGTTTGCAGAGGTCACATCACCAACTGGGTCCTCTTGCCTGAGCTTGCAAACTAAGTCAAACACAAGAAACTAAGCCTCAGCATCATCTGGTGACGAAATTGAACCCAAAAATGGTAGCCAAAGTACATATTTTATAAATATTTTTCAAATTTAAATTTAATCAAGAAAATGCTAACATTTATTAAAATCACACATGGTGGGGGTAGAACCAAACAAACAATTAAATGTCGTAAATTGACAAAAGGAATTACTGAGAACGCCTTCCCTACCCAGCCAATGCGTATCTCTGCTACCTATGTGAAGACTGTTTTCATTGAACGTTTGGTATGGAACTCTATTTGACTGCCTAATTGTAATCGTTCTTTTATCTGGAAGACTTACCAATGATTTGTATAGAATTTTTTTGTAACACTTGCTATGGTCTTTCTAGAGGATACACTACTGGTAATAAGAAATGTAAGTTGATTTATGCACGATGGCGCAACAATGCATTTTATTATAGATGCTTGCAAGTTCTTAAATGCAACATTTCAAGACAGCTGGACTTGTCGAGGTGGAACTCACTTATAATCTGCTCAATTACCGTACAAAAACCCATTTGAAGTCTTTAATTTACACTTCACCAGTGGGAAATATAGAAGATTTGAGAAATCAGAGGGATTATGGGGGTAGTAGTATAGCAAACAAACCTGGCGTGTTTGAAGCAGTTCACCAGTCAGTGAGGAGAAGATTGGATTCATGCATTTGTCCAGTGAATTTTTTGTGTGTTTAGTACCCTCTATAACCAGTCTCAGAGCAACATTATTGAATCGATCATTAATATTGCAACTCTTGCTTATTAAGTAAGTACAGTGAAAACTGTCTAAGGAAACCACCCTTGATTACATGTATAAAGTGGTCCTCATGCCAGGTGGTTCTTATATACGGAGAATCCCAAATTGATGTACAGTCGGGTGCCAAAAGGTTTTCACATGCTCCATAGGGTCTGAGCTCATTGGATGTTGATCAGTTGCAAAATCAGGTACTTATACTGAGGGTCAAGGCAGATTAAAATGGACCTGTCCCTTCTGAATGAAAATGGGATAGCAGGTATACGCTTGGGATGTGGTCGCCGCGTGCTCCCTTCTGAAAGGGAGCAATTCAATCAAATTTTAACAGTATACAAGTCTTATGTAACCTGTTATTCCTCCAGATGTCATTAATCTAGGCTTTACAGAACCTGAGTAATTAACATGTTGATGTTGGTGGGGGCATTTTTATATCTCAGTTCATATCTCAGTTATCGTTCAAATACCAACCCATGGACCTTTTGTGTTTACCTTGAAATCTATCATACCCCCTTAAATTGTTTTACACACGATTTGAATCACCCTGTACAAGCATAAAATAGTCCATACACCGACTGCCTCATTGACTCATAATCGCACAGCAAAATCTACTGAAGCCATCAACTCGAAATTTGGTGGTGTCATAGACGGATAGCATAGGGGCGTGCTAAGACGTGTTTTTTTGAAATTCGCACCCCCCTGTCCATCCGGCAGGGCAGAAAAGACTTGCATGTTCGTTCGCTTGGCTCTGCCCCCAATAAAAGCTGATCTTCGAAATTTTTCAGGAAGGTTTCTAGCTACCAAGCCAAAAAAATAATTTCCCGATATTCGGTATTTGTAATTTAAGGGTGCGAAAACTGGAAAAAATCGATTTTTCGGAGGTGTTTCATAAAATTTCAGATATTTTGATGCAATTTCACGGGGTATAAAGATAAAGCAAAGAAATTCGGAGGGAATATTCTCGAACTGTGTGGCAATCCACGTACGACTTGCATATGTGGACCAAGAATAGCTCACATATATTTGCAAAAAATAATTTCTGCTTTTTCATATTTTACCTCTTTGCCTCCCTATGGCCCTCCGTGAAAATATGAGATTTTTCGTATTTTTCCAGTATTTTGCGAGTAAAAATAGGTCTAGTTTAATGAAATTTGGTACGGTGATGGCAAATAACAAGATCAATTGCCTGCTTTTTTTATTTTTTGTTTTCCTGAGTTTAACCTGATTTTTTTTGGTTTTCATAAATTAACATAGTAACTCGCATGTTGAAAGCTTATTTTTTACAGTATCACAAAATATGGATTTTATTCTTTGATTTAAAATTTATTTCAAGTATCTAGGACTATTTTTCGACTTATCATGAAGTAGCTGGCATTGCTCAGGTTCTATTTTTTTGAAATTTTGTAATTTCTGAATGTGAATATACAGAAAAATAATCATTATTCTCCACTTTTTTTCTCCTTCACTGCGTCAAACACACTCAATATAGAGAACATTCCAAAACGAGTGAAGTCGAGTAGAATTGCTGAAGGACCGGTAGTTCTATGGCGAGCATTTTAAAAGAATTCTTTTCGATTTTTTAATATGAATTTTTACTTTATTATTTCAAGCTTTTTTCAAGTGTTCATTTTTTCTATATATTCACATTAGATAATGCAAAATTTTATCAAAAAAGAGCCCGAGCAAGGCCGGGTGTATCAGTTAATATATAATAAATTAACAAATTTTTTTCGGTTGGTTTTGGGCTAATTGTCGTTAATTACTTGATATACACACAAAAATGAGCAGTCAAATGAAAATAGCTTTGACCATAAGAAACGCTGCATCAGCTTATCTCTTGATTACGCATATAATTATATCGACACTGTGCACCATTTATGTCACATTACTAACCAAATAGATTAGTTTATTATTATTAAACAAAACTTCTCAACAGAACAGTCAAAATAGTATATTGTCAACATAGTTGAGACACCTGGAAAATGCAGTCTCATTGGATTGAAATACTGTAAGGAAGCCGAATAATTTTTACCTAGATAAAAGCCTTTTTGCACCCGACTGTACAGGTATTTTCTTGATATATATGGTGTTTATTAAGGCTTCTACAAATTTAAGTACAGACATCTAGTGCAACGTAGGTTCCTGGTTTATAAAAAGATGTTATGTTTGCTTGGGTTAAACTCTTCAAAATTTTTTCCTTGGAAACTCTGATTATGTTACCAACTTCTGAATTGTTTTAAATACAGGATGTGTTAGGGAGGCTTTAGTTTAATTTTGTACAGTTCCCTTTATACAGGTGATCCCTTTAGACAGTAAAAAATTGTATTATTTTAATAGGTAATATTTAATAGGTTCCTACAGAAAAGTGGTCCACATAGAAGGTGGTTCTCTCATTGTGGTGGTCCGCAAGACAGTTTTCACTGTTTTAGAGAGTTTTCTTCTTGGAATTATTGTATAGATTCTTTTTTTTTGCAGACCAATCAGAAGACCGTTTAACCATTATGTACAAGAACAAGGTAATAAATGACCTGGAAAAATTAATAGTTGACATGAAAAAAGACATGAAACTTCATATAAATTGTATATTCGATTCGAAATACAATACACCAACTTTCACATGGTTTGTGGATGATGTGGGTCCTCAAAAGTTCTCTGTCAAAGAAGAAACTGACAAGTATACTGAAGAAAAAAAGTATATCAGCACTCTCAGCACTTCACCCTATGATATGCTGAGGGGTAATGAGGACAACATAAAAACCATTCGATGTTCTATCAGTACTCCAGAACAGAGGTCTTCATATCAATCAACACTCTATGTAGGAACAGAACGTAAGTACGTGGCATAATTTATTTGATTATATTTATTCCTTCCTACTTTCTTTTATTTTAAATATATTCCTATAACTTATTCTGTTCAACAGCTACATTGCCCATGCCCTCTAAAATAGCTACATGCCCTCTGAAATATTTTTAAGTCCTCTCTAAAAATAGTGACATTGTGGTCTTTATTTATTATAATTAAAGAATAGGAAGTGATAATTTACAGGGTCATTATTGAAGTGATGGCAACTTTTGCTTATTCCAAAATGAGACAACACTACAATTCCAGAATACATGGTTAATAGCCTCTGTATGTCGTTCTGACTAATTACCAAATTGGTTTGGGCCAGAAGACAAACATCACATGCAGCCTAACTTGATCTAAGGACGAGATGGATACTTGTGGTTCCTGGTTCAAAGCCAGGTCAAAAATTTTTCTTTTTGTTTTGGATTTAGTATTTTTTTTTGTTAAGCATTAATTCTTACTTATTGTTTTCTTATGGATTGTCTTCAGTGTTTATAAAATATCTAAGTGGTGAAGTAATATACTACCTTAAATATTTGTGGAACTTTTAAGATGCTCTTAATCAGAGTAGAAAGAATAATATCCAAAATATTATTTACCTAATAACTCATTCTAAATTCCAATTCCATAAATTCCGGACTCTTACATTTCTAAAAATTGTTCGGTTGTGTAGTTGTGCATAATATAGGCTCAATGTATAAAAACGACGCCAAATTCTTAAGAATCTAAGCTTTTAATGTTAAATGACATCATAAACGTAAGCTATTAATTGTATAATAGATAAAATAAACCATTAAGAAATGAAACAACAAAGTACCGAAAGGCTAAATAAACTAAACAAGTCGTGGAACCACATTTATCAAATGGCGAATACAGTAATTAATCATGCACGTCCCCACAGAATTCGGACGTATCTTTGAACCAATTTGGATTATCATTAATTTTACATTATATTCATTCATGACCATCATTCTAAATACTTGACATATTACATGCCATATCATACTACTTAAAGTTCCAATGAACCATAACAGTTCCACTAAACCAGGTGCCTTTGAACCAATTTCGACTCTCATTAATTTTGCGTTATATTCATTTTTAACCTGTCATTCTAAATTGTTTGATATATCACTTGCCCTATTTTAACAATGAAAGTTTCCGTTGGATTTTAATGATACCAGTAAACCACGTACCTTTGAACCAATTTGGATTATCAGTTCTTTTAATTTATATTCAATCATGATTCATCATTCCAATATTACATGCTATATCTTAGCATTGAAAGTTCCAAAGAAATATAATGGTTCCATAAAATCAAGTGCTTTTGAACCAATGTCGACTATCATTAATTATGCGTTATTCCAAGTGGTTTGATATATTACAAGCCATTTCTTATCATTGAAAATTTTGAGGGTGTCATAAGGGTACCATTAGAGCACCTGCCATTGTATCCATTATATCAGTCTTCTTAACAGTTCATTCGTGGAACCATATTTATCAAATGATGGGTAAATGTTTTACTATTTATCGAAACAGTAATTAATAACCGCTTATAACACGTCGTTTCATTTAGTATGATATTATAATTATTTTAATTTTTTTTATTTTTATTACAATTAGATCCACTGAGTCTGTCCAGGGCCTGTATGGCCAGAGGCTGACGAGTTGGGTTCCTGGATGGACCTGGATTGAAGTCTGCTGTATGATGATCGCAGCAGCCTGGGAGTGGGGGTGAGGAATCGTGTCTCACGGATGGTCGCCCATCCAATGATTAGCCGTGCCTGGTGTTGCTTAACTTCACAGAACTTGTGCTCAGTGGAAGCCTACCAGGCCATGGCCTCCCCTTATATTTTATAAGCGGATTTATTATATCTTTTCCTTAAAAATTGCTGGTGGGAATATTACCATTTGTGCATGTGCCAATGAATCGATTTAGATAATATTTGTGATTGGTTCGTGTCATGAACCCTATTAATCAACTGATGAAAACAGATTTTGAAATTCGTTCATAGCCTCGGAGGAGTTAGTTACAGCCAGACAGACGCTTTTCCCCACATTGATAGTATAAAGCACCTTTTGATACTTAGTAATTGAGAAAATATCTAGCCTTGTGTTCTTTTAAAATTCTGCAATAATGTCCGTCCACAACGTCTGATAGAATAGAAATTTAGAAAGCATTCAAATAGATAATTAGAGTAAAATTTGAAGCCCATGGGCGCACCTTTTACGGGATTTCTGTAGGCATATCCATATTTCTTCCTAGGGAGTAGCAGCTGATTCCCGATGTTCACAGAGGCCTTTAACCCATTAAAGGCCTATGAGACGCAAGTTTATGCTTGAATAAACTATAAAAAAATTAAAAATAAATTTTTTTTTTTTCCCCTACAGGTTACAAAGTAAGTCATTTTAATAATAGAAAAGAAGAGAGTATATATATTTTTATAAGTTTTTGACGTTAGGTGGAGCCAAATTTGCCTCATTTTCGTTAAACAGACAGGAAGTTGAGTAGGTGCATTTAGCACCACGTTGAGAGAGAAGAAGTTTGGTTTTGTTAACGAATTGTGTTTGTTAGTCATCATATAACAGGAATAAAAGCTAAAAGTGTCAGTAAAATTTGATATGTAAGTATTATACAGTCTTTATTTTTGTGTCCTAGATTCACGAAAATAACCTTTATTGGCCTAGATTCACGAAAATAACCTAATTAGCCAAATTTATGAAAATAACCGTCGTTGTCGTTTTCTCTTTTTTTATATTTCTCTATAAATATTGTGAATTTATGATTTCAGAGATATACATTTCGTTATGTTACCACGTCCTTTGTTGACAGCTACTGATGTGGAAAGAGAGCTAAAAATCTTGTGTGAAGAAGACTCGATTGTAGATATTGAATTAGCAATTATCCCTCCAGCTCCTGATGAGGTGACAGATGAAGACGACGTCAATGAGGAAGAAATCCCAGATGAAAGTGGATTACAGGACGTGCCATCCTAAAAACAGACATGACAAGCTTGAATGCTTACGAGGGAAGACTGTTGTAGAGGTCTTTGAAGAATTTTTTACAGAGGATTTGCTAAACTCTATTATAGAACAGAGTTTAATCTATGCCAAGCAGAAAAATAATCTGAATTTTACTCTTAACCTGAATGAACTAAAAATATTTTGGGGATTCTTCTCCTTAGTGGATACCGTAAACTTCCCCAGCAAAACATGTATTTGGTTTACCTATTGTGCATAATGCCGTGTTAAGGAATAAATTCAAAGAAATAAAAAAGTACCTTCATTTGAATGACAATACAAAGATTGATAAGAATGATAAAATGTATAAATTGAGGCAATACCTGAATATACTGTCAAATTCCTTTCAAAATTTTGGAGTATTCGATTCTCATTTATCTATTGATGAAATGATGATAAGATATTATGGAATGCATTCAGCTAAAACGTGTATGAAAGGAAACCAATAAAATTCGCATATAAGGTTTGGTCTCTTTGTAGCATCAGTGGATTCTTGTATAATTTTTCACCCTATCTTGGTAAAAGAAATCAGGCCAACAATGAGTCACTTGGGATGAGAGTAACACAGAACCTGTCGTCAATCATTCCTAAAGAAGAAGCAATAAATCATGAGATATTTTTTGATAATTTTTACAAACATTGAAGTACTGCAAATCCTAGGAGAATATAATCTAAAAGCAACTGGTACAATTCAAGAAAATCGAACAAAAAATGTCCTCTTATTGCATCAAAAATAATGGAAAAAAACTACCAAAAGAGGGTTTATAAACTATAGGTTTGATCAGAACAGCAAAATTTTGGTAAAAATAAAAATGGCATGATAATACACCTGTTTCTGTTGCCACAAATTACAGTACAGTTTTTCCAACTGGTAATGCTAAACATTATTCACAAAAGCTCAAAAAGATATTAGAATACCAATTCCCAAAGTTGTGTTTGAATATAACAAATCAATGGGTGGCACTGATATGCTGGACAAGCAGGTGTCTTTATACAGAACAAGAATACGTGGGAAAAAGTGGTACTTCCCAATATTTACATAAATGCTTTACAAATTGTGAATACTTGGAGAATCTATAACCTTGTGAATGAAAATGATACACTAGTACTGCTAGAAACCAGGAGGAGAATTGTTTTAGCTTATATTTCCAAGCAGTCTACATCAAACCGTAAGCGCCCTGGCCCTAAAAGAAGTAGGCTTTTGAAAGGAAGAGTAAGTGAAGAATTCAGGTTTGATCAAGGAAATCATTTGGTAAAACTTATACTCGTGTAGAGACGCTGTGCTCATTGTGGAAAAGACAAAAACAAAAAGAATTTGTGGCATATGTGATGTACCACTTCACGATGCATGTTTTGAGGAATTTCATAGAAAGTAATATATATAAGATGGTAATAAATGTTTTATTTTTCTTGTTTACAGCATAATTGTTAAAGGTATTTGTAAATTGTATTCCTATATTTGAAAAAAATAAAATAATCCCATTTCATTTATTTTCTTTTATTAATTTGGAATTTCACGGAGTTACGGCCAACGCCCTAATAATGGGACGGTGGTTTTGGAGCAGAAAAGCTGAGAGAATATTTATGTAATTCACATAACGATCATCTCAAATCTGTAGAAGATACGAACAAGTGTCATATCTCAAAAATACGCAGTAGCTGAATTATGGCCAGTAATGAGTTAATGTTAGGATAATTTATTTTAGATACTAAGGGACTATATATGATCAATAGTAAGGTTCAAGGGAGAGCAAAACATTTATATTAAAGTAGACATTTAATTACTCAGTAAAATGGAGTTAAAAATGCTAATAGGATAGGTAAATTTCAAATGTTACATATTAATTGGATGGAATTTAAGTCATTTCAGAATTTTGAAAGGAGTTCCCTATTACAATCAGCAACGACATTCTGAGTTTGGAAATTAACCTTTAACAATTCAAAAAGTGATTTGATTGACAATTTAACTTCTCCGCACTGTTAAGGTATCTGACGAATACTTTACTTTAAACTACAGAATTTTAGTATATTAGAAGATCTTTATCATTACATTAAAGTTTATAATTTAATTTTGATGGCCAAAGATAACATGACAAATGTGAGAATGTGTGTGCTATTACCCTTTCTTCAACTGCGTTCCAACGGTGCAGTGAGTGGGCTTCATTGTTGGGCTCTGCTTTTGAAAGGAAACTTAAACTAACTCATAGAAACAAATTAATATAAATATGCATGATAATAAAGGATTTTATTTGGTTGCATTGTAAAACATTAACTGACAATATGATTTCTAAGAATTTTAGTGAACAGATTACACTAGGCTATATTGACTGTTTCATTCTTCTCTTCTCACTTTCGCTCATTCGGTCAGCGTCTTTGCTAACCGAATGTTCATAGGAGCAATCTCTCCGATGGAATTACTTATTCTAATAATTTTTCAAAATTTCCCTCAAACTCGGTAACTGATGCTCATAGCTGAAATTGCTTGGCATTGGTTAATGCTTGGTTGAAAACGTCAGAAGTTGTTCAGAAGTTGGCAACCGTAATACAGAGCTCACAGTCCGAGCTAGACAAAACGAGAGGGGGAGGGAGTGTCTCCACTCAACAGAGCTCATCTGTAAAGCAGCGCTGCTGTCAACCAACACCACTGATAAACAATACGTTGGAAATTGTTGGAAATATGGCAAAAGGAAACTTGGAAATAGTTTCAAATAAAGTGGTTCGATTTAATATTCAATCTTATAATAATATTTATAAAATTGGTGTGGCACATTACAGTAATTTGAGTGGAATAAATTGAAGTCTTCTTTGCTTTGGTTGTTGGAAAAAATGAGTTCAGAACTCCATAATCAAAACTATGAGGGACTAATACAAATCTTAATGGAGAAAAAATTTAGAAATAAACACTAAATTTAAGCATAAATGCTCTCCAAAACTGCGACCTCCACACTTCTCTGCTGGAAATAAAATTTGTCTATCAGGTTGATAAAAAATTTTCTAAACAAACCATAAGCGGAAGGGGGCCTCCAAGATCCTCGCAAGCCTAAATCTTCTGAGCCATACCTAGTTCGAAGTCGCCAATAATGTCATCTGCGATGCCGTACTCCAGTGGGACATGAATGCATCACTCCTACTCACCTATTCATGTCATGTTGGTACATCATTGCCTACACACTACACTGTAATTAATAACAAAAATTTATAGTTAAAATATTACAAAGATTACAAAGACAACGTGAAAGATTAAAATCAATACCCAGTTTTAAGACTTATATCTGAGATATGCCAGACAGAATAGCACGCTTAGTTATTCTTTTTGGAGAGGTAAAAGAAATAGAGAATGTCAACCTAACATGAAGTGGCGACCAATGCAGTCCAAGAGTCTTTGTGCTATCATGCGAGCCAACACCAACTAGGATAGGGTGAATGTCGGAGTCCATGAAGTCTGAAAGAATTAGAGGCTCGTTCGAAATCCGTTTTCGTAAATTGAAGGAACCAGTTTGTAAAGTAGCAGAAAGGTTTTTGCACAGTACCTTTGCTGTGGAGGAGTCGTTCACTCCACTCAACAAATCATCAACGTAGAAGTCTACTTTTATGATTCGAGAGAACTCAGGAAGGGATTGTGCGCATTCAATACCCACTTCGTAAAAAGCTAGCAGAAGCAGTACCATAAGTAACAGTGGTCAGATTATATGTTTTTTATGCGTCATTTGGATCAGATCTCCATAAGATGCACTGCAAGAGTCTTTGAGACTCATCAACCAAAACTTGGCGATACATCTTTTCTATATCAGCAGAGAAAGCGTAGACATGCTTGCGAAATCAGATTAGAACACTGAACAGATCCTGCTGAATTGTAGGGCCGACCAATTGTAAGAAATCTGGATTCTTAAGCGATTCACCTGATGTGGTAGGAGCAGAGGCATTGAAAACGACACGAAGCTTTGCAGTTAGGCTATCTTCTTTGAGAACGCCATGATGAAGTGAAAAACAGGTAATTTCACAGGTGCAGGATCACAAACAGACATGTGGCCCAAGTCTTCATATTCTTGCATGAACTGTGCATCACGCTGATGCAAGACAATGTTGGAAGCAAATTTTCTTTCAAGATCTAAAAGGGAATTTTCAGCTCTTTTGTATAAGTCACCTAATACTTCTGGAACTTTATTAGGAGGAATACTGACAATTAATCGACCACTACAATCACGCTTATTATGGCTCCTGAAGTGAGATTCACACTCGTCTTTTTCCATGGTGCAGAGTTTAGGGGTAACAAGTTCTTCCATTTTCCACAAATTTTGCAATTGCTCTTGAATGTAAATAGAACTATGACTAAAGTTACAACGAATGTCTTGGGCAGTAAAGCAAGGAAACGAACCAGCTACAATTCATCCAAAATGAAAAGCTTGCAGAATGGGCATTTTGGGTTCAAATGGAATGTGCAGAGTGAGAACAATTTGCCAGAATGAATTTACTCCAAGGAGAATGTCTATTTCTCCAGGCACATTGAAGTGAGGATCAGCCATTTTCAGGCTGTGAGGAATGTTTATGTTAGCAAGATCAATTGGTGTATTGGGCAGATGACCAGTAATCTGAGGAATGACCAAACACTGAGATTTCAGGCGATAATTGGATACTCGAGAATGCAAAATAATTTCACAACGACAATGGACACTGGTAGTAGAATTGGTGATGCCCTGAACTCGGATGTTGACTGGAATTTGAGGCGGCTGGAGCTTCTTACATAGAGAAGAAGTTACAAACGATGAAGTGCTACCACAATCAAGTAGAACTCTTGCCTGATGAACTGGACCTTGATGATCAACAACATTCACAACAGCAGTGGAGAGAATAGCACATTGTTCAGAGGAGGACAATGCCGAAAGGGTGACTGTATAATTTTCAACAACTGAGTTCTCAGGGGTTGTTATGGGATCAAGATGTAGAAGAGTGTGATGTCTAGCTTTGCACTTATTGCAGCTGTGCTTAGAGCTACAGTTCTTAGCAAAGTGACCTTTAGAAAAGCAATTTATGCAGCATCCTAAATTCTTTACTTTAGCAAAACGCTCCTTGACAGGCATAGATTTGAAAATGGAACAAGACTACAAGTTTTGATTTTTATTGCGGACCAGACAAGAAGAAGATCGGACAAGAAGACAACGTCGAGACGAAACTTCTTGACGTGGTGGATCGCTCATTTCTGGATTTAGCGTGTCTTTGTTCTAGAGTTTCCAATAAAAAGGCCATCTTTTCTAGAAATTTAATGAGATCATCGAAAGAAGTTGGATCAGAAGTAGCAGTCTTGTTTTCAAATTCTCTCACAGTGGAGTTATCTAATTTGGAGTTGATAAGATAGACAAGGAATGCATGACTCTGATGCTCTTTATTGATCAAAGAATCCAGAGCTCGAGTATTTTTCTTGGCTGAGTCAATCAAGGTATGTAGTCTAGCAGAGGATTCTTTGGAAATGGGTTCTACATCGAAGATGGCCTTAATAAGGTAATGAATTAGTACCTTCTGATTGTCATAGCGATCATGAACACTGTACCAAGCAATAATGTAGTTGTCACCAGTGCAGGTGAGATCCTTAACAACTTCTGCTGCTTTGCCAGTCAGCGAGGCGTGCAAATTATGAAATTATTGTATATTGCTGACTTCGCTATTTTCATGAATGAGACTCGTAAATAAGTCTTTAAAGTTCAGCCAGTCTTCAAACTTTTCACTAATTGCTGGTTACTTAATGGTAGGCAACTTAATCAAATTATATGACGAATGAGAGTGGTGTGAGCTGCCATGCAAACTTACAGAATTGTAGGGGGAGGTAGGGCAAGGCATACTTCTATCTAAGCACTTAGAAGTACTTAGAAGCTAAGAAGCACTTAGAAGTACTTAGAAGCTAAGAAGCACTTAGCACTAGTAATTATGTTAAAGTACCTAACTTCAAATTCTGCCGGTTCAGAGTCAATATCGTTTGTTTCATCTGCGTCGATCTCTAGTTGAATCTCATGAAACGAAGCAAGTAATGGTTCTACGTTGAGCAGTCATTCACGTAATTGAACAGTATCGAATTTATTCAATAATGCAGGAGGATTTGCAGATGAAAGTACTCGAACATAGGATTCAAAACGAGTTAGCATAGCTTTGATCAAAGTGCGTTTTCTTTTAGGATCCATTGTATTTGATGAAGCCAGCAAGTTGAATCAAATTAGATGCGTAGAGATAAGATGGCGGAATGGCTGGAAAACACTAATGATGGCGGGGAACACGATCAGTGTTGAACAAATGTGTTAAACACGATGAAGCACTCAAGTGGAGGAAAGAAACATCATGATGTCATCTCAAGTAAAAGCACACATTCAACAGTTAGAAGGACCAGGAGCAATCATCAACTCAGCTCATGAAAGCAAAGCACTCGAGAGAAATAACTTCGATAGTTGCAAACATAATCCGGCTTGAAGGAACCAAATGTTTATGTTAATTATTATGACAAATTTAAGAAAGTTTAAACTTGCGATTCATGAGCTCAAAGAGATATATTTGTTGAAAGAAATGACGGCAGTACACGAATTGTACGAAAGCAAAAACTTATCCATTGAGTGCTACACTAAGAAGAGGGTAGAACAAGTAATGCCTCACACTGACAAAAATGAAAAATAGCAAATACGTAAAGTTCCTTAAGAGTAACATTATAAAAACGATTACAGACTGAGAACTTTAAGTGATTCTCCACAACAGGGCAATGCGCTTTTATTGATTGCAATAAATCTCCAAAGAAAAAATTTATTTAAAGAGATTTGTTCATTCTATGCAATAAATATCACACAGTTCTCATTACACTAATTTAAAGTTCATAAAAAATCCTAAAATAAATGTTTCGCTGACAAAGTTCTTGTTTTAAAATCACTGTAAACTTTTCACAAAAGTTCAGGTTAATTATGAACAAATTTTAAAAAATCTACTAACCTTCAAGAAGATTAAATTAATTTAATTAAATAAAAATAAATAATAAAAACTGATAACAGTTTTCATCGTAACAACACAGGTTTAAAGTATAGAAGAAATTTAAAACCATAATAAACTAAACCAATTTAACTAAGCAATTTTTTTTAACTTCCTATTTTTTAACTTCCTATTTCCAAATGTAATAAAATCATATATACAAGAATTTACATTTAAAATTAAGAACCTACCTATGTTAAAAACCCCTCAAGCAGCACTTAGAAATCAAACCAAAGTTGTGTGACCTGCAAAGTCTAAAATCCTTGTGAATTTAGCACTTGACTAAAAATTCGGGGACTTGACTGGGGATTAATTCATCTTAACATAGCTTGAAGAGCAAGGTCAAACCTTGAAAGAAGTGAAACTATTGAATTATGTAGAGACGACAGAACGTCTCCAAGATTGTAGAACCTAAAGAAAAGGTAGTCTCTTGAAGTCAGTTGTAGATAAAACAAAAATAAAATAAAAAGTTGCATCATTTACACACAGCTTAACGTTTTCCAGGTGAAAAATACACTCATGATCAGATCTTCTACTCGTAAAACCCCCCACTCTCCCTCCAAACATATTAATTAAAAAATTAAAATCAAACATTTAAATTATAAAATCAACCAATCAGGAAAATGTCATGTAGCACTATCGTCATTTAATTTCAATGCTCTATTATGTTCCCCAATTCTTGTTTTTAGGAATCTTAAATATTGTCTTATATAATTCATATATTTCTTACAATTTATTTTAATATTATATCTTATTTTTCATTATTTTCTTTTACATGTTGGATTTTTTGTCTATCCATTTTTATTAATTTGTTTTTAATAGAATTTTTAATTTTGGGTACTATCTCTACATTTGTATCTGTAAATATTTTTTTAATTTTATAGAAACTTTTATCATAATCTACAGATATTCTTATTTTATCTAGTATACGTTTATATTTTTTTTCTTTTGTTTTTAAATGTATCTACTAGTAAACTTTAAATGACTTTACTTGGATGTTTATTTTTATTAACTAATCTTTCAGTCTATGAATATATTTTCTTAAGTAGTTGGGTGAGCATAAGCTTCTGGTTCTATTTATCATATTATCTATTTGTATCTATTTGGTATGGCAGACCAGTAGTGTGGAAGGGAGTTTCCCTGTGTTGATTTTTCATATATATGAAATTCCCATTTATTTTTAGGGGGAGCCCGACAATTGGGTGGATGACAATTGGGTGGACATGTCAATTCCGTGAACATCAATTCGGTGGAAGCGACAATTCAGTGAACATCAATTTGATGGAAATGCAAATTCGATTGTGATTTTTAATCACCGCATAATTTTAGAAGATATTAACTCGTTTATTTATAATTGACACATCTTTATTACAATTGCAAAGCAATTTGCATCATTCATTTCATGTCGAAGTTATTTATTATGTGGGAATCTTTTATTTATTATTTATTAGTTCGTAAATAAATGAGCTTATTTCTTATTTAAATAAATTATTAAATCGTTGTATAATGTAAAAAAAAATTTCTGTTTTGTTTTATTACTAAGAGTTCCATCATTCAATTAAAAATACTGTAGTTCTTAAATTACTACTTAAAATAGGCACAATAGAAATTGGGTAGATAAATCTGTTATTTGACATTAATTTAGTATGGTGACTCCCCCCCCCCCCCTAGAGACTGTATTGATATAAAATAGGAGGGGAGGACAGAGGGTAGAGTTCATTTCATTTTTAATTTGAATAGGTTGATCTCTAATATAACTACTTCCTCCTCCATCTTTTTAAGAAAATTAGGTTTGCCTTGTCATATAAGAGATCTTAAAAGTGTACAGTCAAGTTGAAGTTATAATACAAAAATATTACTAGTAAAATATATACAAAAATATAGATATAAATTAGAGAAAAATATATAAAAAACAAAATATTTACAGATAAAATAT
The DNA here is from genome assembly GCA_023313115.1 of Rhysida immarginata. Lineage (NCBI taxonomy): Eukaryota > Metazoa > Arthropoda > Chilopoda > Scolopendromorpha > Scolopendridae > Rhysida > Rhysida immarginata. The sequence continues at coordinate 2,305,997 of JAHWFO010026326.1, read as the reverse complement.
ACAAATAATACAAATGAAATTGAAACAACAAAATAAATAAAATATAATAAAAATCAAACAATTTTCAAATTCATTCTTCATCACTTTTTTTAAATAATAACAAAAAGAAAAATTATTCCATCAAGAAAATTTGTTCAGTTACATGTTTCTCAGTTTTTGAAATGATTTCCAAATTATGTACAAATTTCATGTGTTGAGCTTTTAATCCTGTTAACCTTTTCGGGGATGATGGAGGAGAAGCTAAAAATTTCAAAGGGGTCAAATGGTTATATCAAACCTTTCAACCCAGAAACTAAATGAAATTTACCCACTGTCTGCCGCTCCATTCATCTTAATATATTACAAGCAGGACAGACTGTACACTTTCCCAAAGCTGTATTCGGTTTTTCTATATATTTTTGTTCAGTAATTTATTTATATTTTTGTATATATTTTATTTATTTATTTATTTATTTATTTATTCTATTTTTATTGATTTATTTATTTATTACATTACACTGATCCCAGTCCGGTGCCTGTATGTCCAGCAGCCGACGTGTGGGGTCTACGGAGGGGATACTGCATTATTCATAATTTTCAAATTACATTACAGGTTAAAAGATTATAATAATAATAATAATAATAATAATAATAATAATACTAATAATAATAATAATAATAATAATAATAATTAATAATAATAATAATAATAATAACAGAGTCTATAGCTATAAACAATTAAATTTCAGATAGCAAAAAGGGAATTCGTGTTAGTAAGTAGATTATGGTTAAAAGGGTGTTTTTCAGTAATTTCTTGATAGTTGAGCTTGTAGGGGATAAGCAAACCTGTTCCGGTAAACTATTCTACCATTTAATGCCAGTATATGAGACGCAACGTTGTTGGTAATTACTCCTAGTAGATGGGAGTCTAACTAAGTTTGTTAGTCGGGTAGAGTAAGGGTGTATGTTTTGCGGATGAGCTAATTCTAAAGGTGTAATAGAACAAATGAGCATTTTGAAGAATGTGTAGAACAAGTTAATGATTATTAATTTTGTAGACGAATGAGCATAGTTGAATGATATAGATTTGTTAGATAGTTGAGATGCCTAGTCTATTAAAATGAAGTGAAACAGAATTGGGTAAGCTGATATTAAGTAAAGTTCTTAGGAACCATTTTTTGTAAACGGAAAAGGCGTAGGAGATTTGCATTTGTAGTGGAGCCCCAAACTTGAATCCCCTAGCACAGCACCGAGTGTATCAGGGAATTATAGAGAAGGATTAAAATATAGGGTTGAAGAAAGTGTAAATGTGAGATCATTCCTTGTCTTTTGTTAAGTTTAGCTAGTAGGGTATTGATGTTTAGATACTAAGAGAGATCATGCATTAACTATATGCCTAAGTATTCAAATGTATCGGTGACCGATAATGTGTGTGACCAATAATAAATGGATAATTCAGTGGGAACATTTAATTAATTGCGTTGAAAGAATAACATGTATTTTGTTTTATTGAGATTTATGGTAAGCATAAGCAGATTGACTAAGTTCCAATGGTTTAGGGCGGATAAGTTTTGGTAAACAGTGGTGGTTAGATTGGTAGTATTGGAGTCAGCAAATAACAGAGTTGCGTCGTCCGCATATACGAGTAAGTTTGGCGATGTTAGTATTATGGCTAAATCATTGATGAAAAGGTTTAAAAGCAATGGGGAGAGGATAAAGCCTTGCGGAACACTGATATTGCGTACCAGTAATGATGAGGAGACATTTTGAATACTTAAAAAATATGAACGATTATAAAGAAATTCTGCAAGCCAGTTTAATGGGGGACCACGAAGATTAAAGAAAGAGGCAAGTTTGTAGATTAGAAGCTGGTGGTGTATAGAGTCAATGGCTTTGATGTAATCTAAAAATAGTGAAACTATAAAGTGTTTTTTAGTCATATGAAGAGTTATGAAACAGGCTGTGTCAATGCTACGCTTAGGAGAAAAACCATGTTGTGTAGGTGATAGTAGATTATTGTTATGTATATAATTGGATAGCCGATAAAAGTAGAGCTTTTTGAATATTTTGGAGAAAGTCGGCAAGATTGAGATTAGACGGTAATTGTGATAGTCATTATGGTCGCCATTTTTATATATGGGAATAATTTTGGCTGTTTTGAGAAAGTTAGGAAAGAAACCTGTGGCAAGCGAGGTATTAAATTTTTGAGCTAGTAGAATTGTTCTTGCTTATTATAACAACAGAAAGAAAACCTAATGGATCAGGGGAAGTTGATGATTTTAGTTGCAGAATTAATTTCGAGATTTCTTCGGGTGTAGAGGTAGTGGCAAAGAATTTTAGGGGGCGTTGGGATATTGAATGGGTAAGGATAAGGGGGGCTCTGGGATTGAAGGGAGTGGGTAGAAGAGTTTTAAGGAACTCAGTTAATAAGGTTGGAGTTAATTTTCGAGGGCCTGGGAAAGGAGATTGCGATGACTGGGAGCTTGATAGAAGATTGTTTATTTTTTTCCATTTTGCCTTGTTTGAATGCATTTCATTAAATAATTGTGCGAAGTAGTTTGGCAGTTTTTATGATGTTTCGTAGTAAATTAGAGAATTTACAAAATGCTTTGTTGGTGTGTGGTTTAGGATTGCCGCGATACTTGTGATATAGGGAATTTTTGTGCGCCACTTGACAAAAAATATAGGAATTTAGCCATGGTTTATGGAATTGCTTGTCCTTCGTTTGAGGGGTGGAAATGATAAAAGGGAAGTAACCGTTATAGCCAAGGCTGAAATGTGAACAGAATTTTTCAAAAACTGAAATGATTGCATAGGAGTGACCCAAAATTTCAGTCCAGTTAGTGAGAGTGAGGAATGATTGAAAGATTGCCAAATGGTAGAGAGTACTAACTTATGCATAGTTGGTGCCGATGGATTGGCAGGAGCTAAAGAAGAGTTGTGGATGTAAAAAATTTGAAGATGATCGGATATCAGTAAATTAAGTGTGCCACTGGAGTAACTGTCAATATGACTAGTGAAGCACTGGTTGATTGTGGAAATAGAGTTATGTGGTGTTGAATAGTGTGTGTAGGAAGTTATTGTAGAGTTAAATCCGGTTTGGAGTGTTAGATCCGTTAGTGAGTTTATACTGGGGGATTGTTTGTGGAAATCGATATTGAAATCACCTAATAAAATAATAGTTTTCTTTCTCAGTTGAAGGTCTAAAAGCAAGAATGACAGATAAGAAATATGTAGATGAAATTGACCAGTGGGTGGACGGTGGACAGTAATGATGTAATATTTATTATTGATAAGAACAGTAATTGTTTCTTAGTCATCCGAAGCTGTTGTGTGATATTGCCCCTTCCCACCTACTGTACACGTCCCCAATACTGTGTAGTTTAATGGCAAGGTGTGCTAGTCAGGAGTTCGGGGCGGATAATCGAGGATGACCAGTGACAGACAAACATTACCACATTACTGGCACATTTACAGTCATATTACTTGGTGGCGCCATTTGTTCCATCACCCCTTGAGTATTAACACAGCTTCAGAGAAGACGAAACCACACCTGTTTCTGCCTAACCCATTGAACGTCCCTAAACTTTTCCCCAACCATCTGCACTGAACCGTTCCCATCATAAGTACATATTTGGAATGAGCCCAACCACCGTGCTTGGCACCTCTGCCCCCATCTCCTTGGATGAACATTGCACTCTGATCATTCCATTTCCCTACACCCTCGGGGAAACAACATTCTTCCATCCATTGGGATTTCCACCTTGCCACTCATTTGCCTGCATATCTTGTTCCACTGAAATCGAATGAGGCACATCAGCCCTTCTTTCGTTCATTGCTTTAGACGTCATATCATCTGCAGTACACACAGTCATGGTCGCTGCGCACTGGAATGTCAGTCCCTGGAGCACATCCATTCCCAGGATTCCGTCATATGGGCAGTCCGTGAATGATTGTATCATGAACGTCTTCTTATCCATATGACGTTCCTGCAGGTCCACGTCCAGCACCACACTTTGATTAAGAGTGACACATGTATCTCCAACACCCCGGGTCATCATATCCGTGGGGTGCCAGGGCACGTCAGCCAATTGCCGGCATACCTCCCTGTCTAAAAGACACTTGGGAGCTGGTGTCAATCAACATCGACACCGGCTGCCCCTGCAATTTCACGTTGGTGAAGCACAGTCTTCCCTCATCACCAAGGGGTCACATGTATAGGCTATAACGTGCAAAAAAAATTCACAAAAGAAAAAAAAAATTCTATCTTTGGTCTTAATTTTCTGCAGCTTTTGTTATTGCTTTCTTAAATATTTTTGGATAATTTTTTTTTCTTATCTTTGACAACCAGTATTGTTGTATTAGTAGCTTATCGTTATGTAGGAATTTTTCTTGCTCTTTAATTCTATTTTTCTGTCCGTGTTGTCTCATTGTTATGGTTTCGTTTGTTTCCCGTGTTGTCTCACGTGCGCGCGTGTTTTTGTGGTTTTTTTATCTTTTCTCTAACGGTAGATTCAGTCTTCTTGCGGCTTTCAACCTGGCTACTTCTCGGATTTGAGTCGTAGTCAGGGCTGATAATGGTTGAGCAACTTTCATGATGTAAGAACTTTTATATTATTGCCATTACTTTTCAATGATTTCGCTGGTCGCCTGTTTGGCCGTCTCGGATTGAGATGAGCTCCGCTTCAGGTATCATAACCGTGCAACTGCCAGCGACGACAAGCAAGGATCGTGCATTTCCCCTCTCCTGCTTTCGACTGTGGAGTTCCGGTGAACCCTGTGCAGTTCGTGTAATTACTTCCAGCTTCTTCGTACTTTTTATATGACTTAGCAGTGATTTTGACTGCCTGCTGTCTTCATTGATTTGGGATTCGTCTTGCCACCATTGAAGAAATGGTTTCACTTAAAAATGAAAAAATAAGATAATGGCATCGTCCTGTTCGACTGTCTTTCAACTTTCTGCAAGAGGTGTTAATACCTAGTTTGTCATTATGGAGTAGTCTCACTCTGGTTTTTAGGTTTTTATATTTTTCTAGTGACGAATGTTTTTATTATAATGAATTGTTTATTTCTTTTATTTAATTTTTTTCTTTAAGAACTGCTGTGTGCGCCTCTCATCTCATTCCACATTACCTGGTATGATTGTTCCTTTCTTCTGTTGGTCTGCGTCCTTGTTTCCTGTTTGTTTTTTGTTTATTTGTCCTGTGTTTTGTTTGGTCTGTGTAGGTGAGTTGCGCATGATATTTTTTCTTATTACATTTTTTTTGTAAGCTTGCTTGCTTTTAATTATTTTTGTTTTTTCTTTTTCCTTAAAACTGAACTTTTAATTTTTTTGTTTTTTGGTTATTTTACCTCTGAATTTGCCGAGCCACCTGATGCTTTCTTCATGGTTTTCTTCAGCGAATTAGGAGCCATGTTTATCGCCGGGTACTGGCCTTTTCCCAGCTCTGCAGAACATTTTTTCTCATAGCCTCTCCTGTCTTCAGTTTGCAGTTTATTCATCCTGTCTTGTCCTCTTCAAGAACTCAAGCTTATCTTTGCCATTGTGATTCTTAGTTTTCAGCGAATGTTCCGGCAACCAAGCCTTTCCCGGAAGTCGTCTCTTCCGTAACCGTTACCAACTCTCCGTCTACTCACTGTGGAGGCAGTACTACTTTTTTTAGCTTTCTTCGAGAGCTTTTGTATTTCCCTGAATACTTTTGCTTAATTATAAAGAAAAGTGACAGATTTAAGATCAGAAAATTCTGCAATAAATAAATTTGTTTAATTGGATTGTTCTGTCATGACTCATTAATAATTACGGGATTTAAGGGGGGATAATTAAGTCAAGACTATTTTAATTAATTTTACTGAGTTGAGAAATGTCTTCTAATATAATTTCTTTGTCTCAATATTTTTTTTTAGTATCAGTATTATTTGGGGGGGGGGTGTTTTTCTAATTTTTTGAGCAACCTATCTAATAATTATAAAAACTTTCATCTTGAGCTTTAACTTTGACGTAATGTTTATCGTTAAGTTTTTCGTTGGCTCTCGCAGCGAGAATTCAGGCTGTGTCTGTCGAAAATGTAAATTGGTCTTTCTTGCATGTTACAAGGCATGCGTGTTATCACTGTCGACTTTTACACTGGACTGAGGGCAATTAAGGGCAAAATTCCATAATTATCGACAGCGATAACAGGCATTGCTCAGAGCATTCACCCTAGGGCCAGGTGCTCCACTCCTAGTTATTTCCACTTCGACTATCAATTGCGTCATAGCTTTTGTTAGCTCTATGACGGTATCTTCAAGATGTTTAATTGCCTCAGAACAATTTCAACCAGAAGGAGAACCACAGGTGTATTTTCCACCCTCATTACTGGTACAATCACCACTACTGGTCTCTACCCAAGTTTCAGCTACATTAGTCACACCTTTTCCCCTCCTCTTTATATCCTCTGAATTAAGGGCCGATGCCACTGCCACCTTGAACGTGGTAGGACTAGTCGCTAAAAGAATGTGATGATGGGCCGACAAGCACCCACTACAAAATCTCTTTAGCAACATCTCTTCGCGACTGGCCTCCAAATGGGAGTGCTTACCAAGGAACTGTTCCATCGCAATTTCCAAACGGTAAGCGAATGCGAACACAGATTCCCCTGAGTGGTGTACCGTGCCAAACAGTTCTTTCGCAACATCGCGGGTAATTAGCCACGTCCAAACATCTGCTCCAGACAGGCACGTAAAAGAGCATAATCAGAAATATCGAATTTATTTAAGCTGCCCGCCTGGAAGCAATACCTTTAAGCTTGGACCTTATCACCAGCATCTTAAATTTAGGAGTCCAATGGGCAATTTCTCCCATGTCCTCGATACTAGCGATATCCTGCCAGCTCTGGGGATGCCACTGCGAGACCCACAGCTCCAGCTTCACCCTCTCCTGCTGCATTGGCCCCTGCACCTTGGCCATCACCTTCCCCTCTAGGCATACTTATATTCTAACCCGTTTATTCTTAACAGAAACTTCCACAATCAGCAAACCCCAAAAATCATAAAACTAACACTCTCAACTGGACAACCTCGATTGTTCGGAAATCCGAATTATTCGCCCCATGTCGGGTACCAAATGTGACATTGCCCCCTCCCACCTACTGTACACGTCCTCAATACTGTGTAGTTTAATGGCAAGGGGTGCTAGTCAGGAGTTCGGGGCAGATAATTGAAGGTGACCAGTGACAGACAAACATTAATAATTAACCAAAAATAACAACTTTTATTTCTAAATTTACTATTCTTGTTATACAAGCATTCTTTATCCTAAACTTAACGGCAAAAACACTCGGTGCACCGATGACTTAATTAGAAAAAGAAAAAGAACAATTCAATATCTCTAAATTAAGTATTACACGCATTTCAATGAGAAACCTCTATATTTCCACATTTTATTCTTCCCGTGTTAATATTCATATAGAACACTGACATAATCATATTTCTAAAACTGGGTGACCTATATTGTCTAAGCGTGGCTACCATGTCTGGCAGTACTTCTCATAAGATCAGCCCGAGCTGTGAGTCACTCAAGAACTGGGTAAGGAGAGCTTAAAGCTTAGACATCCCGGTTAGAGACAGCTCCCTATAACCCAGAAAATAGCGTGCTCTGGCGCACTGTCGTTCTTTTATTTACCTAAACAGAAGGGAGAACCATGGTAACCCTTCTGGGGAGACCGACTCTAACACGAGCAAACCAAGAGAGCTAACTGCTCTGAGAGCGGGTGGTTGCGGGAGAAGTGGTTACTTGTGTGCAAAACATCCCATAATACACCACAGCGCTCATTCACGCTTGCTTACCTTACCTACTGGAGCGCTTGTCTGGGTTTTTGCCCCCGCTTCAATGATATGCTTCCCCAAACATTTACCACCAACAGTTAAATACCAAAACTGTTGACTAAACTTAATAACTATGTCTTCAAAACCGAAAACAAATACAGTCATTTCCCTTTTTGGAAAACACAACAAGCGTCAGTTTCCATTACAATCGCTCTTCACGCTCACCGTGGTTTACGCTTAAGCATATCACGTATTTAACGCCACAAACTGGGATGATCATGTAGGACGAAACTGTTAAATTAATCATGCGGCACACACACACTACCAAGTCACAAAATGCTGTCCTTCATCAGATATTGTAAGGCGAATAACAAAACTAAAACAGTCTTACCGAACATGTCATCCTTTTGGCTGCTGTTCTTCCTTCGTGAGCTTCGGGAAGAAACATTAGGCAGATGCCAGTTACATTGACGGGGCTTACAAGCTATGGCGGCTAAACGCTGAGCGCGAGGTGCCGTTGAAGACAAAAGCTGTTCGTTCGCTCGTATCGCAGCAAGAATAAAAATAATGAAGTTAATATTCAAACAGCATTTCGTTTTCATATTCAACAAACATTAAATTCTTACTCCTGCCATAATGCTTAATAGTTCAGCACTCAAATACGTTAGGGCTAATGTTCGAATAACATAATACATAACTGCTTCCACTCATGACCTCCTGTTTCTCTCATCTCCTCTGAACAACACCACGCTAATCATAATAAAAAAACTAAAATTAATGTTATAACTACATATTGTCGAAAAAAGAACTCCGCTAAAGCAACAACAATGCTTCATTAGGAGACTAATATTCTGTCTCAAAGTGTATTTAAAACAACAATACTCGCTGTTAATGACCAAACACGAATGCTGCCGCGTCGCCAAAACGCGACAACGATCGCTGTAAAGCATTATTGACGATCTAAAAATACTAAATGAATAAACAAAACGAATAACCAAAACGGATTACTTTTACTAGACAAGACAACACAGATACAAGAAACTGTAAATAATTATATTTTAAAATTTAATTGGCTGGGCATATGTGATCTGTCAACTGACATGACATGTCACAGTTGTGTATTCAGCAAGGACTGCATAGTGAAGAGAATTAGATATATATGTTACTCTGCCACCTACTCTTTTGGACTGATGGTGGATTGCGAGTGGAGAGTATTGGCTGAGAGGAGGAATCTCAGATAGTGAGCGAATCCAAGTTTCTGCGATGGTTAATATTTGAAGAGCGAAAATTAGATTTGATAGGGATACAAGGAGTGATGAGAACTTCCGTGTTGATGTTACGGATATTAAGAAAAAACTAGAATAAAAGTGATTGCACTTGGCCAGGTAAATAGTTTCTAAATAAGGCGTTAAGATCAGTTAACGCTTTGGGGTAGCTATTTGCAGACAAAATATTACTTTTACTTGTAATATTTTTTTATAACTTAAGCTTGACTGTACACATTTAAGATTGTCATTTTAATTCTCTTATATGAGAAAGGAAACATAATTATTTTAAAACGCTGGAATGGGAAATAGTTATATTAAGAATCAGCCCTTTAGGATCAAACCTAAATATGAAATAAACTCTACCCTCTGTCCTCCCCTCCAACTGCCTATTTATTGTAAACCAGATTCTAGGGGTGGTCACCGTGCTATATTAATGTCAAATAACATATTTATCTACCCAATTCCTATTGTGCCTATTTTATCGAGCTTAAATAGTAATTTAAGAATTATAGTATTTTTAATTAAATAATGGATCTCTTAGCAATAAAACAAAATAGAAATGATTTAATTAATTATTTAATAAAGAAATAAGCTCATTTATTTATAAACTAATAAATTATAAATAAAAGATTCCCACATAAAAAGTAACTTTGACATGAAATGAATGAAGCAGATGTTTCCATTATAAATAAACAACGAGTTAAATATCTAAAATTTTTCGGTGATTTAAAATCTCAATCGAATTTGCATTTCCAACAAATTGTCGTCCACTGAATTGACATTCACCGAATTGTCGCATCCACTGAATTGACATTCACCGAATTGTCGCGTCCATCCACCTGACGTCCACCAAATTGTCGCGTCCATCCAACTGACATCCACCAGATTGTCGCATCCACCTAATATTGACTTTCACTGAATTGTTTCTTCCACCCAATTGTCGTTCACCCAATTGTTGTCCACCGAATTGTCATCCAGCCAATTGTCGTAGACCCATTTTTGTGACATCTAATATTCAAATCTAAAAATTCAGCACTTTCATTCTTACATTCATTAACTGATAATTTCAATATTTTTGTTGTTTAAAAAACCCATTATATTATCGATATTATTTTTTTCAAAAATCACAAAATATCATCAACATATCTAATTCATAATAGTATATATTTAGAGATTTTGGAACAGTTGATAATTTGTATCTCCCATTAATTCAAATATACAGGGTGAATACAAAAATCTCAACCCCCCCTTTTATTTTTTGAACTGAAGCAGATATGTCAATTTTGATGAATCCAATGAACAGAAAGTTGTGGGTGGCCTATCCCATAGTGCACTTTTTATCATCCCAAATATGCAACCGTAAGGGATAGAGAAAAAACCCAATTGCATATTTGTTCAGCATAAAAAACCAGACAAAGCAAAAAAAAATCATCCAAATCGGACCAACCAATCACCCACAATCACCAAGATCATGTTGACCATTTCCAGAACAGTGTAGCTGCCATCCTGGAACTCCTCTGTCTTCTGTGCGCTGAAACATGCCTTTTATTACTTTTCTGCATGAAAGTGAATGTGAGTATGGTAATTTATGGTAATTTTTTTGATTTGCATGCTTTACACGGTGTAAATATCAACATTCAGTTTTCCTTCTGCAGTGTGACTGTTATGGGTGATTGGTTGGTCCGATTTGGATGATTTATTTTGGTTTTGTTTGTTTTTTTAAGCTGAACAAGTTTACAATTGGGTTTTTTTCTCTATCCCTTACAGTTTTTGAGATAAATTTTGAATGTGTCCTAATTTGCATATTTGTGATGATGAAAAGTGCACCATGGGATAGGACACCAACAATTTTTTTTTCCAATGTAGTTTTTCCAATTCATTTAGTTTTATAATACAATTTCTTTGAAAAAAACTTGATTTATATTTGCTATCTTTTTTAAAAAATTCGTTTATTATCATCTGTATATTTTTCTGTATCCTCAGTGTATTTATCAATCGAACGAATATTTATCATTTTTCCTTTAATTACTTGAGATACCATTAAGTTGTTTTCTTTTAAAAATTTATTTAATATTTTAATTTTTAGTCAACATTGGTTGGTTTGTTTATTATAATTTTTGGCCTTGACTACTAAGGTCATTTTGTGCCTCTTACACAAGCTTTATCTGTACCCGGCCCTGGACAAACACAAACAGCCATGCCCTTGGCGGGATCATAGCCCCCTAGAGAGTAAAGGCCCGTTCACTAGCTGGTTTCCCAGTAATCACTTCGCATAATAAAAGGAACGTTATAAACTACCTGATCAATTTTTTGGGAGACAGGGGGTCAGGATTTGTCCATATATGACCACCAAAGGGAGAGAGGGCGTCATATAATGACCAGGTGATCAAATTAATTTCAAAATCATTTAAAATTCTGCATTTTAATATCTTTTTTAGAGGGTGCTTTGATTTCTTTGATGACGTCATTTTTGAAGGCTGAGGTTCTAATTATCTACTCTGATACTATGCCACAATGACCACAGAGAGGGGAGGGGTGAGAAAAGTGACCAGATAATTTATGAATGGTCCCAACGGTATTGATTCACCATTGCTCGCATGTTGCTGGATAAAATTCCAGAATTATCTTATATTTCCATCTACCATATTGTTCTCAAAAGCAACTCAAGACCCTTCTCAAAAATATAATTAATTTCGGCTTTATATAATTCTTTAGTTGCTGTTTTGCCATGACAATGAAAATATTGAAAGCATTAAATGGAATAATATCCCGTGCCTCTACTTTGTCTATGTAAAAATTCCTGGCTCTCTTAGTTATGATCTAAATATCCAACACAAAAATAATTATTGTTGCTAAATAGAATGATTATCAGTGAGAAACTGGAAAGGACTGTGGATAACGACATGACCAACTGACAACAACCTCTTGTCCACAAAATGGTTGTTGTCAGTTGTCCAACCTCTTGTATGCTTAATAAAATTCTTTTGTGGACAAGAGGTTGTTGTCAGTTGGTCATGATTATCAGTGTTTGTATAATACTTCAAATGTTAAATGATGCTTTAGACTGCAAGAAATTTACAAATAAACCCTTATCTACAAAAACAATAAAATTGTCATATAAATTTTATGTAAGAAAATAAAAATTATTTTATATAAAATTAAATGATCGCTCTTGTTTCTCTTCAGAAAAAATACTTTAAAATTCAAAAAAAAATATTTTTTTTCTAAATTAGCTTGTAATTTTTAAAAATCATTTTGTTTTATGCATTAAAAATAAGTTTACTCTTTTGTTTTACAGAATTTAGCAGTACAAATAACTCTTTTTTTTTCTTGATTCAAACAAGTACTCTACTAAACGAAGTTCAGCTTGTCAGCGACCTCTAAGGTCAAACAGTTGCAAAACTGGTTACGCCGATTACCGTTGTTTTCTGGCCACCTGAACGGACCTTTACTATATAGGGGGCTATGACAGGATTCGAACCCACGACCAGGTGGACTCAAGAACTAGAAAGCCTATGCCCTAGCCCTCTTGGCCAACTGGCCTGGTAAATATAGAATTCGTGGTAATGTGAGTTTGCTTCAATAAACGTTCTTACACATTCTTTTCGATGTTTATCTTTATTTTCTTGTGGAATAGCCACTATGATGTATTCTATATCTCCTATTTTATTCCTTTTACTATCAGGAGCATAAAAAGCAAATGTATTTCTTTTTTTAATAGGTTTATCCTTTTTTCAGGGAAGGTAATGTCTGATAAATTAATAACACATTCGTTTTTATCCATTATTATATTATTATGTGAATTATTATTTGTTAATTTTTAATCATCCTGAAATATTTGATTTTTATTAAAATATTCATCTAAAATATATTTATCTATTCCTAACCCCTATTTAAAGTTTTTAAATATAATTATTTTCACTTTTATCTTTTTTTCCATATTTTTACAATAAATAATGAATTCGTATTTTTTTCTATAACTTAATTTGTGGATAATTGTTTTTAATTTTGATTAGAATTTTACTTTTATTTTATTAAAAGTTTTGACGTACCCATTTATAAAATATTTAATTATCTTTGAATGTGCCAGATCAATTATTTTTAAAATTTCATTACAATTAAATCTGCTTTTTAATCTTAAAAACTTAGGGATATTTTTCTCTTTTGAATTTTCTCTTTTCATCAGTGAGGAGGATTTGTGAAATCCGAAATGCGCATCTGAGGAAATAAAAAGAATTGATGTGGACTAGTGTTTTCTTTTGTTCCATTTTTTATAAGCCAGTTGTGGATAAAAAAAAATGAAAAGCAAAAGGTACATCATTTACACAGTGATTAACATTTCTGAGGTGATAAAGACACTCATCATCAGATCTTCTACTCCTAAAATTCCCACTCTCCTTCTCAAACATGTAAAATGAAAAGAAAAAATTAAAAAATTAAAAATGCATATTTAAATTGGTTTAGTTTAATCAGGTTTTAAATTTGTTTTGTATTTTATAACTGTGTTGTAACGACAGAAACAGTTTTTAACATTTATTTTTGTTTCATTAAATCTTGTTGAGGTTAAATAGATTTTTTAAAATTTGTTCATATAATTAAACTCGTATACATGGTGTAAAGGGACGATGTTTCACAAATTTAAGGATATGTAGAGGATGATGTGGTGAATATTCTTTATTAACAAACCCATAGTCTCAAACGAAAAGTGACGGAATCACAGCATGTGTAATAATAAGCAGATCACAGTGTATATTGAGATAATTTGTGGCGATCTGAAATGGGACAGTCCAATAACAGTATTTGGGAACGAAAGTTCTCGCTGTTTCCTGCCTCACAGTAAAGTCCATTCCTGAACTCATACAGCACAAAACGTAGAGCGCAAAAAAAACTTTCACCCTTACGGTATGTTCCAAACTAACAACGGGAATTTCGTACCAACCTGATATGCAAGATTATGTGATTGGAGAATGTGCTGTGCATCCAGACGGTATCATTTGAAAATAGCCTGCGAGCTGACAGTCTGCATAAGGCCTACAAGATGCAGTGACAAGGGACAACGTAGTAAACGTGCCTAGTTTAATGCTTGAAAAACCAGGACATCAAACAAGCTGCGGCTTCGTCGCTTTTTGTTTGGGACTATGGGTTTATTAAGAAAAAATTTTCACCACATCATCCTCTACATATCTTTAAATTTGTGAAACGTCATCCATTTACACCCTGTATATTTTTCTGGATAATTTACCATTCTGTACTAACAGTTTATTTCTTGTTAACGTTAAAAGTTCATGTTGTAAGCATTGTAGAAACTAAGACTTCAAAAGTTTGTAGGCTTGTAAATTGAAAGTTTAGCAGCTATTAATTGAAATTACCTTAAAACGAGTTGATAACTTTTTTTAATCATTGTTAAATTGTAATGGCTTGTTGTATCGCACTCCGCCAATAAGATGCTTGAAGAAATATCGAAGTTAATTTTTTGTCCACTCCGATGGAAATGAAAACATAGAATAAAATTGCTAAGTTGAAATGGAGGGGCAGTCATCTGGGTTTATTGATCCGATGTCGCTAGGACGACTCTTTTTGGCTCACCTATCATTGCTTCATGACACCAGAGAAGAGAAAATTGGAGGGGGAAGGAAAGAAACTCCTTCGCTCTCTCCTGGTAAAAGTTCAATTACGACATCAAAAGTTTTTAAAGCAATGACGCACACCGCATTTCATTCCAACAGTTTTTTTGTCAACAAAAATTTCAAAAAATGTTTAAATTATTCTAATAATTAATAATTGATCAATAAATTGATTCAAAAAAACTCTGTAAATTATTATGCAAGCAAGTCACGTGATAGATTTGTGTACAATTTTTAAAACAGCAGACAGTGATCTATTTAAATAAATTTAGAGAATTAATAGAAAATGATTATTTAACTATTAAAAAAAATTTAAACTCTGAAACCCACAATATTTTCCAATGAAAAATAGTTAATTATTGCTTTTAAACTTTGCATCTGGGAAAACGAGAAAACCTTTTTCAAAATGAAACAAAAGGATGGGAAAGAAAAAAAACATTCCTTCACCCTTCAATACATACATACATACTCTTGATCCTGCATTTAAATTATTTATAAAAAAGCAGCTATAAATAACGTAACAACAACGGGGGAAGATACCACCAGACAAACTGCAGGGTCGAACCCTGTGTTGTCCCCCAACAGGCCTAAGCCCAAAACGGGGTTAATGAACAAACAAGTAAAAGAAAATTAAATCAACTGAACGGACAAGGACAAAAAATAAATCAAATATAGTAGAAAAAAATAAACAATTTATAAGACGTAAAAGATAATAACCATAAAGAAAAACAGAATATAGTTACAAATAGACAAAGAAAAAAAAATAAGAAAAACGAAATAAAACAGAAAACCAAGTAATGACGATGAATACTTAAAAAAAAAAATATTCAGTAAATAGGGAAAAAAATTAAAAAAATAAATTTAAATGCAAACCTTCGGAAAGCGAAAGGTCAATGTCGTTAAAATACCCTGTGTAATTATGAACTAATTTATAAACCGGATTAATCTTGGAAAGAAAAGATTTCCAGCTAGCAGAGGGTTTTATCATAAACCCCCTACACGTCCTTCGAGAAGAGTGGAAATTAAACTCACAATATAATGCAATCACAGAGATTTTAGGAAGAAAATACCAACCAACACATTAAATAAGACAATGCTAATGACACAATTCACATTAAACTCAAATGGGCAATCGGGTCCCAATTTGCTAGTGCTTGTCCATTTGCAAGTGAAAGAAAAAAACTAACACATTTGTGCTGGATTTTGTTAAGGATTTGAAGGTTCCCACTGAACCAAATCTAGACACAATAAATAAGCTTAGGGACAACAAAAGCCTTAAATAATATAAGGTGAGTCTTCCAGTCCACAAAGAAACGCGAAGCCCTCTTACCCAGGCGGCGTGAAATATCCAGCAACAGGGAGTTTATATAGTCACTGAACGATAGATTGCAAGAAAAAATAATTCCCAGATCCTTGATCGAGTTGGATCTGGCGAGAAAATTATTATTAACATGATAGTCGTGTTTAAACGGAGCAGTAGCCCGATTAAATGACACGACAAACGATTTTCCCGCATTCAACAAGAGACCATTATTGTCAGCCCACCTATTGACAGCAGCCAACGCAGACTGCAACCAAGAGCAATCACTCCACCCCTTCACCTAATTAAAGAGCTTGTCATCGTCAGCATAAAGCAAAACATTAATGTTGTGGTCCTTCAGAACGGTCATAAGATCTGCAACAAAGATGTTAAAAAGTAACGGACCATGCAGAGAGCCATGAGGGACACCACTCCTAATAGGAAAAACTGTACCAGATTGCTTAAGATAGCGCAACATAGAGCGGAACCAATCGAGGACAACATTCGAGAGCCCATAAAAATTTAAGTTTCTCAATCAGCAAAGATATGTTGACCTTGTCGAACGCTTTGGAAAAATCGAGATACATAGTGTCAAATTGTGTGCGCTCGTACAGTTTCCGAGTAACATTATATGGCTATATTAGATTGTGTGCTTCTATTTACTCAAAATCCTTGTTGTTCGTCTGGAAGAGAGGGCTCAAGAAAGGCTGAAAGTTGGTGAAAGACCAAAGATTCGAGAAGCTTGGTGGGAAAGGCTATATAAGTAAGAGGTCTATAATATTTCAGATCGGCCTGACCGGCCTTTCTAGACATTAGTCCAATCAGTCGGATATCGCCCGGTGGCCAGAGAAGTGGAGAAAAGATGGAAGACTGGGATGATCAGGCCTAGGAAGCACCCCTTAAAATATAATCTGGAATATTAGGTAAAGTACAGGCCCAGGAAGCTGGCAGATTTTTGGCATGTTCCAAAACTCTTTGCTCAGACAAAATCTCAAAAGTGAACTTAGAGTTAAGCTTCTGCCAGCATGATTGCAAAATGGTGGCATCCACAGAACAAATCTTTTCATTATTCATAGACTTGACGAATGATTTGGCAACTCTAACAAGATCTTCCTCGTCAGGCTGCGATGAGATACTCTTCCCAGAGTTTAGAAGCTTCTTGGAGGTGGCCCAAAACGATCTAGGATTGGCACGAATAGAGGACTCAAGCGTCCCGAAATAAAGTCGTTTATCATCCTGCCACAGTTTTTTAAATAAATGCCTAGCCTCCGAATACTTCGAGTACGCATCAAGGTCCGCAGAAATCTTAAAAAGTTTATGTAACTGTTGTTTGAGTCGCCATACCTCTTCAGTACGTGCCGAAATCCATTGAGGGAACGACGAAGAGCGAGCAGCGCAAGCAGTACGAGCACCCCTTGCAGTTTTCTGCTTAAACCGTCAGAAAGTGAAAGAAATCGCATAAAAAATAGAGTCAATAATGCTTTTTCAGATGGTATCAACATCATTGAAATCAGTGTCCAGTCAGTGTTCATAATGACCTTATATAAATTATTGAAGCTGCCATTACAGAAGTTGAAATCCGATTCATATTGATGACAAAATTTGGCAAAAGTAGATGGAAAACGAAGACAAAGAGGAGAGTGATAGTTATCCGGTGCGACCACAGCCTCCTCAGCTTACGAAACTGTCAGCGAGATATTTGCATAAACTTTGTCATGACCCCCAAATCTATTGCACACGCCTTTCAAATCGAGCAAATCGAGCTCAGCAAGCCAGGTATTTATAATTAGATCCATTTTGCTTATGCAGGCAAGAATGTGCACTAGCACCAGCATTGTCGAAGAAATTAAAATCTCCAACGATAAAAATCTCAGTTGAAGAACGCGAAAAAAATCAGAAAGGAGGAATAAACAAATTGCAAAGTATGACAGAGTCCGGTTGGCCATCAGATTGCGGGACAAAAATCTCAACTGCAATAAGATCAAGCTGATTAATGTTTATAACCAAGGGATATTAATTAGCCCTTAGGCAAACAGGCACCGCTATTAGCACACCGCCACCACGTCGGCCAGATGAGCGATCAGCTCTGAAAATGTTAAACGCCTCTCCAAAGAGAACAAAGTCGGTAAACGTCTCATTAAGCCAGTTTCGGTAAAACAATAAATCAAATCTGCCCTTTCAGAAACATAATCAAAAATTTCGCAGTTTTCGTCCGCAACCCGCAAACGTTTTGGTAAAAAATCCCGTTAATCATGACCAGGAAATGTAGTCCCCTCCCGACTGCAGGTAGAAAATTGCTTATCTGGACAACTAATGTCAGACTGATTTTTGACTTCACCAGAGGAAATAATTTGGGCTTCATGTAACTTGTCGATATACAAAGACAAAACACTCCTTCATTTATTTAAAAATAATATTAAGTCCATGGAAATATTTTGTTGATAACAACAGGTTTTCTTCTTACTTTCTCATTTATAACTGTCTTTGTTCTTCGGTTTGTTAAGTTTAGGCAGTCATTTTCTTTTTATGTCACTTTTTTACCCTTTTTAGGTTTATTCACTGTGCTATGTATGTTGTTTTTTTTCTTCCTAATTGTATTTATTGTCCATTTTAATTATGTGCCTGTTGTCTAAGTTTCTTGCCCAGCTTGATTCAGCTTTCTTTTGCTCATAGTTTTCTCGTTTATTTTATTTTGTTTGCTTTTTCTGCATGTACTTTTCATTAACCCTATTTTTGGGCTTCGGCCTGTTGGGAGCAACACGGGGCTTTTCCCGCTGGAGTATCTGGCGGGATTTCCCCCCGTTGTTGTTACATTATTATTGTTATTATTATTATTGTTTGGGGAAGCCAAACTCGGATCAAGTCCAGAAGCCAATCCCAGAGGCAGACCCAAAAGAGGGCCAAGCCCAAGGGACTCAAACACAAGGGAAGAAAAGTTACGCCCTCGTGAGAGTATTGATGTTTGGGTACAGGAATTTCCTTACTATGTGAGAGGTGTTTAGAATTGTGGCTTTCTGTAAGGGTTTTTATAAGTGTGGGTTTAAATTTAGTGTTGACAGGCTTTTGTGTAGCGAGTGTGGAATAAAGCCAATGGCAGAAAGAACGATAGGAACAATGTGTACTCTGTTTATTCCCCAAAGGCATTTTACTTCGTGTGCAAGATCCGTATATTTAGACATTTTGTCAGTGTATGTCGTTTGTAAATTGTGTGTTGGGGATGGAGATATAAACTATGTAAGTCACTTTGTTTTCTTATTTACTATTGCAATGTCTGGTCTGTTATGAGAGATAGTTTTGTCAGTGATTATAGCTCTGTCAAAATATAGTTTATGAGTGGTGTTCTTTAAGACAGTGTTGAGGTTATTTTTATAGTATGGAGTGTGAATGTCTCTTAGCTTGTGTATCTTAGCTTGATGTTGATGTAGGATGTTGGCTACCTGGTTATGTCTGTGTAAATAATCTGTCTGCGTGAGTATTTTGCAACTAGATATGACGTGTTGGATGGTTTCCTCTGTAATATGGCATTTCCTGCAAGACCCATCAGTCGAATCTTTGATAAGTTTTCTGCAGCTTTTAATGTTAATTACCTGGTCTTGTATGGCAGTCATGGTTCCATCAGTTTCCTCAAACCGACTCCCTTCCCTCCACTGAAAGTTCGATGCTTTTTTGTCGATGTGCGGCTGGTTGAGATCAGAAGGATGTCTACCATGGACTTGCTTTCCGAGCCATGATCGAAGTTTAGTGCATGTTGTAGGAATGTTATGGGTGTTCTGTACGCTGTTCAGATTTATAGGTGTGTAATGTGTATCAGCCAGACAGACTACTTTGTGTAATGGTGATGTGTTTTGTTTCAGAGTAAAAGAATTCTCTGAGTGACTTGAGTCTGTTTCTGGTGTAGATATGTTATGTAAATAAGACCTCTACCTCCCTCTGAACGAGGCAGGGTGAGTCTTTTAATAGCTGCGTATGGACGGTGCTTTCTGTGCTTTGTAAGCAGTTTACGTTGTTTCCTTTCAAGTCCCTCAAGATCTTTGCGTAGCCACTGTATGACTCCAAAGGAGTAGGAGAGTATTGCCCTGGCATCAGTATTGATAGCCTTGATTAAATTTCTGGAATTTAAATGTGTTTTAAGTAATTTCTCTAGCCTATGAAGATACTGTTTAGTAAGTGTATTCTTTATGTATTTGTGCTCCAGAAGTTTGGCTTGCTTAAAGCCTAGATATTCGTCATTTTCAACAGCAGCAATGTGGTCTGGTTCTCTAATGTGAAGCCCCCTTCCCTGAGCACCCATTTTTAATGTGAATGGTTTTGCATTTGTCCAAACCAAACTGCATGTGTATGTCTTTTGAAAAAGTTTGTGTAATGTCAAGTAATTGGCGTAATTGTGTTTTAGTGGAAGCATAGATTTTCATGTCGTAAGGGTGAAAGCGTGAGGTGGCAGCTGTTATTGTGTTTAAATGTGTAGCCATAAGTTGTTCTATTCAGTCCGTTTGAAAGTGCATTCAGTGCAAGACAAAACCAGAGTGGGCTCGGTGAGTCACCCTGGAAAATGCCCTGTTTATCTTTATTTTGTCAGTCGTGATGGTTTCACTGTTGAATGTGACGTGTATTGTAGTACTCTAATGCAGCATTGTATTTTCAAAAAATGTTATAAATGTAGGGTTTATTTTATATAATCATAGTGTATAAAAAAGCCATGCGAGTGGGACACTATCAAAGGCCTTTTTGTTATCAATGTAGGCTGCATGGATGTGTCGATTTTTATTGTGAGTTTGCTGTAGGACCACACTGTCTATCAAGAGTTTCTCCTTACAACCCGCCAGCCAGGTGGCCGAGAGGGCTAGGGCGTAGGCTTTATAGTTCTTGAGTCTACCTGGTTGTGGTTTCGAATTGCGCCGTGGGCATGGATGTTTGTGTTTGTCCCGGGCTGCATATAGATATAACTTATGTAATAGGAGCAAACTGACCTTAATATTCGACGCCAAAAAATTCTAATAAACCATGTGATTTCTACAGCATCCCTTTTGTTTGTATCTATGTGTGTATAAATTTTGTTTGCGATACAGGCATTTATTATTTTTTAAAGTTTAGGCAGGCATATGATTGGTCTATATTGTGTGGGATCTGTAGTGCTATGTGACTTTGGTAACACGTAAGTTTTTCCTTGTGTGAGGAAATGTGGTGTTTGCAAAGTGTTGGAGATCTGTTCTACAATGATCAGTCGCAAACAGGAGAAGCGCTTATACCTGAAGTTCTGAATCCTATCTACACTTAGAGCCTTCCAATTCTAAGTACGTTTAATGAATTGTGAGAGTTCATCTGCTGTTATGTCAGTATGAGGCATGTTTGATAGTGTGAATGCTACTTGCTCCTCTTCCCTGAACGAGCTAGCTTCCCTATTATGTTCAAATGTGACAGACCAAAGAGACGACCAATAATGTTGGAGTGCTGTTTGTGTTGTCAGAGCAGTGTTCTGTGTGTGTGAATAATGTTTTGTTTAACTGCTTATAGAATGTTCTCTCATTGTTTGCAAATAACTGGTTCTGCTGTTCTATCTCTTTAGACGTTGTGTTTTTGCAGCCTACTTTTGTTTTAATGTGTCCATATATTCTGTAATGTGTTGATTGTGCTGCTCATGTCTTAATCTTCCTAAATAAGTATCTGTGGCGTTTATTTTGCTTTGATGAAGTGTTTTTTTAATGTACTGTGTAAGTCTGCCTAACTGCATACGGATTTCGTCAATTTCAGTCTCAATCTGCTTTTGCCATTTAGGTTTCTGTTGGTTGTATATTTTTTGTGTTTGTTTATGGATTGCTTTCCTACACAGTGTGGGTATAACTGTAAGAGCCCCAGTGTAAATAAGTAGGTGTATGTATTCTAAAGATAGATTTTCATCAATGTACTGTGTAAGATAGATGTGTTCATATAAAATAAAATGTCTCCTGTTTTGCTGGTCATGTTTATTTTGGATATACCTGGTCTTTGTTGTGGGATCTGTTCCAGTGTAAACTGTAAAGTATCTTTGTAAGATGTCATTTAATGTTTCAATAAGTTTGGAATTTATGTTGTGTTCTGGATGAATATCATGATGAAATTCATTGTTGAGTGTGGTTCTACAAGTTCATTACTGATGTCAATGTTACTATTTGAATCTGTGTGTTGAGTGTCAGTTTATGTAGATGGCTCGTGTTCTTCTGGCTGTTGTGCAACTTCTTGCTTTATTTTCTGTAGCATGGGTAAGGGTATTAAATTGTTCTGTAATGCGTTGTTCAATGACTGTGATGTGAAGATATGTCTCTTTGAAAATATTATATAAGCATTGTTTGTAAGCTGTAGTGTCCGTTTCCAATTTACTGACTACGTAGTAGGATCGCATGGTTTATCTAATTGGTTCATTTCATGCACTGGTGTGGCTTGCCTGCCTTAGTAGTCGAGGATTGGTGCTGCTTTCGCCACCAGTGGCCCTGGGAGATTGTGGCATATTTTTATAATGTGAAACTCTGCCTAAATCATGAGCGCGGACCTTGGTAACCTGGGTGACGTCCGAGCCAGTATAACTAATGCACTAGCAGTAATCATAGTATTCACCAAAAAATGGGTGGTCCTGTTAGCCAACTCCATCATCAGCAGGCCCTTGGCTGATGTAATCAGCTCATCAGCCCTACTGGGTCATCTGGACCCTCAAGATGAACCTAGTGGTAGAGGAGATCAGACCTGTTAACCAGTGTCCGAAACTGAATCCCTAAGATGTTGCCCCTCACACGACGTGGACGTAGGACCACATGAGGGTTATTATTAATATTATTATTATTTATTATTATTATTATTATTATTATTATTATTATTATTATTATTATTATGTTGTTGTTGTTGTTGTTGTTGTTGTTGTTTTGGATTCAGTTCCGGGTTCTCGTCAGTGTCGTAAGTGTCCATAATCGCTACCTTTCCCATCCCAGTTTCCACAGTTTCCTCCCCCTGCAACTACTCTTCCCCGCTAATCCAAAACTGCATTACCGTCCAACCAAGTCACCATACAGCTGAGTTCTACCTTCGTTCCGTACGTTCTACTTTTTTCTCTTTTTGTTTCCTGCTGTAGACTTACTTTAAATTTTCATTAGTGTTTTCTCTATTTGTTCTGACCTCTACTTCTAACTTCTTTCTTTGGTTCTTATTTTTACTTCTGTTGTTGTATATACCATGGTTTTAACTTGTTTTAAGCTTGTCTCTCTCTCCCTCTCTATTAGTTTTTCCTCAATAATTTATCGTTTTTCTTAAATTTTGTTTTTTTATTTTATTTTATTTATTTTATTTATTACTTATTTTTTATCTTTCATTCTGTGCTTATAATATTTTCCTCCTTAGTTTATTTTACTTATTATTATTATTATTATTATTATTATTATTATTATTATTATTATTCATATTAGTATTGTTATTAATATTTATTATTATATTACTATTTTTTTCTTTATCACTATTTTTATCTGCTCATTTAACTTCAATCTTAACTTATTCTTATTTTAGTTATCACCCTTTACCCTACTGACGACCTAGATATCCATCTCCTGATCTTGCTTCTGTTTATCCTCCCTCTTCAAGAAGTGTGCAGAACAGAAAAGGTAGCTTACACGAATATGGCACCTAGAACTTCTAACAATAAATAACGGAACCAGGCTGCAGAATCGTAGCTCAGGAGTCAACCGTAGGTTTAAGATATAACAAAGAAAAATTTACTCAGGGATCGTCAGGATTATGTCAGAAATGTCTGAAAAGTATTAGAGGAAAGCAACCAAAGATTAAATATGTAGATCGCTCTGAGTGTTTTTTTTATTTGGCAGGCATCGGTATGGATAAAAATGCACTCAAGACAAACTGGACTTGTGCTGAGTGCAAGGAGAATCGTTCTGAGCTGTTGACTGAGACAAGACCGGCTCAGGATGTCGGTGACTTATCCCTTAATTCTTGTTTGTCCAGCATTAGCGATCTACGGCTGGCCTCCCAAGTGAACACTTAGTTCTCTAACATCGCTCTCGTGTTGTCGGCCTCAGATCTTATCTCAGTGGTGAAAGAGTTTACAGGAACGATCGCAATACTGTTGGACAGTAACAAAATATTAAATGAGAGAGTGGACAAACTTCTGGAGATAACTTCCTCGGAATTGAAGAAGAACTCCTAATAAAACTAGATTTCTGAACGTACGTAAGGGAACTGCACATCTGGAGTCCATCGAGATCAATGACATTCGAAAGTAGGTATTCGAGAAGAATGTTCAGCGATCAACAGTGAACTCTAATAAGCTCGATTCAGCTCGATTTTAAAATCACCATCTAAAGTTAAAAAAGACAAGCAAACTGTTTGGATGTGCCTCTCATGCAAGGATAAGTGCAGTCTCTCACTTGAAGTGGAGGCCTATGTTAAAGAACATTT
The DNA here is from genome assembly GCA_023313115.1 of Rhysida immarginata. Classification (NCBI taxonomy): domain Eukaryota; kingdom Metazoa; phylum Arthropoda; class Chilopoda; order Scolopendromorpha; family Scolopendridae; genus Rhysida; species Rhysida immarginata. The sequence continues at coordinate 2,281,596 of JAHWFO010026326.1, read as the reverse complement.
TCATCTCGAGACGTTCTTCTGATATTGATAGGTCTTCTCTTATTTCTCACTTGTCGGAGTTTTTGGACACTAGGAATCTGATTAGATGCTATAAGCTGAAAACCAGATTTCATACCTACGCTTTATTCTTCATATCTTTAACAGAAGATACATTTGATTTGGTGTTTAATCCGAATCACTGGTCTATTAATTTTCTGAATTTTATGTCAGATTACAACAAAATCAAATAGTTCATGAGAAGGAGGCATTTGTTCTGCTTTGATGAAGTGCGGTTTTTAATGTACTGTGTAAGTCTACCTAACTGCTTGCGGATTTCCTCCGTCTCAGACTCAATCCGCTTTTACCATTTAGGTTTCTGTTCGGTGTATAATTTTTGTGTTTGTTTATGAATTGGTTTCCTACTCAGTGTGGATATAACTGTAAGAGCCCTAGTGTAAATACGTAAGTGTATGTATTCTAAAGATAGATTTTCATGAATGTACTGTAGCATGATAGATGTGTTCATATAAAATAAAATGTCCCCTGTTTTGCTGGTTATGTTTATTTTGGGTATAGGCCTACCTAGTCTTTGTTGTGAGATATGTTCCATTGTAAACTGTAAAATATCTTTGTAGGGTGTCATTTAATGTTTCAATAAGTTTTGTATTCATGTTGTGTTGTGGATGAATATCATGGTGAAGTTCATTGTTCAGTGTTTATTCTCCAAGTTCATTAGTGAGGTCAATGTTCGTGTTTGAATCTGTGTGTTGAGTGTCGGTTTATGTAGATGGCTCGTGTACTTGTTGCTGTTGTGTAACTTCTTGCTTTATTTTCTGTAGCGTGGGTAAGGGTAATAAATTATTCATAACAATTGTGCGATGCTGATCTGCAATGCGTTTTTCAGTGACTGTGATGTGAGAATATGTCACTTTGAAAATGTTATATAAGCGTTGTCTGTAAGCTGTAGTGTCAGTATCCAATTTAGTAGGCATAGTAGGCTCGCATGATAAAATGGTTTATGTCATGGGTCCATTCCATGGGTTGTTGTGGCTTGCTTGCTTTAGTAGTCGAGGACAAAGAAGCTCTTGAAACACTAGGGACAGGGTGTGGCATGGCAGTAGCCGAACAGGTGTTGGTGCTGCTTCTGCCACCAGTGGCCCTATGAGATTGTGGCATATTTTTCGAACATGAGCCTCTGCCTAACCCATGAGCACAGACCTTGGTAACCCGGGTGACCTCTGAGCCAGTAGTAGATAACGCACTAGCACTAATCAAGGGGTGGACGTGTCCTGGTTGTATCGTCGGTTGCTTGCTGATAGATGGAGTTAAGCAACTACAGGTGCGGCCAACTGCTGGTTGGGTGACAGCCAGTGACTTAGGGCCACTGCTGGGTGGAATGGTTATTTGGGGCCCAGATGTTGGGGGTCTTTAGTCTGACCCATTTACTGAGTGACCAGTGGTGGATGTCCAGCAGCTGGTGATAGCCACTGGTGTGTTCATCTGCCAGCAGCTCTTCCATCAAGAACCCCCCGTGCTTCGGAGGGCATGTTAAGCCGTTGGTCCTGGCTGCTAATGTCATCTTATAGCAGCCGTTAGTTACTGGGAAGGTGCAAAACTCCCTCGAAGTAAGTGCCACATATTATCGTTCTGCGATAATCAACCCTCTGTACAAGATAAGATAAGATAAACACTAATCATAGTGATCACCAATAAATTGGTGGTCCTGTTAGCCATCTTCATCATCAGCAGGCCCTAGGTCGATGGAGTCAGTTCATCAGCAATACTGGGTCATCTGGACCCTCAAGATTATTCTAAGAGTAGAGTAGTTCAGATCTGTTAACCAGGGCCATCTTCTTAAGATGTTGCCCCCTCGCACGACTGTTATAATTATTATTATTATTATTATTATTATTATTATTATTTCGGATTCAGTTCCTTGTTCTCGTCAAGGTCAGACGTGTCCACAATCGCTCCCTTTCCCATCCAAGTTTCCACAGTTTCCCCCACCTGCAGCCACTCTTCCCCGCTAATCCAAAACTGCATTACCGTCCAGTCAAGTCAGCGTACAGCTGAGTTCTACCTTCTTTCTTTACGTTCTCCTTTGTTCTGGTTTTGTTTCTTTCTGTAGACTTGCTTAAACTTTTCATTAGTTTTTTCTCCATTTGTTCTGACATCTACTTCTAACTTCTTTGTTTGGTTCTTATTTTTACTTCTGTTGTTACATATACTGTGTTTTTCACAGTGTTTTTAAGTTTATTACTCTCTCCCTCTCTATTAGTTTTATTTCCATTAGTTTATCGGTTTTCTTTGCTTTTTTAAATTTATTTTATTTATTTCATTTACTTACTTATTTTTTTCTTTCTTTCTGGGCTCATAATATTTTCTTCTTTAGTTTATTTTACTTATTATTATAATAATTCATGTTACTATTGTTATTATTAGTATTGTTATTACTATTAATTATTATATTACTATTTTTTTCTTTATCACTATTTTTATCTGCGCATTTAATTTCAGTCTTAACTTATTCTTATTTTAGTTATCCCCATTTCCCCGACTGATGACCTACACCTCCATCTCCTGATCTTGCTTTTGTTTATCCCTCTCTAAGAACTGTGCAGAACACAAAAGGTAGCTTCCATGAATAGGGCACCTGGACTTTTCAACAATGGATAGAATCATAGCTCAGGTGTCAACAGTAACTCATTTAACAACTCCTACTATTCCCAACCCACAGGGCTAGGAATGGGATTCCCACTCAGCAGCTTTCTGTCTGAGGTATTCCTACAGCACCTGGAGTTAACATACGTTACCCCCCTCCTTAATAATCCCTCTGTCATTGCGTATTTCCTCTTTGATTCCCGATCCACTACCCCCACTAATATTGTTAACATTTTTAACTCCTTTTCCCCACATATCCAATTTACTTTTGAACTAGAAACTAACCGATCCATCCCTTTCCTTGATATCCTCATTACCAACAACCCCCACACTAACCGCCTCTCCTTTTCCGTCTTCCGTAAACCGACCACATCCTCCAACTTAATACACCATTCCTCCTCACACACACCCACCCACAAACAAGCCTCATTAAGATTCCTAATTGACCGTGCCCTGAAGCTTCCCCTCAGCCCCCTATCCAGATCATCCGAACTCCGCATAATCCGGAACCTCGCCCATGCCAATGGATATTCGACCTCCATGTTCTCCCGTTTTCTTCTCCTTCTCCCCTCTTGTTTCGCCCCTTCCCATGAAATGGACGTCCTTATTGTATCTGGGCCCTAGTTTCTCCCAGTTCTCTAACTTCCTGTCTCCCTTGGCCTTCGAATATCTTTTCGTACTCCAACACCATCAGCCCGCATCCTGAACCCACCCGCCGCCGTCACCACCGACAAATATTCCCAATCCGGAGTTTACCGCCTGAATTGTGCGTTTTGCGACAGATTCTATGTAGGATTATCGACCCGCAATTTTGCAGTACGATTCAAAGAACACATTGACTCGTATAGAAAACGAGATCGTATTTCCCACTACGCAAACCACCTCGAAGATTCCGGACACGCAAAAAGATGTTATGTTTGTCCTACATATCTGCAATAGGCCAGAAAAAACTGCTACCCTCGAAGCGATCGAAATATTCAAGGCCAAGAAGTCCTCCCCCCACCTGCTTCTCAATTATCAAACAGACTTTAATGTATATGCAATACTTAACTCTTTATCCGATCTATTATGATCCCTTTTTTCTCGGTTTCTTTATTATGGTTTTTGCTTTCCTTTGCATTTTGTTATTTCTTGCCTGTTTATTTTTCTGTAAATCCTCTTGTCCTCAGACAACTGAATAAGTTCTCTTTTCGGTCCGCGTAAACGCGCACCATCCCTTTTGTATATTTTCCTTTTGCATAATTTATAAAAATTAGCATTTACACCCTTTTTATTCTATTGGCCATTATATTTCAAAATTCTGTGCTTTTTCTATTTATCCTGTTGGCCATTATTTCCTCTTTAATTCTTTTGTATCCTATTGGTTCATGTATATGCATAATTTGTACCACTGTTCTGTATATAAAGGCTTGCATGCCTCTTGCTGTATATATCCTTGACAAAGCCGGGAATAAATGGCGAAATTAGTTGGAACTCCTGCTGTCCATCTGTTATACTGTAAGGCCACCACCTGTTTAGTCAACAGTAAGTTTCACATACAGGGTGATTTACATCGAATGTAAAATACTTAAAGGGGGTATTATAGAGATTAAGATACACACATAACGTCCTATGCACATGGGTCCAATTTTGAACGATAACTGAGATATGAACAGAAATAAAAATGCCGCCACCAAGATCAACAAATTAATAACTCAGGTTCTGTAAAGCCTAGGGTAATGAAATTTGAAGAAATAACAGGGTGTATAAAACTGTGTATACCCTTAAAATTTGACCGTATTCCAACAAGTAGTTTTCGAGTTACGCATTGTAACAGTGCTCACATGCGAGTACTAACAAGCACGTGTTACGATATTGAGTGCGTAACTCGGAAACTCCTTGTTGGAAATCGATAAAATTTTAACGGTATACACAGTCCTATGTACCCTATTATTTCCCTAAATTTCATTACCCTAGGCTTTACAGAACCTGAGTTAATAATTTGTTGATCTTGGTGGCATGTAGATTTCTGAAGGTAGGTAAGGGAAGTGCACGTCCGGAGTCCATCGAGGTCAATGACATTCGAAAGCAGATATTTGAGCAGAACATTCAGCGATCAACAGTGAACTTTTATAAGCATTTATTCAGCTCGTTTATAAAATAATTATCTAAAGTTAAAAGAGACAAACGATCTATGTTTAGATGTCCATTCATGCGAAGATAAGTGCAGTCACTCACGTGAAGTGTGCGCCTTTGTTAAAGAATATTATCTCGAGACTTTCTCCTGATATTGATAGGGATTAGATGTCATAAGCTTAAAACCAAATTTGACAACTATGCTCCATTCTTCGTATCTTTAACAGAAGATACATTTGATTTGGTGTTTGATCCGAATCACTGGTCTGCAAGAATTTCATTTTCTGAATTTTATGGCAGATTACACCAAAATCAAATAGTGCATGAGAAGGAGGACTCCTCCTCTAGCTTAGCACAATGTGCTCAAGATCTTCTCCGAATTAGAAAATGTCTGTTCCTCTCAAAATTTTATATCAAAATGTGAGAGGACTTCGAAACAAACTGTCACATGTCAATAATTTTTTCACCTTGAATAATAGTTTGTCTCACGCTTAATGACTCTGTCACAGATTACATGCTGTTTGGTGATGTTTTTGATGTCTATTGATTTGATAGGTCATCTGGCAACTTAGGTGTTGGTGTTTTAGTTGCCTTGCCCAATAATTTTGACTCTCGCTCCATTCCTTTGAGCGCCACTGTTAGTGGCACAGATCAGGTAGCTTTTCCTCTTCGATCACCATCACCATTAATTTCAATTCTCGGGCTTTTTAGAGAAAGAAAACATTTAATCATTATAGTGACTCATGTTCCACCCGACACATTAACTGATGATTATGACATTTTCTTGAGTGACTTTTATGAGTTTGTATTGAGCTGTAATTTAACATTCTTGTACTGGGTGACTTCAACTATGATGACAATAAGCTTTACCTAAGCCGTTCATTTAATGCAAAACGTCGGCAACGCTCGACCTCATTTTGGAGCAACGAGACGGGTCTCTGGAACTTAAATTTTGTGCTCAATGTGAGAGAGGAATCTCTAGACAATGTGTTCCCCAAATTTAATATTAACGTTACTGCAAGCAAGAAACTCCCAGTGTCATCTGATGTTGATCATCCTGTCCTTCTTATTTCTGGTGTTAATGCTGTCTTCCAGAAATATTATACTGACTCGAATGGTTCTCATTTTCATTTTAGGAAAGGCGATTACTCTGGTCTTCTTAATTATCTTGCTACTTATGACTGGGATGATTTTTACTCTATATATTGTGTCGATGACAAATGGAATTTTCTTGTTCATACTATTTTGGATTCTATTAACGTTTTTGTCCCAAAGTCAAAAAGGACGGGCATAAAAGATAAATTACATAGATTCCCAATCTGGATTTGCCAGGATACTATAAAATTATGGCACTTGAAGACTGTGTTGCATATGCTTAGGAAAAAGACTGAAAACCCCCATTATAACAATGAATTTCAAACACCCAGGAAATATTATAAACGTGCTTGTAATGTTGGTTATAGTAACCTTTACTATAGAAACGTCGAGAATTCTTTAAAGTCTTCTCTGGCCTCATTCTGGAGCATGACTAAGAAGCTTTTAGGTAACAATGGTGGATAACAATGGTGCAAGAAGCCAAGGTTGCAATGGTGAATTGATAGCGAAAAAAGGTATTCTGCACTATCTCCAGTCGAATTTTGCAGGTAATGAGATAACTGAGGTTAACTTTCAGAATCTACAGATTTACAGTGATAGAGCGAGGTGAAATTTAATGCACCCATTTTGACAACTTTTGAATTACTCTCTATTGGGAACTCCCTGTCTGCCTCCAAATGTTATTATTATGGCTTTCCTGATTAAATTTCCAAGGGCTGCCTTCACGCGATTTGCATCCCTATATGTGACCTTTTAAACCTCTCTCTGTCGCAAGAACCCTTTATGTGTTTTCGTGTTAATTCGCAAGGAATGAGATAAGAAATGTTGCGAATTATTCCATTAGGCCCATAACTTGTGGAATACAGAGTGAACATAACCGTTGTCGGCTATGCATGACGCAGTGGAATATTAAACTAACTAACCATCAGATAATGAAGAGACTTTTATATAAAAAATAATTACAGTTTATTTTATTTAAGTAATTATTAAGCAGAACATGGATATCAATAAATTGCAGGGAGCAATGTTTGCTACCTCTGTTGTTAACAAGAGCTGAAGGAGAAGTGGTAATGTTTACAATATATTAATTACGTGATTGCATTTTCACGTGAACACGTACTCATTGTTACAATTGAGTTCTATAAAATTATTTCTATAATCCAACAATGCGTTAATAAATTATTTTTTTACATTTCAAAATTATTCAAAATTAAAAATTACAATTGAAACTGAATTAAATATTAATATACAGCAATAAGAATCATAAAGAATGTTTTTTGCACGAAAATATTACAAGTTGATAACAAAATGACTAACAATCGGCCCCATCGTGCAAAAAAATAATAAAAAAAGAAAAACATGGTAATAAAATTATTCTATAAATATTTTATCATATATCTGATTTAGTTTCTGCCTTGGAATAGGCTCAGTTAAAAAGTCTGCTAAATTATTTGAGGTTGTTACATATTTTAATTCTATTTCTTCATCCTTGATATATTGTCTAATAAACTTATATCTTATATCTATATGCTTTATTTTGAAATTTTCCGGATTATTGTTTGCGAAATACATTGCTGCTTGATTGTCGCAATACATAGTTGGTTTATCGATTTTTATAACATTTAATTCAGATATTATATTATTATTCCATATAATTTCTTTTACACTTTCAGTTAAAGATATAAATTCCGATTCCATTGAGCTTAGTACAATGCATTTTTGCTTTGTGGTTTTCCACATAAAAGGAATATTACCTAAAAATATTCAGCCACTTGATGAGTGTCTATCATTACGGATACAACCCCAATTGGCAAAACAAAAGCCAATTAAATCTTTACTACTTACATTAGATAAATTTTTTTTCAGCTCTTTAATATTAAAAACATAATTTAATAAGTCTCTTACCATACACCAATGTTCATATGTATAACCATTATTGAATTGTGATAATACATTTACAGCAAATGATATATCGGGTCTGCTTCGATTATCTATAAAGGACAAATAACCAACTAATGATCTATATGGATATTGTTCATTATTTCTGTTTCTACAATATCATTTTCATTTATTTTCTTCAGAATATTATGACCTATTTTTAATGGCAAATTAACTTTTAACATTGGTAAACCATTTAATGTATTTTGTAACTTTTCTATGTATGTTTTTTGATGTAGATATAATTTATTACTTATTTTTTCAAAGTTAACACCCATCAAAAATGTTGTTTCTTTCAATTCCTGAATTTCAATCTTTTGCTTAATTAATAAAATTAACTTTGACAAAATACTTTCTTTTTCAGCAAATATTACAATATAATCTACATATACAATCAGAATTGCTTTTTTTTCCACTTATGCACACAGTGCACCAACTGATGTTTTTAAATTCTAAACCAATTAAAATATTATTCAATTCCAGGTTCCATTCACATCCGCTTTGATGTAATCCATAAATCGATTTTTTTAATAGACAAACTTTATTTTCTTGACCCTTAATTTCAAAACCACGAGGTTGTCTCATATAAATGTTCTCCTTTAAGTTACCATACAAGTAAGCTGATTTAACATCAATTTGAATGTGTTTCTAACATAAAATTGATACCAATAGAATGAACAAAAATCGGATAATTGAAAAATTAACTACTGGTGCAAAAAACTAACAATAATCAATTCCATATGTTTGCTTACACCCTTGTGCAAATAATCTTGCTTTATATTTCTTTATATTACCCTTTTCATCTTTTTTAATGGCATATACCCATCTATTTCCAATAATTTTAGTATTAGGTGGAGGATCTACTAATTCCCAAACATATCTTTATTTCGTCATTTTAATTTCTTCCAGCATTGCATTATGCCATTCTTCTTTCTCTGTTGGATTGCCATAATTGGGTATCATAAAATGTTTTAGGAATTTCTACATTTTAGGCTTACATCACTATAAAGTTCACAATCATAATAATAATCCTCAGTAATTTCAGGATTTTCTGAGGTTGAATTTAAAATTGGTTTAAAGGAAAATAAATCCTTATTATATTCTAAATTATGTTTGTCACAATATTTACTAACATCATTCTGTGACCTTAGTCTTTCACCTGAAGGTGGATAATAGTAAACATCTACTCTGTCACCAATTGTATGCTTTCGTTCTTCTCTATTCCATTCATTAATATCTATTTTCTTTAAATTGTTAATTTCTAATCCAATGCCATTTAGATCATTGACTTGAACATACTTACTTACTTACTTACTTTTCAAACCCGCTTATCCGTTAGGGTCGCGGGGGCAGCAGCCCTATGGAGGATCTCCAGCGATCGCGATCTTCCGCCATCAGGCGCATGTCCTCCCTGGTAATATCCAAGCGACTCGAACCCAGATTCTCCATGTAGTCTAGCCACCTGGTTCTAGGCCGACCCCTTGGTCTCTTACCCACCGGCTTGGAAAATAACAACTGCCTAGGAAGACTAGTTTGCGGCATCCGTATCACGTGGCCATACCAGCGCAACTGAGATCTCTCAATGCGGAGAAGTAGCGGCTCAACACCTAAAGATTCCCTTATTGTGCTGCTGTACACTCTATCTAGTAGGGTAACACCTGCCACACCTCTCAGGAATCTCATTTCGGCCGCTTGTACCAGCGATCGCACTCTTTCGGTCATTACCCAAGCCTCATGACCATAGGTGAGAATGGGGACAAAGATAGATTTGAAGACTGAGAGCTTGGCTTTGTTACCCAGCTCTCGTTTCGTTACCACGGATCGCCACAGTTCACGTCTGACACAGCTTGCTGCACCGATC